>PVKZ01000943.1:220616-543636 GCA_004027375.1 Macroglossus sobrinus
CACACACACACACACACACACACACACACACACACTATTCTGGTCAACAGAAAGCATAGATTATGTGATCAATGGACTAAAGGATATATGCGATTTTTAGAATACAGTAAAAGTAGAATAGCATGCCTAGGGATTCATTAGTAGAAGACGATGAATATTAGGCAAAAGACTATACTTGGTAGGTTATATAACGCCACTGAAGATTTTTGAGACAGATAGTAGTAACATGATTTTGCTGGAAGGTAAACATGACAAGTTCAGTTACAAACCTACTGAATATAAGCTGTCCCAGGGCCATTCAGAAGCCATTGGACACTCACATCTAGTCCCTGGGAAGGAAGTCTTAACTGGAGATAGAGCAGGATGAGCCGTTTCTAGAGATATTTTTTTTTATTGCTAGCTCTTCTGTGCCTAGAATAGTTCCAGGAAGTGGCATACCTTCAGTAAACAGTTACTAGATTAACAGCGCCTGGTTATATTGAGGTGATGATGACTATATAGCTATTTAAACACTGTATGGATAGATGGGTGGATACAGGGATGGATGGGTACAGGAATGGATGCATGGATGGCTAGTGGGTGAAAGTCAGGAAGATCAAGTTTGTTTTTTCTAGCTAGATTGTCTCTTGAACTTTCCTACTCTGAACATTTCCACTGAAGATCTGTTGTGTTCAGACAGTTATTTGTAGACATGAGGTCAGAGTCGACAACTTTGAGCATCCCTACAGCATTTTTTAAGTATTATCAAGAGTAAAGGAGCAGCACCTGGGCAGCCAATGATGAAGAAAATAACTGAGAAGAAGTAAGCACATCAAGGGTCGCAGCTATGATCAGTGGGTTTGCTGACCGGGTGAATGGAGCATCTTGCTGAATAACTATAGCCATGAAGTGCAGGCCAGGCTGTTCAGGGACGAAAGCTGTGGTGTTAGAAGAAACGAGAAAGAGAAAAGAATGCTGTACTCTGCTCATTTTTCCTCTCTTTTTCTGAGACCAAAGAGGCAGTAGGGATTAGAAGAGCATCATAACAGGCTTGCTTTCTGACAGCAAAGAAGAGAGGAAGCTATAAGGAGCCTGAAGATAGAACAGTTCTCCTGTCTGGGGAGGCCAAGAGCCATTAAAGGTGTCAGTAACTTCTAAGGTTAGCACTGTGCTTCTCGAAAGACTTTTCATACTTGGCAAGTTCTACAGATTGGAAAGCGGGGTCAGGAAGATATTTGCTAAAAGGGCGAGGCAAGCCCTTCTCACTTCGGTGGTTTCCTGGAGCGTGAGTCTATTGAGACAGCTGAACACTTCACACTTCACTCTCACTTCCCAACACAGAGCAGCAGTGTAGGAAGCTGAACCTAGTTTAGGGGAATATTCGTGCTTGTAGGACTATGAGCACAAGCCTCAAAACAGACCCCAGAGGGTGTTGGCAAGTGCCCGTCCTCCCCGCTTCCTACCTGCAGCTCCATCTCATCAAGGTCCATGACAGTCCAGGTCCTGCGGTCGATCCAGTGCTTAGTCAGAGGGAAGGGTGCCAGCTGGGTTCCTGCCACCTTTTTCTTTTATTTTACAAGTTATGTTTGTTTTTTAAAAAATTAGAAAATACAAATAAACCAAAAGAAAACTAAACCATAGTTCTGTTACCCAGATCTAATCACTTAACATTTTGGTATATATCCATATTTACTTTAAATTCTGTTTATGTATTCATAGTTTTTTTGCAACTTCATTGAGATATAATTGACAAAAGAAAATATATATTGAAGGTATCTAACTTGATGATTTGATGTATATATACATTATAATCACCACTGTCTAGCTAATTAACATTTATAACCTCACATAGTTACCATTAGTATTTTTTTTTCTTTTCTTCTTTTTGGGACCTGCCTTCTTTCTGTGACCTAGGTTGTACTTTGGCTCTTCAGAAAGCATGTCCTTAGCTTTGTTCTGATAATGTCAAATAGCCAAGATATCACAACCATTGGGAGTGAGTTTCATAGGCAAATTGCTAAAATTTAGTGTGATCATTTGACTGAGCAGCCACACCAAGACCTTTTAAGAAGGGATGCTGGGACAGCAAGCATAAACCAGAACTGTCCCAAGCAAACAAGGACCATGATCACCCAAATGAAATGTACCATCTGAAGAATGTCTTTAACGCAGGCTGACTCCTAACCCTGGACTTTTCATGTGCTTAACCAATTAATTCTATTTTCCCTTAAGCTAATTTGTGCTGGGTCTCTATTCCTTGGAATAATTCTGTGGTATAAAATTCAAAAGGAATAGAACTTTAATACATTAAAATATAGAATCTTTTAAATTTATTCTCAAAAATGTTGTGTCTTATCTTTTCTCCCATATCAGTCACCTGTTCCAGGTAATCAGCTGGTAGATTTTTTTTTTGGATGAATAAGAGTTAAGTGTTTCCAGCCTTTATTGAAAGATTTCAGGTTGCTGAAAATTTGACAAAGGATGTCTAATATAAACATAAGTTCTCATTCTGTGAAAGGTGCCAGTATACATCAATGAATATTACTTATCCATTGCTAAATCATCAATTTACTGTACCAGATGACATTATTTATTTAGCAATGAGTGCTGACATTTAACTAAATTCTCTATACTTAATTCTTCTCTACTGTAAACATTTACTACATTATTGACCAGAATTAATTTTAAAATACTTATTAGATGCAAAAACATTTCCTCAATATAAAAGAAAGGATACTTACAAATTGTTTAAACTGATAGAATGAAGTATATAAACAGAATGTTGAATAGTGAAGAACAATATTTTGACTGTAATACCTTAAATCACTTCTTAGAGTTGTAATTTGAGCAAAACCAATCTTCTCCATTTTGATGGATCACTCAGCTGGCTCTAATATAATTAGAAAGAAATTATCATGATACCTATAATCTCCTAAGGTACAAAACATTTGAACTAAAGTGCTACAAATATAAGTTGGTCCACTCCTTTTTTCTCTTGGCCTTCATCTTCAGATGTGTGGTCATTTGAGACTATATTTGCTTTCCAGAAAAGCTCTTTTTATTTTATTAGTTCTTATTAGTACTACTAGTTAATATTTATTGTGCCTACAGCTGTGTTTATGCTTTATATGTGTTATCATGTTTAACCCTCAAAACACCCATCAGTATAGGTAGAGGCGACTGGGGGTGCCCAGAGGGCAAGACATGAAGCTGGTTCCAGAGTGTTCTCAGCATCCCAGCCGACGAAGTATCCTCATGCAAGAAGGAATTTGTGTACTTTTTTGAGAATCAAAGCTTTCTAGTAAGAAAAGTGAGCCACAGCTATAATTATATATTTCGTCATGAGAATTTTAAAGAAACTTTCAAGATAGGAAGTGAGAGAAAAAGAAAGAATAGAGATTATATTTTGTCTATGGGAGCATGAAAATAGAACTGAAATGAAAAGTCTATGAACAGAATGGAACATCTAGAGCCTTTATCCTAGTCCCAGGCAGCTTATCACCTGTCCCTAAGCAGCCAGAGGACTTTAACTGTCCCGTGGAGAAAACTGTGCTTCTGCTCTTAACAATCCCCACTAAATGATAGCAAAAAGCTATCTCATTTACTGTCTTGGAAGCAGGTTTACCTAAAGTCTCATCTGAAGAGGCTGAAGAGCATAGGGAAGACTGAGTGCAGAAAGTCTGTGCGCAGTGTCACTTGTCAGGAAGCGTGTGGGGGGTGGTGGGCAAGGGCGTGGTCATGCTGCCACTCTGCCCAACAATACATACTATGTTCCTTGCTGTGTCTAGAGTAATAACCTTCCCAAAAGACCCCATTGCAAGTATCATTATTCTCCTGTTTAATTTTTGTATACCGTGCATACTTCATAAGGACTCTAGTGAAATGTTTGATTAGGAAAAGGAAAAGCCAATATTTGAACAGTTGTTATTCACCATGAAACTAAAATACATATAGGGTAAAATTTTGACATGGTAACATGGTAGAGAGGGACGTTCTTAGCTATGAAAGGATGGGCACCTGAGAGTACACCTTTGGATTTAAAGGTAAAGAGTCTGGGAATGATCACTATTCATGTTTCTACGTAAAGAAACCGTGTATAAGTTGGGTGTCTGGCCCCATAAGATACCGATAAAGAATACTGTTGCGCTTGCGTCAACATTTTTGTTTACATAGTCTGGACTTGGGGAAATTTTAAGACATACTAAGAAATGCTTACATATAAAACATAGACTAACTCCGGGAAGGCACGGGTGATGGAGCTTTCTAGATCAGCATGCTGCGGCAGTGGTTGAGGTCAAGGGCTGGATTTCAAGGCAGAGCTGCCTCTCACATACGTGACTTCTACTAAATAAATGTGCTGAGTCTTAGTACTGTAGACGGTCGGAGAATAGCTGGAGGACTGGCAATGGGCAGATATTGCTTTAATCTTCAAAAACAGTGGCGTTCTGCCACATGATCCACAGCCCACTTCTGGGTGTGTACACAAAGCAAACAAAATCACTGTCTCAGAGACATCTGCACCCCCATTTCACTGCAGCATTGTTCACAATAGCCAAGATAGGGAAACAACTGAGGTGCCGGTCAGTGGGTAAATGGATAATTAAAATGTCACACACACACACACACACACACACACACACACACACACACAATACTAAGCCTGAAAAAAAAGGAAATCTTGCTATTTGCAACAACATAGATAAGAGGACATTATTCTAAATGAAATAAAGAAGACAGAGAAAGACATACCACAAATAAGTAGTATCCCTTTTACATAGAATCTTTAAAAAAGGTCAGAAACAGTAGAATGGTGGTTTCCAGAAGCTGCAGGGGGGCAGAGGAATAGAGAGAAGTTGGTAAAAAGAATCAAACTATCAGTTATAAGATGAATAAGTTCTCAGGATCTTCGTGTATAACATGGTGATTCTAGGTGATAAGACAGTAGAACTAAAATGTTCCCATCACAAAAAATAATGATAATTAAAAAGGTAAATGCATGAAGTGAGGATGTATTCATTAACTCATTGAGGAGAAATTCTTTCATATTGTGCATGTATATCAAATCATCACATTGTACACTTTAAATATCTTACAATTTTATTTTTCAGTTTTACCTTGGTAAAGCTAGAAGCAGAAGTAGAGTTCTAAATACATAGACTAATATTGACTTACTAATATTGACCTTGGAAATAAGCCTAAAACGAATTTATAAAGGGACAGAAAAAATGACAGTAAACACACACACACACACACACACACACACAAAACCAAGAGCAGGCAGGAACTGACTGTCCCTGTTGTCAACGTGCAAGCTCGTGGGTACACACAGCAAGTCTGGGAGACAGAAGTGACACAGAAGCCTAGTGGTCTCAACCCCAAAAGCCAGTTAGCTACCCATGCACTGAGTTACCTCAGTGGTTTCGCTAATTAGACAAGACACCACATGTGGAAGAAGATGGTAATCTCCAGACAGGCAGTTTGGGGTCCGGGAGTTTCTACCTGGGCACCCTCTCTGTGAGTAGAACACTGTGATCTGGGGCCGCACGCCGTCTTCACCAGGGCTCCGAGCACAGCGATGAAAGCCTCCAGCGCCAGTGTGGGCTCTGGAGAGGTGCTTGATCTCTGCTAATGAGAACCAGCAGGAACCAAGGAGGAAACCTATGCTTGCGTGGAAGTTACCGACACCCAGAATGAGGACTGAGGAAGCATCTGATTTCTTGAGCTTGAAACATTAAAAGCAAAACATTGAAAGGAAGCCACTAAACCAGTGAACAGAAGGGGAGCATGACGTGAAAAGCGTTGTGACTTGTGGGGACAAAGTCAACTGTGGTCACAGTGCCAGGTGTAGTAACCAGGACAGGCTCCAGTCTGGGACTGGCTGAGCAGGGAAAGTTTTGGCTCTGGACCCTCACCTTTAGAACTGGTCTGGGGGCCAGAGGAGAGGGTTCGTTGCATACATCCTGCTTCAAAGGCAGGTTGAATCAGGATGTGGAGCCCTACCTGTCCTTCCATAAATGGACTGTGATCTTTTATGTCTCCACACCTTTGCCCTGGTTGTTTCCTCTGCCTGGAATGCATTACCATGTTCCGTCCTTGAGTGAACTTCCTTGGGACTCAGGTCAAATGTTAGCTCCCCTGTGAAGTCTTTTCTGCCCTCTGCAGGGGGAGTTAAGTATCTGTCCCTCTGTATTCTTTAATATAGCACGTAAATAACTGGATTTGCCTATGTGCCTGCCTTTTAAAACAAGCAGTGCATGACTGAAACTCCAGGACTGCAGGAACTGATCTAGTCACCCATGATTCCCCCAGAGCTTGAGTCATTTCCTGGCTTCATAAACATTTGACTGGATGAATGAAAGAATGAATGAATGAAAGGAAGGAAGTAAAGAAGCAAAGAAGATAGGAAGGAAGAAAATTCACTCTCAGCTACCCACTTATTCACATGGAAAGAACTGAGTGAAAAAGAGAGGAAGAGGAGGAAGAACAAGAGGAAGCTGGGCTGTGTTTTCAGTGTCCTGAAATTCTGAAAGAATGGACAGTGGAGGTAGAATATCCATCTTTGTCTCTCACTGAAAGTTGTGGCTTTGGAAAACAAAGCAGCATTCTTGAGGAGTAACAATTGGACCCCGAAATGGAATGACGTCACCAGAGTGATAGACTCCTGTGACACCGGAGCCCCTGGGGAAGATGGAGGGAATGGGCCTCAGTGGAGACCTGCCACAGTGCCGAAGGCAGCTTTGGATGGATGTGTGAGGAGTGCAAAGATGTGGATGGGTTCAAGCCATAAACCACACTGCTACGAAAACACAGCAGCCGCATGGGGAAAAAAAATACATGGAAGTGATACCCTGTTGTTTCAAGAAGAAGTAGCTGGAAAAATGATTTAGAAATAAGTCTTGGGGCTCAGGTATAGAGATAAAAATGTCAAGAACATGAGAAATAAAGAGAATACTTTAAAACCTATGTATTGTTGCAGGAACAGCTTTTGAAGCAATAATAACAGAAATAAGAGATAATTATAATCTTCCTAACCTAATAAATCATTATTCTTTCTAGATGATTTTTAAAGACATAAATATATATTATCTGTGTAAAACATTTGGAAGATGGAAAAATGTAAATTTCAAGGTAACCTTTCAGGTAAGTATATACGTGCACAGATACACACACCCCGACACACACTAGAACATACTGTTCTTACACTGAAGATACGACGTGTTTCAACTTGCTCTTTTATTTAATATTATGGTAATAACTTCTCTGTGAGACCATTCTTTGGAAATGTGTTTTGATGTAAATAAAATATTTTTGCCAAATAAATAAACCACAGTATGTTTAAACTTTTCTCTAGTTTTAGATGTTCAGAATTTTCCCAGTTTTCATTTTTTTAGAAATAAATTGCTTATATGCATATAAATAAACCTTTGAAGTATTCTCTTGGAATATACTCAAAGAAATGAAATTACTGGGGTAAAAAGTATGAAAAATGTTTAACATTTTAATGTTTTCTGATTATACGAATAATATGTACTACAGAGAATTTGGAAAATATAAAGAGTTACAAAGCAAAAATAGAAACTTCCAGTTCTACTCATTATCAGCTCTAATGCATATTTTAATTCCATGATGATATTTTTAGCTTCTTTGAAAGCTGTTCGTCTTGCTCGTCCCACTCGCTCTGTGTCGCCAGCGCACCCTGCTCTCACCCGATGACTCTGCTTCCTTTATCCGGGTCTCGTCCTCCTGCCTCTGGTCAGGTCCTCTTCCGGTAGCACTTCCTTTAGGTTTCTCTTCCAGGAGCACTTCCTTAGGTTGGGATGCTCTTTCTTCCGTTCTGCAGCATGTTTTCCTTTGGGCAGAGAGGCATGAAGACTTAGAGGTTCGGGCCTCGTCCTAGAACACAACTGTCTAGTTTGAATCCCATCTCTGCCATTTCTGAGCAGTGCGATCTTGGCCACGTTATTTAAAGTATCTCTGGGCTGTGGTTTCTTCAACTGCAAAATGCAGATAATAATCATAACTAATTTTTAGGGTTGTAGAAAAGATTAAAGGAATCATTTAGTATACACTCAGGAAATGTTAACTCTGTACTGACTTTTTTTTATTTATTTTGCCTTAACCAAGGTGATATCTTTGAAGATGTATTGATCATCAGCATGTGTGTATACCTGTCCTTTGGGTATGAGTCAAATCCCCATTGAGGTGAAGTTGATGGGTTTATTTTTAGCTTAGTTTCTGATTCATAGCCTCCTGCCATGGCTCTGCCACACCAAAACAGACTCACTTGCTCCCTCCGTTAAGTGGCTGGGTCACAGTGTGATCACAGGTGTCCTTGACATCCCTCATTCTACAGTGTGCTGCTTCCAAAATGGCTTCCACCACTCCCTGCCTGAGAGTTTTATTCCAAAATTGCCACTCAGCAGCATCGCCCCCCCCACTTCCTGTCTAACAGAATGAGATGAAAGAATAAAGAGGGAGGGGTGGAGTGATGGATAAGATGAACAGTACTCCAAAGAAACTAAAAATGTCATGACAGAATTAAAATATGCTTTCAAGATGAGAAAGAATAGGACTGGCACTATTTATATTTTTTCTCTGTAGCTTTCTATATATTCCAAATTCTTTGATTTTCTATCTCAGAATAGCTTTAGAAAGAAATGCAATAAAAGGAGCAAACAGAAAATGAGATTTTTTTTTAAATACCATTTATAGTAGTATCAAAAATATCAAGTAATTCTGCATAATCTAATAGGTGGATTAGTACTCCAGAGGAAATACTGTAAAACTTAGAGATATAAAAGGAAATCTAAATGAAGAGATATAACATGTTCATGGATTGGAAGATTGGGTATTTTAAAGATGTTACTCCTGCCAAATCGATCTATAGAGTTAATGAAATAGCAATCTAAATTCCAAAAGGCTTTTCTTTGGTAAAGATAGATAAGCTAATTCTAAAGTGTATTTGGAAAAGCAAAGGGCCAAGAGCAGCCAAAACATTCTGAAAGAACAAGAAAGTGGAGAGACTTGCTCTACCATCTATAAAGACCAGTTACAAAGAAAAAGTCACATGAAGACTCTAATTTTGGCATAAGAATAAACTCATATATTGATGAAATGGAATAGAGAACCCAAAAATTGGCATATGCATTTATGAATGTAAGATTTATGGCCGAGGTGGTGACAGAGTAGCTATAGTAAAAATACTGTGTTTTCAATGAATGCTGCTGGGATTATTAGGTCCACATATTTTAAAAAATGAAATCATATTTCTGTATCATATGATATGCAAAACCAATTTCTAGTTGATCACAGAACTAAATGTGAAAGGTGAAACTAAAGCTTTCGGAAGATAATATAGGAAAATACCTTAATAACCTTCAAATAAAACATATTTTTACACAAAGCACAAATCATAAAAAATTTAAGACCTGTGCATGAAAAGATGCCATGAAGTGGAAAGAAAAGTCACAGAAATAAAGAGAATGACAACACGTAGCTGGCAAGGAACTCTCATCCAGTAGACGACTGGATGAACACTTGCTGGTTAATTCACATGTGAGATTTCTAAGGTTGGGAGGCCATAGTTGAAAGAACAAGGTCCCTTTCTGTTTTGTTAGGCCATTAAGTCTGTTCTGTGTCTAGTTGGCATCCACATAGAGGCCACGTGGGCATAGTACTTAGTGGAAATTCTGTTTGCATTCTGACATTTTATAGAGAGAATCATTTCTTCTTTCCAGTGTTGTCATTAGTTTTCACTTTTATTTGTGTCCTCATAGGTATTTTAAGGGAAATGTGAAGTCATCTGGCCCAAACTGAGGCCAGAAGCCATCTTAACCCTTTCTTCCTGTTCCCAAGGGTTTTTATAATCTTTACTGTATGATTCCTTAGTATTGCCATAGATTTATCATTTAGATATGTTTTATGTCCTTCCTGTATTCCTTTAAAATTACATCAGTATTTTTCCTTTTGAAATACAGCCCTACGTAGTATTTCTAACTGAATAATTACAATTTCTTCCAATTATAATCTAATTAATCTATCATTCCTCCTCATGAGGAATTTTAGATTACTCTCACTTTTTCATAATGACAGAAAAATTCAGTAAGAGACCTCTTAGATGGAATTTAAAAACTCTAGGGTTATTATTTGTAGGTAAATTCTCATGAGTGAGATATGTTTTTAATATATTATTTTAACATTTTTATTGTTACCAATGATATTTGTAAGTACCAATGACCTTGAAATTTTTGAATCAGAAGAGAATCATAACCTTATTTTTAGGACTGGAGTTTAATAGTATGGGATTCTGGCTTGGATATCCCTACTAGACATAATTTTTTTCTCAAAGCAAAACTTTTCTTTTTGTCTTCTCTTTCTCGATTTATGGAGTTGCACAGCTGCACGGCTAAGGCATCTGAATTGCCTCCTATTTAATTTAATTCCTCATATCTGATTCAGCTGCTGAACCTGTCAGCTTTCCCTTCAGACGCCTCTAACACCAGCCCCTTCTTTCATCCCTGTTGCCTGCCTCTCAACGGAACAGAAGTGACAGTAACCTAACTGGCCTCCTGCCTTTCTAACTCTTCCTTAGGATGCCTCTGGAGATGTTTTCTATATCGCAGATATTGCCAGGTCATTCCACAACAAATAACCAACCTCGAGTGCCCCTCAGTCTGCACACAGAATAGACTGTCAACTAGCACTTTCACGCCTGACCCCAACCACAGCAGCGGTGTCAGGCCCCTGCCCTTTGTAACCTGTAGTCACAGTAGGCAAAAGAGCTATTCCTCGAAAAGGTCTTTATTACAGACCACATCCCACCACCTTTATGATTGTGCCCAGCGCTACCAGATGTTCACCTTTTCTTCAGGAGAGTTATAGGTGAATGCCTTCACCCCGCCACCACCCTCACACCCAGTTCATGACCTGGTACCCATGAGACATGTTTAGCAATAACAAACTAAAATGAAGAAAATTGAGTTGAACTCAGTTGGGTTGATTGATGTACAATTGTTACTCAAAAGATATTAAATGATTAGCATTTTTAAATGAAGGTAATTTGTGCTGGTACAGAGGTCTGTTCATGATGTGAGCCCATTTGAGATTTTATAGGAACATTTAGATGATAGAAGGCATGTTAATTATAGATGCTAAAAACACAAACTAGAGAGCTAATAAGTTAGACAAAAATAATTGGAATTGAAGATAAATTTGCTAGGTCTAGTCAGATGTACAGGGTCTTTAACAACTGCAAGCTCTGCTGTCCCTGTCTTCAAACTGTTGGAAGAATTTGCCTACCTTCCAGCACCCTCACTGCTGCCACAGAGGTTCAAGCCCTCGTTTCTCCCCTGAACTGCGGCAGGAGACCTAAATGGTCCCTCTCCTTATTCCTCACTCCCTCCAGACTATTCTCAATGCCCAGCCAGAGTGATCTTGTTAGAACACGAGTTCAGATCCTATCCCTCTCTCAGTCTAAAACTTCTAAAGGCTTCCCATGATACTCAGTAAAAACAAATTTATTATTTTTATGGTCAACAAGAATCTACATGATTTGGTTCCTGTAACCTCTCGACCTCATCGACCACTAAACACTCATTTACTCTGTTCAGTCATATGACCTTCTGTTCCCTGGACAATCAACCATGCCCTACCTCAGACAATCAACCATGCCCTACCTCAGACCTTTTGCTACCTGCTATTCCCTCTGCTTGCAACATTCTTCTCTCTGATGACTACTTCTCTACCATTCGAAATACCATTCTAATATTTGATAACCCCTTTTCTTGCTTTACTTTGGTGCCTTCACTCTAAATAATATCTAGGATATTGTGTTCTTAATTATTGTCTGCCTCCCCAGTTGAGTGTGAACTCTGTAAGAAAGGGAGTTTTTGTCCTTTTTTTATTACTAACTTTCCAAACTTAGAAAATTATCTGATGGATAGCAGAAACTCAATTATGAACTCAATTATAGACAAATAATAAACTCCATAGAGAGAAATAATAATTTGCTTTTTAGTTCAATATATTACTTTTAAAATGGGACAGATATGACTTTTCCTGGTTTAAGTTTTTAGAAACAAAGCCTGTAAGGGTTAAAACAATTGAGTTTCATGATGGAAATTATATCATAGACTGTTCGTATTCCCCCAAATTTATATATTGAAGCCCCAATCTTCAGTTTGACTGTATTGGGGAGATTAGGCCCGTATAAAGGTAACTGAGATTATATGAGGTCATAAGGGTGGGTCCTGATCAATTGGATTAGTATCCTTATAGGAAAACAAAGGAGAGAGCTCCCTCTGCCTCTCTCCCCACCATGGAGGGAGGGCACAGTGAGAAGGCAGCCATTGCAAGCCAGGAAAAAAGCTCTCATCAGGAACCAGGTCAACCAGCACCTTGATCTTGGACTTCCCAGCCCCCAGAACATGAGAAGGAAATGTCTGCTCATTAAGCCTCTAGGCTGTAATGTTTTGTTAGGGCAACCCAAGTAGACTCAGGTAGAAATGTGCCTTAAAAATCATCTCAGCTAATTTCCTTTTTCAATAGATAAAGAAACTGAAGCCAAAGAAGTTAAGTGACCTTTCAAAGGTCACAGTGTCAACATATGGCAGCAGCTCAGGCTTTCTCCGGTTACTGAGCTGACTCTTGTATCACTGCATGTGATACATAATCAGTGTGAGGCAGGGCTTCTCAAACCACATCCTCATGGAACTCTGTTCTTCTGAAGGCTATCCCAGGAGCTTTGCCATTAGAAGTTAGTGATGGTGATCTTTTTGCAGTATCTTAAGAGAGAGCAGGATTTAACTTATTTTTTTCACAATTTTATGTTTTTGTCAATAAATTTGTCTTAACCCAATAAAAAGATAAGAAAGGGAAGAAATATTACTTAAAAACACTGAATCATAATTCTCTAAAAGTAATTCTGTCCTTGGGTTATGTAGAAGGCTACATACATTTAATATGATCACATTTTCTGCCAGTACAGTTGATCCTGGTTTAAAAGATAGAATGAATGCTACACAGAATGTCATTATATTCCAAAAAAAGTCCCATGACTTTCTCAGAGCCCTGGTTCCTGGACATGTTTGAAAGGCGCTGATTTAACAGCAGGGCACACCTGCTCAAAAAGCTATTATGAGCCTTGGCTGAATCAATAGAAGAGAAATGTTTGAATCAAAGCCATCTGAGTCCCTCTGTACTTGGCACCAATGTAGCGTATATGTGGTATTATATACATCATCTGTACCTAGGTTCTGTATTTCACATGTCATTGACTAGCATCCAGAGGTAATGGTAGATGAGTGGGGAATGGTTACTTTGGGAAGTGAAGTTTTAGGGGAACACGAATCTGTTCTCAGAATTTTGAAATATAGCAATAGAGATGAAGGAGTCAATTTGTTTGGTATTCTTCATATACTTGAGACACTCAGAGACTGTTCCATGTGCAAAACCAAGCTTTGTGCACAAACACTTTGCAGGAAGTAGGAGTGTGACTCAGTCGAGGACCAATTAGAGTTGTTATCCCTAGGGAAAGTTTCAGTAGACGTTTTCAAAATGTATTGAAAAGCACTGGACATGTTTCAGTCGTCCCCCCAGAATATGCCAAAGAAATTCTGTTTAGGAAATGATTTCAAACAGATGACCTCAAAAGGTCATTGTAACGTGAAGATTCTGCCGTTCTATGAATGCAAGGCCCTGGATCATTATGTGCTATAATGAGGATGCCACAATCAGTGCAAATGGCTGGTCCTGTCTTGTCTTAGAAAGGGGATAGGGGTAGAAAGCCAAAAGGCCTTGGATGACTGAAATGAATATGGAGGGGAAAAGAAAAGAAGCCTTAATTACTTCACAATTCACCTAAGTCCTGGCCTGTTTTTCACAAGGAGCCCTGCACTAAGATAAATTATGTTCTTGGTGGCTGTGCATGAGTCACCTTGGCTCACCTATGAAGTCAGCTACAGTCCTTGAGACCCTGACTATTCACTTGCCTCCTGAGTGTTCAAGAATGCTATAAATTGGGAAAGAAAACCACTAAAGATAAACCTTTAAGGATGATATTTCAAATTTATTGCTTATTGAATTAAATATTGCTGTCTTAAAGAGATAATGAGATAGGTTACTAAAAGCTTGAAAAATTCCTTTTATTCCAGGATAAGATGGAACAGACTTATCCTTAATTACCCCCTTTTTCTTTTAATATTATCCTCTTAGCAATGGGATTTTAACCTTTTTTCTTGATGTTTCCCTCTTCTTTAATCATCCTATTTCTTTAATGAGTTTTCTCCCTGATATTTTATTTCTAACTTATTGAATTTTCTTTCTATTGACGCATATAATATTCTTTCTTCTTTTTGTAAAATACTTTATTCTTCCCCTCCCCCTGTAAGGTTATTCCTGAATAAAATACATATTCTTAAAAATATGTATGGGGCATTCTGACTTTCATATTTGATTCCTTCACATTTTAAACTTATCATGTTAAGAGTATTTCCGTACGATTCTTAAGTATTATTTTATAATGACTATGCATGACCTGTTGGTGGATTCATTGAATATATTGTCTGAAACCTAAAAGCAAATTTGCTTTCTGTACTTTTGGGAATTTGTGGAGGAAGAGATGAGAAAATTTTACCTTCTTTAGGCCTAAAAATCACCATATTTGGAACATATTGACCTCTATCTATTTAAGGACAGCATAGATTTTTAAAAATTGGAATGGGAATGTCTAAAGTAATGAGAAAATAAGGTCACCTTGCCCTTTATTTGGGAATGAAAAATGTTCATTTAAAGAATAATTTCAAATGACAAATGTTTGCCATTATATATTCCCAAAGAGATCCTCCTCACATCCACATAAATGGCATCTCTAAGGAGGGGCCCTGAACAGAGTGATCTCAGGGACCTGCTTCCCTGCACTTTTCACCTCCAGAGCTAACCTCCTCCTGTCCCCTGCCCCGGGCAGCCCTGTGTGCGTGGGGCCTCTGCCCTCCATCCTCTCCAGCTTGCTTCAGTGAATTCCGTTATTCTTTCAAGGGCTTTATAAGTGACAGGAAGAAAACTGATCATCTAATCCATGCCAAGATATTAATGGTTAATAATGGCCTAATACATTTTCCCTCACAGTTTATTATTGGCACTATAAGGGCTTTTTATGACTTAACCTAAAGTGGTAGTGGGAATGTAGGCACATATGATATAACCAATCGTTTTCTCACAGCAATAATGTACATTGACATTTTATTTGCTTCCTGCAATTTTTGTTAATGCATCCCTTTGCTCTATATTTGGTGTTTTAAATAATACAGCTTCATCTTGATGTATCTTTCAAATATTTGTGGATTTAATCCCATCTCTATTATAGAGCTAATTTATACATACATTCATCTTTTTCTTTCTACCTAATCCCTTTAGTTTATTCTTCCTGTGTTCCAGTTTACTCTTTCAGAGCCCTTTTGCCATTTGATGAGATTAGATATTTTAAAGAAATTTGAAGGTAATAGGAACTGCAGAAATATTTTCACCTGAGTCATGCTTCAGCATAAAGTCCCCAGGCTATTCCAAACGCACCTACGTATTTAGTTTGCAAAATTATGTTACTGCCTTTGGATTACTATGCCACCGAAAGGTAAATTTATTCCTTTATCCAGTGCCTTCTAAATGCAGAGAATTAGCACTGTCATTTTTTTCTAATGGTAGCCACAATTTGGAATAAAGGGTAGATAAGTTATTTGTTGAAGAAATAAATGTTGTAACACAATTTTTTTTCTTGTTAGCATGCTCTATTCTTCATATACTTGAGACACTCAGAGACTGTTTTGGGGTATATACAGTTAAAACCAAGAAACACATAAAATGGTTTCTTAGCATTTATATTCTGGAATAATTATTTGATTTTAATGCCGAGATAGAAAAGATGAGACTTATCTCTGTGGAACTAAAATGTGGGAACAGAAGTAAGTGATTATCGGCCCACTACTTACTGAGAGGTTGCAGGTCCTGCATTAGTTGCAATGAGGCCACAATGACAGGACACAGAGGGAGCCCGGGTCTCCTGATGGGAGAATTAAGCTTTGATTTGCAAATGTTCCCCAAAGGAAGAAACATATTATGAAATCTAAAGAGCTATTACATTTTTTTTTCTTTTGCAACATGTATAAGAATTCCCTTACTGGAACAGCCCCATGGTGTACCCCTCAACGTATGCAGAGTGGAGGGGATTCCAGTTACATAGTCACTACAAAAATCCTAAAGGTCCACCTCCCAAGCATTTCAGTTTTCAACAACCTATTGCAAATCAGATATTCAATTAGATGTTTTATAACTTTGAATGCACCACCTTTTAGAATCCAAACAGAAGATATTCACAAGAATAGTTTCAGTAAAGCTAGCAGGAAAATTAGCAAAAGTATGCTTTTTCTATTATGAAATTAGCATGCAACCATTTTTTCTTGTAAATGATGCAACCTATTCAAAGAGGATGCATCCTCCAGATACTAGTGAATAAAAATTCTGTGAAAAAAGTGAGCTTATAGCCACTATAATTTCCCAGACCCATTATGTTTCCTGCTGCAGCTGGCTTGGTTGGCGCTGCTAAGCACATCTTCCCGGGCCCATCAAATAAGGATTGAAAGAAGGAGCTGAGAGTGAAAATTAAGTAAACATAAGATATTGATGAAAATTAATAAATATTACATGAATGTCACATATGATTTAAACCAATGGTAATTTTCATGTTGGTCATATGTGTTTACAAATTTGGGTATATAAGTAAAGGAAAAACCTAAAGTAGGAGAAAAAAAATCTTTATGAATAAAAGGGCTATAACAAATAATAACTCCTTACACTTAATGGTTTGTGTTTTATACTATGGTTAATGTAATTTCATTTTTTCACATTTTTGTTGATAGCAGTCCCTAAGTGTAGGAAGACAGGTACCTTATATAACTGCTAAGTGATGAAATCAGACTCCTAGCCAAGTCTTCTGACTCTAAGGCCTATATTTAAATTTCTACAGCATTCTTTGAAAATCCAGACTCAGGAAAGTTGATGTATTTAATTGAAAGTAAGCCAGGAACATTTTGGCAGAGTAGCAAGTGTTTTAGCAGAGTAATAGGTTTTGAGAAATCTGTAAAACTGCCTTAAAATATGCTAACTCCTTGCAAGTAATCAGAAGCTTACCAAAAATTTACTTTTTTAAACTGGTTTTTCTACATGGGAATTTTTTGTGAATGAACAGACAAGCATCACATTTTACTTTTGAGAAATTTTAGGGGTCCTTGAAATATAATTAATCTCCCCTTACATATCTCACCATGGTGCCCTGTGAGACTACACAGAGTGATTTTAGGTGTAGTTATTTTTTTCTACTTCATTATGTCACAAATTCTGTTTTCCATATAACTTGTGTATTCCTACAAATAATTTTCCAAGGGTCTTGGCATGTGCATTTATCTATCATCAAATATTTCTTAATGGAAGTGCTGGGCGATGAGACAGCATATAGACAGCTAATCTCAAGGCTGCTGTGAATGACAGGCATGGAGGCAAAAAGGACATTTCCAAAGGAGCAGAATGTCAGTCTGCAAAACTGCCTTTCCTCGCTTGACACTGGTCCTCACTGTTCAAAAATGAAGATGGAAACCATTGCAAGACATTCTAATAAAATTGGCAACAGCTCCCTCACTAGATAACAATTAATTATTTTTTGCATGCATAATTTTTTAAGCTACAAAAATTTTAAAGATTAACATATTTATAAAAAACTTAATATTATATGACTATTTCTGAAGTCTGTATGTAAGCCTATATAAATCTACATCTAGCCAATGAAAATCCAAATACAATTTACTTTGGAAATAAAATTGCTTATCTGTTGATTCAAATTGGTTTCAATTTGAATTGTTAAATGGTAAGGAGGGCTGAAAAAAATAATTAAAATAACAAGTAAATGGACAAATAAAATACACGAAAATGCGTTCATTGCTGCTGTCAGCAAGTGAATGATTCCGTTCAAGTTTGCCTCAAGTTGTCTTAGAGACCACCTGTCCCACGGCTTTGCAGATGCCTTTTGGTGCTTTGCTGTGTTCTTCTAGCAAACAAATTGAATTTCTAAGTCTATCACCTGGAATAAAAGTATGAGAAGTGGGATCTGCTAAATAATAAGGCTTTAGGGCATGTCTCCCAGGATATGCGTTTTTCATTTTCTGTTTTTGAGTGTGAAAGACAGTCTGGGAGAGGAAATACATTTAATGAGTTAACTATAATTTTCCAGATTCTGTAATAATTTTCTTCAGCTTTAAAATGAAGAAACAGAGGCCCAGAGAAATCACTCATTATCATTTTCTGAGGCAAACTGTGTCCCCATTACTCCGTGGATGGTTACAGAATATTCAATACTACAAGGCCCCCTGAGCTGCAGTGACTAAGTTGCTAACTTCGTCTTTTCTTTCCCCCAAGATATTAAGGTGAAAAGAATGAAAAACACGTATTTTTATATTTCTCCATGATAGTGCTGATGACTTCTTCCTTTGCTTCATTTTTTAATATATCTGGAGCCCTTTAGATTATCTCTATAACTGCTAATATTTAGTTACCTTAGTGAAATAAAGTTATCACTAGTAGACTGTTGTTGAAAGAAAACTGGACTCTAAGATCTGGTAGCATGCCTCCGATCTGTCACTTTTGCTTGTGGTGACAGCAAACAAGTCACGTAACTTTTCTGGGGCTCAGTTTGTCTGTTCTTAAGAGGAAGAGATTGGACTCTCAGTTCCTCCAGAGGCAGTGAACAGGGTCCAGGTCCAGGCAGTGCTGGTGGGGGTTGGGACACGCTGGGGAGGGTGCATCTCTGGTGACAGTGCAGTCATTTGTCTTTGCACTCTCCAATGAGGGCAGTGCCTTGAAGAGAGCCTTCTGGCATCTCTTGTTTCACACTTAATGAATGACTATGAGAAGAAGGAGCTTCAGAAGAATAGAAGCTTCTGCACATTGCTCAGAATCAGACCAGACGATGAAATCACAGGGCAAGAGGCTCAGCAGAATCTTCGCAGTGGAGGTAGCCTTGCACGTGTGTACCTGACAGAATCTCCATCCAACTTTGCGTGACTCGACTACAATCTCTAACGGGGGCCAAGTTGTTGGTTTTTTATCAGTGTATGTCCAACACCCCAGTGGAAGAGTATGGACATTAATTTTACCACGAGAGTAAATTTAAAATGCAAATATATTTAAAAATAAATAAAATGAAGAGTTTAAATTTAGTGAGTTCTAATGTCTTTTTTAAGGTCAAACATTTTTGCAAGATAAGAAGATGCAGAAGCAAAATGAGAGTCTCTAACCCAAAGTTTGATATCCCTTCCGGTCAAAGCATTCTCTTTATATTTTGCCTCTTTATGTTACTTCTTCTGTGAATCGTAACCATTGCCCTACCCACACTCTCTAGTCTCTCCTCTACCCTCTCAGGTACCTGTTACCTCATTGTATAGTAACCATCTCTGATTTTCACTTAAACACTCCTCATGGTGTATTCAGGAAAATAATACATAGTGTTACAAATTAATACTGAGATCTAAATTATAAACCTATTATTATAGTTGTAGGCAAGTTGGGGTTGTGGAACTATGTAACGTCTTTATCTGAACATTCAAGGTGTATACAATGTCAACTACATTAGCAGCCATCCTACTATTTGCCAGATAAGTATGTGAAGCAAGGGATTGTCAAAGGAAAAAACTTAGTTTTCATTTGAATATCCTTAGGTTGTAATCAAGAAAAGAATGCATAATGTTATAAATTAATACGGATCTAAATATGTCCTTTTTTTTAAGGCAAGTTAGAACTTGTGGGACCATGTAATTAGTAGTAAGTTCACAGAACTATATTTTAACTCATTTTTCTTCAAATTATAGATTTTTCAGAGAGTTTAGTTTCTTTTGCTTTAGTTTGATTTATTTGTTATTTATGAATATGTAGTCATATTTATGGTTTTAATTTAAGAATAATTTTTTCATAGAAATTTTAAAAATTTACCTCATCCTGAGCCTCTGTATGGTTTGATTCCCACTAAATAAAATACTAAGGTCAGAATCTTTTTTGGTACTTGCATTAGTTTCCTGGGTGGCTTGAGCAACAGAGATTTATTCTCTCGGAGCCCCGGAGTCTCGAATCTGAAATCAGGATGTCGGCAGGGTTAGTGTCTTGTGAGGCTGCGCGGGAGAATCTGCCCCACGCCTCCCGCCAGGCTCCCCGTGGCCCTGGCCTTCCCTGACATTCCTGGGCTTGTAGCCACAGTGCCCTGCTGTCTGCCTTCGTGTTCACACAGGCTTCTTTCTGGATGAGTGTCTGTCTCTATATCCCAAGGTCCCATTTGATAAGGACACCAGTCATTGGGTTAGAACCCATCCTATGACCTCATCTTAAGTAATTACATCTGCAGTTAACCTTATTTCCAAATAAGGTCACGTTCTCAGGTATTAGGGGTTAGGGTTTCAATATATGAGTTTTGGGGCAACACAGTTCAACTCATTGCAGCGCTCTTTATCATAATATAGCCAAACAAAAAGAAAAAGGTACAAAGGAAAATTGCCTCTATCTCTCTCTAGTAGCTGAGAACAAGAGTCTAAAGTTGTGACTTTGAGAATATTGGGGAGAAGATGACCTTTGCATATTGTAAAAAGCAGATGCCTTGATGTCATTACTCTGTGTATGTGATCATCTATATCTTCTTCAACGAACTTGATTCGCCCAAATCTTTTGCCTGACCACAAACATCATTCATGTATTCACCCACTGATATGGCAGATACCTGTTGAACACTCGTAGTGCTAGGCATTGCTATGGGTACTGCAGATGCTATCGGGAGTTTAAAGAGACTCTGGCCTTGTCTTGTGGACCTTATAGTCCAGGTGAGGGAGAGATGTCGATTAAATAATTATATTATGGAAAGCAAACCACTGTCTGAGCAGTGATATAAAATAAACGAGGGGCTGGTGCTATGAGGAGGTATTCAAGGTGAATTTAGGTTCATGGGTTGCTAAGTGGGGGGCAGCCAGTGAAGGCAATTGAAGAAGTGATGCTCGAGCTGAGATCTGAAGGTTGCATATGCGTTAACTTGGCGAAGAGAGGGGAGACGTTCCAGGCAAAGGGAACAGCGGGTCCCGAGGCCCAGAGACATAAGGGAATGTGTGTGTTCAAAACTCCCCCACCCAACCCCTTCACCCCCCAAAAAAAAAAACTGACTGTGGCTGCAGTGCAAAGCTCTAGAGTGAGCAGAGTGGGCAATGAGAGGAGAGATGAAAGGTTCTTTATTTTAAAAGGATAAGAAACCATTGCAGTGTTTCCAGTGGACATGTGGCATAATTGGGTTTGTATTTGAAAAAGATTACATGACAGCAGTGTTGAGAACCAGTTAACGCCAGGCCTGAGTGATGGGCAGACTGTGGCAGTAGTCCAGCTGAGAGGTGGCTGTGGCTCGTGCTATAGCGGTGATGGTGTTTATGGATAGAAACTCTCACCTTCAGTAGGTATTTTGTAGGTGAAATGGACAGGTACTGTGGCTGAGTGGGCATGGGGATTAAAGATGAAAGAGTCATCAGAAACGAGGCCCTGCTTCTCGTTTACATAAACGAGAGTAAGAACATGGAAGGAGGACCAGCTCTGTGAGGGAAAACTATAGTTTGCTGTTTGAAAATGCTGAGTTCATTGTGGCTTTGAGATAGCACGCTGCAGATAGCAAGTCGGCAATTGTTCTCTTCCATCTGGAGCTCAGAAGCAGGTCTTGGCGAGATGTACGCATTCTGGAGTCGTCTGTGTGTAGCTGACAGAGCTCTGGATGTGAGTGAGTTGTCACTTAGAGAGAATGAAGTGAGAAGAGAAGTGTCCTTAAAATTCATCTTTGAGACACTCCAACATTTGGTTCCGAGACAAGAGATCGCGTTTCAGCAGGAAGAGCAGGACAAGGAACTCGGGAGCTCTGGAGCGAGGGAGGCTGAGAGACAATGGCCGTTCAGGAGGGGAGGAGCCAGGTGTCGCTGGAAGGTCAAATGAGATGAGAGACAGCAGGATCCAGCAAATTCGGACATGGAGTACAGGGTGGCCTCAGAAACCAGGAGACGTGACAAGAGCTGGAGATGCTTTCATTCCAGATGTGAGAGGTGGAGAAAATGCAGTGACAGTGAGCTGTCATAAGGATGGAATGCTGTAAGATGGTGATGCACCTGAAGTGGACAGAAAACGATTAAAAACGAGGAGACATATCGTTAGAAAGTGAATTCTCAGATGAGTGATCTGCAGTCACTGGGACGGACAGGTCCAGACAGACTCAGAGACTTTAATCAGCGCGGGGGAGGTGGGAGAGGTCCAAGATGACATCAGGGAGATGGCAGAGAGGCTCATATGCCGGATGGCATGAGCATCAGGAGGTGGCCAGGAATAAGGAGGTGGCATTGGAAACTCAGGTCTCAGACCCACCAACACACCTAGGTCACCAGGGGAGAGAGAGAGGAGCAGCCGCCCCTTGGCGTCACCCCAGCAGCGGGGAGCGCAGTTAAGGCTCAGAGAGAAGACTCGGGGGAAGAGAGATTTTAGATTTCAGAAAGCGCAGTGGGAGGATTTCAGGGGTGATGGGCAGACAGCTGGATTCAGGGCACGGAAGAACAAACCAGGCGGTAAGGACAGTGGTGTCGCAGAGGATGGCTGTCTAGGGTGGGGCCTTCACTTAGGTATTAAATGATGAAAACAGGATCGCAAAGCGTGTGGACAGCAGCACGGGTGCTGCAGGTGGCTGGAGAGTGCGTCTCCCTCAGCTGGGGCGACAGTGGTCCCAGGAGTTCAACTGCAGCTCAGGGTGATGTGAGTGATTCAGATTCAGCCAGGAAATGGGCAGAGGAGCAACTGAATTTTCAGTTTTGTAGATATGATTTTGTACAAATAGTTTTCATGACCAAAAAAAGGAAGGGGAGGGAGGTGGCCCACGGTCACATCCAAGTAATGGATTCTGTGCAAAGAAATTCCAAAGTAGTCACGTCACATCAAATGATTAAAATCATTAATGGCTTGAATTATTCATTATTTTTAGCTGTTTTTGTATCATGTAGTTTTAGCCTAGAGCTGTGCTTTAGCAAAAAGCCACAATATTTACCTATTTGATGTAGTTATCGGAAGTGGCAGTCTGAGATAGTACTTTTTAAAAGTACTTGAAAAATAAGCTTGTAAAATGGCAGACACTGAGAAAACACTGAGAAAACACTGCAGAGAAAGCTAGTTATTAACATCCCATTAGCAAGACTTTTTTTCATTTTATAATAAGTAATTAGCCAACCACATTAGGCAATAATGAGAGCCAGTAATCACTTTTTTTTATTAGAGAAATTAGATTGGACTCGTTTAAAAACATTTAATGTATATGTTGTAATGAATATGCAAAAGGTATAAGCTGCTTAGGCAAAAAGTTTAAGTTTCCGGACTCCAACCAAAATAACGACTTAGGATGGGCTGAAAGGCAGAATTACTTTTCTCAACTTGTGTAAGTACATTTGTCTGTAATTCCTGAAGGGCTGAGTTTACGTTACAAGGCGGATAGATTTTGCATGCTTTGGGATAGTATTCCAAACAGCATGCATTTCGTTTTCATAATACTTTGCCACCAGGAATGACAACAGAAATTACAGTGTCTCTAGTTATGTACAGTGTCTCGGGCTGCTTAAAATGTTTGTTGCATGTGTAAGAAACCCACAAGTAACTGTACAGTTACAAACATCTACTGGAGTGTAAATGCTGTCAGCTGTTCAATTTGATGAAAACTGAATTGTCCTAGTCAGTTTTTGTATTCTTCAAAAGACCTTAAAGGGGACGACCTTTTAAAGGAAATAAAATATCTAGCTTCATCTTCTACGAAGTTAGATAGTTATGATATGGCCCTTTCAGGCCCTGTGGGGAGTGGTTTAGACGCTGGCACTTGCCACTTGTTTTCCGCATAAGCTAGCAATGCTTAGAGAAGTGGAGAGACTTGACTGCGTTCCCACACCCAGACCACCACGCTTCTCTGATACTTAGGCTCTTTGCTGTTAACAATCCTGATATGAAGATATTCGCTGTGAATTGCACAGTAGATTATCTCTTCATTTCCAGGGCTTTAAATACCATCTATATGCTAATGTCTTCCAAATTTATAGCTCTCACACCGCCCTCTTCCCTGAGCTTGAGACTTCTATATCCATCTCGCTATTAACATCTCCCTTCAGATGCCTAATATTCATCTCAATATTGGCATATTGGCCCGACTCACCCCCTCCAGCCTTGGCCACTTCAGTGAAAGGGACCGCCATGCACCCAGACGCTGATGCAAAAAAAATCTCAGGAGCTTTCTTCTTCCTTGCCCCACATCTTTTCGGGACCCTCATGAATCATCCAATAAGATATATTTTAAAGTTAAAAATGATGTTCTGCCATTGCCAACTTTCTGACCCATCCTGAATCTAAGTTCTCATCGTATCCCAAACTGCTGTCACCTCCCACTTTGACCAGTGCAGTCACCTCTTGACAAGTCTTTCTGCATCCAAGCTGGCCTTTCTGATGACACGGCAAGATATTCTGTGTCTGTAAAATACAAATCTAGCCACTCTTCTGTTCTTAATTCTCCGGTGGCTTTCCATCACCCTTAGAATGAAAGCTTAACTTCTCACAAGCCCCTGTGTGATCCAGTCACTGTTGGCTGTTGTTAATGCTGCTAGGAACATTTGAGTATAAGTATTTCTGTGAATGTTTTCAGTTTTCTTAGCTGCATACCAAGGAGTCGAATTGCTGGTTCATATTGTTATTCTACATTTAACGTGCTGAGGAATGCCAAACTGTTTTCCAAAATGACTGTACCATTTTACGTCCCCACCAACATTGTGTGAAGGTTCTAATTTCTTTCACGTCCTTGTCAACACTTGTTATTGTCCATTGTTTTTCTTACGGCCTTCTTAGTGGGTGTGAAGTTGGTATTTGTACTTTTGATTTTTATTTCCCTGATGGTTAATGATGTCAAGCATCTCTTCACATGTTTATTGCCATTTACATATCTAATTTGGAAAATTTTCTATTCAGATTCTTTGCCCATTTTTTAAATTGGATTATTTGCCTTTTTACTACTGAGTTGTAAAAGTTCATTGTATATGCTATATACCATGTCCCTTATCGGATGCATGATTTTTAAAAAGTGTATCCCCTTCTGTGTGTTCTCTTCTCAAATTCTTAATATTATCTTTCAAAGAACAAAAGTTTTTCACTTTGATGATGTCTAATTTATCAAATTTTCATTCTATCGCTAGTGCTTTAAGTGTTGTCTAAGAAACCCTTGTCCAAAGTCATGACGGTTCACATCTATGTTTTCTTCTAAAAATTTAATAGTTGTAGCTATTACATTTCTGTCATTAATTCATTTGAATTAAGTTTTAAATACGGTTATGAGGTAGGGGTTCAACTTTATTCTTTTGCATGTGGATATCCACTTGTCTCAGCTCCATTTATTAAAAAGATTATCCTTTCACCCATTAAATTGTTAAACACACTGGTTGAATATCAATTGATATTCAATATCATGAATGCGCCATGGTGAAAACCTCCAATAAATTGTTAGGCCCACAGTGGCAAGAGCAGATATCCTTGTTTTGTTTCTGATTTGGGAGAGGAAGTGTTCAGTCATTCACATTGAGCATGATGTTAACTATGGCTCTTTTCAAAGAACCAAATTTTGGTTCCATTGGTTGTCTCTATTTTTTTTTTCTATTCTCTAGTTTGTCTCCACTCTTATCTTTATTGTTTCTTTTCTTATTTTTTGCTTTAGTCCTAGTTTGCTCTTCTTTTTTAATATCTTAAGATATTCTTTGCATGATACATCTTTTCACCCTGTTTCTTTTAATCTTTGTATTTTTTAATCTAAACTAGATCTTCTGTAAATAACATATAGTTCAGTCATTTGTTTATTTGGTTGTTTGGGTTTTTTGGTTTGTTTGTTTGTTTGTTGTCCAGTCTGACAACCTCTGCCTTTTGAATTATTCGATCCATTCACATTTAATGTTATTATTGATATAGTTGAGCTTATGTCTGCCATTTTATTTTTTGTTTTCTATGTCTGTGTTTTATTTTTTTTTAATTTTTCTTTACTGCTTTCACTGTTTTAAGCAAATTTTTCTAGTTTTTTTCTCATTTTCTTTTTTCACTTTGGTTTCTTTCAGGGGGCAAAGCGAAGCAGGGGTCTTTACTCTCCTATTTTAAACCAGAACTTCTCTGTCTTGGGTCTTCAGGTAGCAAATATTTCATAATACTCTGCTACACCCATAGTAGACATGTTTGAGTGTCATCACCAATTCCTCCCTCCTGGACATCTTTTCAGTTTGGTTCAGTTACTGTGTCTTGGGGACACTAGTAAGGAAATCTCGGCTCTTGTTATAATAGCTTTGCTGTTAACCAGATGTATGATTATGAGACAGTGGCCTCTCTTGAACTGATTTTCTTAAGTGTAAAAGAGGAAGTTAAATTAATTTTATTTAGTATTCCCTTTGGCACTAATGTGCTACATTTCTATGAATACAGTGATTATATGACCATAAATACATAAGCACATGAACCAGGCATTCTTACCCACAACTGAAGAACTAGGGGGAATAGGATAAACTAGATCCACACCATAGTAAAATGATGATTTGGCCCACACCACTGGCCAGTGTCCCCTGGACTATCCCCTTATGTGTGAGGGACCATGATTTGGAGATAGGAGGAAATACAGACTATGAAGTTGGAAAATTCTTAACCTGTTTGTTTTAATGTTAAATTTTTGAAGAGGATTTCTTTGTACTATCAGGAAGTGAAGGTAGGGAACAAGATGTAGCCTTCATAGCCCAGATATTTATCTCTTCACCTTTGTAAGTTTCTGTTAGGCTATCACCCAAAAAATGATCACTTTGAAGTGATTCTAGCTATAACCTAGTCCCAGTTGCCTCATACGAATACGAGCTTTGGGTCAGTCCTATGTCCATGTCCAATAATTTTATAAATATACTTTGTTAGCAAATTCATTATCTGTGGACTGTCTACAGCACACATACCTTTCAAGGGTGCTACTATATAACAAGAACTCATGACCCCTGCTCTAATAGGCCTCATTTTAAAATGAAAGGCAAAATAAACACAGAGAGGCACTTTTAATTATTAATGATAATTAAAGGGAGCCTTAGCACAAATAATTCCAAAGACATTTCTACTTGGCTTAGAATTTTAATATGATTTTTGACAGATCTATTTACCTAATTATAGTTTATCTAGGATAATATTAAAATGAACTTATAGTCTCTAAGCACTTACTAGCAGCAGTAGAAGACATGGCAAAAAGCCTGTTGGTTACAGCAGGAGGCTGGTCCAGGATTAGCAAATGTTTTGCGAAATATACATAACAAGGAAAACCCTCATGTAGATAACCAACAATCGAATATACAAAAAGCCACAGATGGCAAAAAAAAAAAAAGGCAAACTCTCGATAACTGAGCACAGCTGGGCAAGGATGCACAAAGGCACTGAAGGGGATTCATGGGGTGACTGGAGCCAAGATGATTAGTCTGTAAAAGCTGCGTGCTGATGCCCTCCTGCAGCATATTTCTTTAACATCTTTAAAAATGTTCCCGGTCCAGCTGTTTCTTGGAACACAGACTTTTATGACCTCTCCTTTTTCGTCCCATTCATTATTTTATTACCATTAATAAAGACTGGATCTTAGACAACTGAATGTTCTAGTTACTTAATGACCAAAATCATGGAAATATTTTTAATAATTTAATAGATTAAAAAATCCAGAAAAATATCTTGACCTTGATGTTTCTAGGCTTATCTGCTCACTGATCGTCAGTCCCACTCAACTAGCTCTCACTCATTCCCACCCTGAAGCCCTGCTACTTGCTATTAAGTTACAAATTATATCTTCCCGTTTACAATTCTGGTTGGAAGAACACAAGTCTCCCCCTGATTTCATCTCCATAATTACTTTTGTAAGAAATTATTTCAGGGAGACACTTTTATTTAGTCGTGATCATGTGTTATATTGAATGGCATTAGTCCTCCTTAGAAACAGTTTCTGTTCGCCTTCCTGTTTTACGAAGGCCTGTCCAGTTTAATACTTGCACTTCAGGTTGCCTGAGAACAAACCAAATGTGTGCTTATCGACAACCTGTGAAGACGGTATTTAACAGTTGGTGACATTTGATTTAACACATGTACTCAGTCCAACTATATGCTCGGAGGGGTAACCTTTTCATCTTTAAGCTGCATAATAACAATCAATATTCTAACATAAATTTATAGATGTAAAGAGATGAAATTTGGGGCTACGAAGACTAGATCTTGTTTCCTACTTTATTTGCAGAGAGTATAAAAACTCTTCATCAAAATTTTAATATTAAAACAAATAGATTAGGAATTTCAGTCCAAGATAAAGAATACAGGAATAACATAAAGAAGCTAATTAAGTCTTGTGTGCCTATAATTACCCTTCAAATAACATTATGTCAGTACTATAAGTATTTTTGTGATCTTTCTGTCACTAACCATGAAGTATAGTTATAACTTCTCTTTCTACATAAAAAACAAATATTAAACTAATTGTAAGTTAGTAGGGCACGCAGATAGTGTATAGCATGTTTCTCTAGAAAATATTGGCATACTCTGCTAAGTAGATTGTTGTTAAAATGCACAAAGCTCTGATTTCACCAGAGATTATATAAGGTCGATTGTATAAATTGGGGTAGGTTTAACAAAAGGAGTGCGAACATTTCAGCAATATAATTATATCATTTTCCCTTATGGGTGCCAGTCATAATAGATCCAAGGGTTAGATGGGGAATTAAATGCAGTACCAACTTTATTTCTGGATCAATTAGCATAGTTTTGCATACGAGGAATGAAAATCACCAAATAAATCTGATGAAAAATAAGGTAATTTATTCTCTCACAAGAACTTCATAAAGAGATCTGCTCCAGGATGTCAGGGCTCAGCCGTTAATCTCTGTTATTCTGTGTTTTCTGTTTTCTCTGTGGTGGCTTCGTCCTCAGGCTGGAAGTAAGAGGGCTGTGTTAGTTACAGGTGTGAATTCAGAAGCATCCAGACACATCCAGACACAGAAACACTTAGAGGGAGAAGAAAAACTCCACTCTTACTCAGGAGTAAGCAGGTTTTCTGTGGAAGCCCTACTGAGTTTCCCTCACATCTCGTTGGCCAGAACTGGGTCACATACCCATTCCCAAATCCCTGCAAGAGCGATGGAACCACCATAATTGTTTTAGATAAATAAGAATATACTGCAGCTGAGGATAAATCACCTTTTTTTTTTTTTTAACTACTTGGAAGGAATAGGTTTTGTTGTTGTTGTTGTTCTTCTTCTTCTTGTTTTTCAACATGGGAAGAAAGAGAGAGAACAGGAAATGAATATAGAGTTGTAATCAAGAGTGTCTGTTCTATTACCCGACATACAGAGTCCCTGGTAGTAAAGTCAAGTCGTGTTTTCTACCTGTTTCCTTCTGTATTGAACTCAGCCCCTCAGAGGCAGGCAGAGGAAGTGGAGGATGGTAAGCCTACTGAAGTTAGCCCTTTCTCATCTGCTGACCACATGTAGAAACAGCCGGTGTGAAACTCCAGCTCTTCCTTCAGGTGTATGTGCCAGACAGCGGGGGAGAGATGGAGCTCCAGGAGCAACAAGAAGCAGAACAAGATTTTTGCTCTTATCTCACCAAAAATACGCCACTTCTCTTCAGGGAAGAGTAAATGAAAGGATTGAAAGAGTGGTAGATATTTACTTCCATTTTACTTCCCAGAACACGTTGATAGAATTTCTTGTTCAATTGGTGGAAATTCTAGAATAAAAGACAAGGGTTTTCTTATTAATGAAAAACGCAGCAGGGGCAGGGGAAGGGCAGACTAGCTTTAGGTCCTTTCGGTAATCTCAATAGGCTTTTGTTTATCCTGCGGTCATTTAGCAATCTCTGATCTTTACTGTGCAGGGAGCTAGGGCCTGGACGAGGACTGTGAAATAGGCCTGGTCCCAGCCCTGAAAGAGCTCCATGCTCTCTGTGTCCACTGTGGGTTCACAAGTAAATGTAATACCTGGTCCTTTCCATTACAAAGTGCTATGGAAAAAACAAGGCAAGAGAGATTTTTTTCTGCACACTGGGTCCCAGAAGACTCTAGCAAAGAAATGAAACTAGTTTGGGATCTGAGAAGATGTATAGGTTGTTACCAGACAAACTACAGGAAGGAAAGAACTTAACGCAGAGGGAGGATCCGGATCGAGGCACAGACGCCTGGGCCCAGAGGCTGTGTGCAGAAAGCTCTGAGTGAACCTCTGTGGTTCAGAGATGGTGCTCACAGCTGGGCGCATCACTGAGGCAGAAAATCAGCCGATTAGGGAGGGTACGGTCAGGCTATGATGGTTCCAACCACTCAGTAGTATCTGGAAGCAGAATACTGTTTTCATCTCTCCACCCTGCCCTGGGCTGTGAAATCCTTCAGTGCAACATAAACATTGTATGATGTATGCGGTTAGAAGAAAGTAATTAACGATCCTTCATCATGAGACTTGAGGGTAGGTACAAAACAAATAGAATACATATATTCTTTATAAAACAAATATATAGCACATGCCAAAATTAAATTCAATAAAATGTAAGACAATGAGGCAATAACGCCGTTGCCTGTGGCAATTGTTAAACTGTTTTTGGAGCCAATAGCACCTAATTTTGATGTCTTCCCAAGTGTCTAATTCAATCATACTCTCATCAAATATTTATTGTATGCTGTATGCTAGATAAAAGTCTCCATCGCTAAGGGAGGATTTGGTTTTGGGAACCCTCCCAAAGTCATCTGTATCAAAGTCAGCTGAATAAGGTGGCCGATCAGGATAAGGAACGTGATTATAGACTAAAACTCTGGTGCAAGTATGAAATGCGATTTTTTTCCTTTTTTTGACCTGTAAACTGTGAAGCATAAAATTAGAACTAGAAAGTTACAGCACTTTAAAAAAGAGAATCACAACAAAGCATTTTAGGCAAAGGCAGCATCACTGAAAAAAAAAAAAAAGAAGTCGAGCTTCCTGCAGAGACTCCTTTGAAGATCATGCCTCATTTGGAGGTCTGAGTCTCCCTGAGCACTCTACCACGGCCTAAGTCCATCGCAGTCAGACCTCAGATTATCGCGTTCTGTAGCGCCTGGCGGAGACAGCGCTCCTTCAGCAGTGCAGAGGGCACCGAAATCACTGTGGTCTGCAGCAGCCCAAGAGCAACTCTAAAAAGCTTCAGACCCAGCACGGACCTTCAAAGCAAATATTGGAGAACAAAATAGTATTTGCAGAGTGGGGATCTGTGCTCTGTTTAATATTCAAAGGAAAGTCCCAGATTGGAAGAACTAAGATTTGTATAAAAAGGTCTCAAATACATAAATAGAATATTCTGTACAATTATGTATCATTCATAGTTATATATTAATACCCACTTTTATTTTATAAGCTTATAATGTATTTGCATGTGACATTTATCAACCTTGGGCAGCCTTGTGACATTTATCAACCTGCCCCTTAAAGTAACAGCTGTAAATCACTATTCACATCTGAAAACCATCACTCACCTCAGATAGGAAGCAAAACAGCTTTCTGGAAAGAGCAGCAATAATAATAGTAGGAGTAACAATAATAGTAGCCTAAATAATTGAAACGAAAACCTAATAAGGAGAGAAAGGAAGTGATACCAGTGGAATAATAATGAACAAAAGGAAAATGTTAGGTTGCAAAAATTAGATTGCAAAATGGCTTTAGAGAAAAAGCACTTACAAAGTCACATTTCTGTAGTTATTTGAGGGAAAGTGACCAATCAAGTTAGAAATGTTTACTGGGAGTTAAAGAGGAAACAACACCCCATAAGCGTGGATTTCCATTTCTCTCCTTTGGCAAGGCTTAGCCAGCACAAAACCTGCGTCCAAAGAAATGAGACCTCCTGCCCCGCAGTCAGCCCCGCATTTTCCACCCGGAGCCGCTCTGCTCTCCGCACAGCGCGCGTGCGCAGCCCGGTGCTCGCGTTAGAAACGCAGCGGGCAGACCTGAGCGTGGGCAGCGCTGCCCTTGACCCGCCGGCGGCAGCAGCACCCCAGGTCAGCGCAGACGCGCCCGCGGGCCCTCGGCCGAAAGGGAGAAGCTGCCAGCTCTGTCTTGGGCGGCGGCCCCACCATGCTCTTCAGGAGTCTGCGTTGTCATTTCTAACGGTCACAGAGTTGGACTTCTGCTGACCTTGGAGACAGTAACGTAATTCAACTCTCACGAGGTAGGAAGGACACAGGACAGAGGGCAGCCCTGGCCCCCTCCGTTTACCTCCCTCGCCTTGGCCTGTTTTGATCTGTTAGCGGGGGGCCGATTACTGCCATGTGGAGAAGTCGAGGGTTTCAGGTGACTCCTTGCCGCAGGCCTGGCAGGGAGACGGCGCCTCGCCCCGCAGAAGCCCTGCCTTGATGTCCCGCGCGCCGCGCCGGCACAGAGCTCGCCACAGCAGCGAAATGAGGCCGTTCATCCCTGGACTGCCCGAACTTTATTTCTTTGACTCATTGACGTGTCAGTCTTGCAATTCTAGGTGGGACTGTGATGCAGGCTCCGCTGCGGCTCACAGCAGCTTTCGCTGTGCTCTTAGCAGGAGTAGAAGACAGCATAAGGTGACAGTGCCGCTGCTCGTGGCAGTCTTTCTGAATCGTTGGGGTTTATTCCAGCCAGTTTCAGATGAATTCCGGTCTAATCTAGTTCCACGTCAAGGTCTAGCTGGGCACCAAGGTCTTTATAAGTACCATAAACAGCAGCCTGGAAATCTGCCAGATCTATAAAGGCATCTACTAATATTTCTCAGGGATTTTAAAAAATAGAAGTCTTTCCATAAATCAATAACCTAATCAGCAGACTCTCTAAGAGCCAGGCTGTCCCTGGTTAAAAAAAAAAAAAAAAAAAATCCGTTGGCTGTGAGAACTGGCTCTGGCGACTCCTTTACCGCGTGTTCCCCGGGAAGTGTGCGGTCACACGAGAAGTCCTGTGCCTCTCCCCGTCCTCCTTCGGGTCGGTGACAGATCACTTCACGACTCAAAACCTTATCAGATCGCACTCCTCCTGAAACCGCCTTGAGACCGCGCATTGCATCCGGGACAGCATTCGGAAGCCCTTCTCAGGACCCCTCCACCTCCCGCTTGGTGCTCTGCCCCTGGTACCCCTGCTGTGTTCTCAGAACCCTGCACTGATGAGCATCTCACCTGATAACCTCGTTAGCCTCTGCAGCTGAAAAGAAATCTGAGACCTGGAGTTTCCTCTTGGTCAAACCTCCTTTTGTTCCTGTGCTCATGTCTTCTGGAAGCTTCCCCTGATCACAGTGATAAACAATTCAATACCGTTCTTGATTAATTAACTGCAACTTGAAGGGAATGCATTTTGAGTCTCCACTGTGCTCCCACAGCACTTAATCATTCTGTCCATCCATTCATCCATCTGTCAATCAATCAAGTGCTGTGTTCCAGAAAAGTTTTTAGCCCAGTACTTAATCATATTTTAGAGTGATTAATCTTTAGTAAGCATCTGTTATCTACTGGAGATGAAAGTTATTGGTCTCTGAGTTGAGTTCAGTCTAAACTTAACATGCTGATAGATTAGAATGTGATGGGGGAGCATTATCGTTTTTTTAGGAATGTGAGTGAGAGTCGCTAACACACCCTGCTTGGTAGTGTAGGAGTTAGAACCGTTTCTCTGAAAGTTGACGTGAGCTAAGCATTAAATTGTGAATAAGAGATACTGCTTTGGTTTCTGGAAGAGCCTTCTCATGCTATCATTAGTGCACCCTTAACACTCTTCAGTCATACAGGGAGTGCTTGAAATGTTTGAGAGGCATTCTTTAGTGATGCATTCATTTGTCCTTGGTTTAAAAAAAAAAGGATTTAAGATTTTAGTAAGTGGTTGTAAATAAATGTGGGGTGGACATGTCTGGGACCTTGGCACTGAATCTCTTGGGATGTCTCTGCTCTCCTCCAGGTGGCTTCCCCTTCCATGTGATGTCCCATTGTCCTGGGCCTCTCTGTGTGGCCTCTGTCTGTAGGATGTCCTGGACCTCCTTAGAGCTTGTCAGCTGAGACCCATGAGAGTGAAAGCAGGAACTGCCAGGACTCAGGTCTGAAGGGCACAGCATTACTTCTGCAGGACTGTCCTGGTCAAAGAAAGTCACAGACCAGCTGAGATTCAGGGAGGAGACATTGATTTCTTCTCTCCTACACGTATGAGGAAAAGGAATTGCTGGTGGCCATGTTTGGAAGCTACTGCATTTTCCTCTCCTCCCATCACCGTAGTCTTTCCATCCTCCCCAAGACTGCAATGCGTTTATGTGAACTTATCCAGTATGACACAAATTGGTTGCTATTAATGACTCTTGCCTGTGTCCATCCCCCAGCCTCATTCTATGATGCTCCCTGCATCCTGGAATTAATCTCTGTGTTTCCAATATTACCTCTTTGTTTGGTGGTACAATTTATGGCCACATAAAAGTGCTGCTAGAATACAACTTCTTTGTTAACAGAATTAGTACTCTAATAAGTAATTCTTTCTCATCCTTCAAGACCCAGTTAAATCCGACTTCTTCCATAAAGTTTTTATTGCTCATCCCGAAGAAAATAGGATTCTTCTCTTTCTAAAATTCATAGCAATCTATTTCTAGAACATAGGCCAGTTTCAATTATGGTTAGATGCAGGCATGCCTTGTCTCTCTAATAACGTAGAAAACTCAAGGCAGGTAATAGGGTCTGCTCATTTTTGAATTCTCAAAGCACCCAGATGAGTCCATTACGTAGAATAGGATGTGTTTTCATTGAGTTGGCAGAGGTCAGGGTAGAATGGCCAGGCTTCTGGATGAGGTTCCCACCCATGGGGTAGGGGGGTGTGGGGGCCAAAACGTAACGCGGGGCTTATTTAGGAAGTCTTTCCTTCTGGAATTCTGCCACCCACTACGACACGAGCAGCCACTCGCTTCCTGGGATGGGCCTGGGGAGTGCGCTTGGGAAGCTCTCTAGTGCTGTTTTCACATGACATGTTTCAGATACAGCTGTTTATCTCCTCTTTCTGGTTGCAGCAAACAGTAGTGCTGTCTCAAGACTCACTTTCCCTCTCTGGGACTCAGTTTACCCGCTGGTAAATAGCAAAAGCTACTCTTTATTGAGAACCTATGTTAAGACCAGGTGCAGAGCTGGGCATTAATGCTAATCTTCATCATAATACTGAAAGCTGCATTTCTTCTCATTTCCTCCTTTTAAACAAAGACCAGATATGGAAGGAACTTAAATAACTTGCCCACGTTCTCTTGATAGAACTGGGTTTAAGCTCTTATCTGACATGAGTTCCAGGCAGCCCTATCAGGAATGTGGCTGATAAGCTCTGAATTCCTTTTAGTTACTGCTGTGCTTCTTCCCAAGGATGTAAACTACAGTCTGCTGTTTTTATTCCTCTTCTCCAGTAGTTCCCAGGTACTGTTTTCATTCTTCTTATCTCATTCAGAACTTCAGCTGAAGTTTCCCTTATCAGTTATAGTCTCCTCAACTAGTGAGGGTTGATTATCGTGTTCTGATATGCTGTGCTACGACTTGTGTAGAGATGGAGACACAGTGTGGTTGGACCACCCCAGAGACCTCCCGCGGAGGCCAGTGCAGGGCGCCTTCTGACTTTGCTCTCGCAGGGCCACGTGTAGATTTCTACCTCAAAGTCCCGCTACCACAGGGTGGAGCGTTACTGAGAACCTCTGGCCTTGTTTTGGGTGGACATCCCTGAATATGACTGAAGACATAATTCATCCGAAGCTGTTCCCTGTTTTTATTCAGTGTGTGCTTAAAAACAATAAATGTGGACATTGGAAAATATTCCTTTTATAGCACTATTTTTGGCATTTGCCAAGTATTTGTAAATCCAATTCTTGAGTCCTTCTTCCTAAATAAACTTTAATTAGTTTTGATTTCCAGAAAACCAGCTAGAACTTAACATAATTGTATCTTCCAGCACATTGTAAACATGTTATGTTGGAAGATCACAGAACTGTGGGGGACTTAAAATGTGTGTGATCTTAGGAAAGTCTACTTTCTCCCTGACTTTGAGTTTTCTGGGGGCGGGAGGAAGCTCTAATAACAACATGTACCTTATAACCTCATAGGTTTTGTTGCAAGAACAAAATTAGTATGTCAGAGAGCTTGCCACATAAACAGTATATTTGTTCCTATCATGGAAATACTCTCTTGGGATATGTCCCAGACAACAGCTTGCATGTGGATTTAATATGGACAGGAAAATATAATACTCATTTTTTTATTTTGTTGACATTCAAAAAAAAAAAGCTGTGTTTCCCCTTAGTGTGAATTTTAGATAAGAAAAAATAGTATCTTAACCAAGAGTCTGTACTAAAGACACGGATCTGAATAAATGTTAGAAATTATTGTGTAGAAGTATGAATGTAATCAGATGACAAGTGAGTGATGCTCTCCAAGTCATCATTTATCTTCCCAACATGAATAAACATTAGGGACCATGCCTTCTTCTTGACCCTGTTATCTTTCCAACTTCAGAATAAGTGAGTGGAAGAGATCACTAACATCAAAAGTTGTTTCAAGTATTATTTTGATTGTTATAATTTCAAATGCAATTTCATCTTATTGCAAGGTTAAAACGTCCAATTTTGTTTCTAACTTATTTGAGAGATATGTGGATGATTGAATACTTAAATCAGTCTCGAATAAAGAATGACGAAAGTTTCGATCTATTAAAAGGAGCAAGAACCAGCCCCCTCCCCGACCCCATCCCAGCTTTTGTGGCATCGTAACTCCATCAACAAAGGTCAAGTAAAAGAGTCAGACTTTTGATGGCAATCTCGCCCAAGAGGCACTCAGTTACAGAGCACATGTTCAGAATTGATGAAGTTTCAAGAAAGACGGCATAAACTTCTAGCTTGTCTTGTTCTCTAGGCATCGATCTAATGTGGACCACAGCATTCTAAGAGCAATTTCACGGTGCTATCAAATCCTGGACTTTTCGTTTGCCTCTGTCTCAGCAGTTCTCAAAAACATAATACTTCAACGGTGTTTGACCTAAGAAGACTCTCTAAAAGGCAAGCGAGGCCCAGAGAAGAAGAGCTGCATTGACAATAAGTAGTCATCACTGTATTATGGACCAAATAAATGTATAATGATCGAATAGACTTAAATCCTTCAAAAGACAGGAGTTTGAGATCATTGGCTCTATCCCTGGATATGTCCATTTTGTCTCTTTTATGGTCCACTGATGCACATAGATTTACTTCATCTTGATCGAAATAACTCTAATTACATTTGCATATCTCAGTATCCGTAGTACGAAAGATTTTTCTTGATTATTTTTCTCATTCATTCAACAAATACTTTAGAGTACTTCCTATGTTTCATAGAAATAAATAAAGAAGAAGTCCCCCTTCTGGGATTACATTCTAATAAACACTAAACACAGTAACGTAAAGTGTGTGCTGTAACAGTAATCAAAAAAATATATTGGAAGGACAAAGCAAATAATAGCAGGACAATGGGGCGAGAGGCTTGGAAATATGGAGATGGCTTGAAATTTTAAATAGAGTTCTAGGAGTTGGCCTCAGTGAGAAAGGAATGCTTATCAGACACTTGGAAGAAATGTGGAAGTTTACCTGGGGAAGAGCACCCAGTAGGGGTGCACCCAGGAGAGGCACAGCCAGAGCAGACTCTCCAGGCAAGTCTTTGTCTGGGATGTGCCGGAAACAGGAAGGAAGCCAGTGCTCCTGCAGCGGGTTCGCACCTCATTTTTTCTTTTCTCTCTTCCAATACATAATTTATTTTCTTTTAGGGGAATTTATTTTCCCAAAAATATAAAGTATTTGATTTGTAATAATAGCATCTATCATAAAGTGATTATTAACCTTGATATAGGCATTCATTTCTTTCTCTTAGGAAGAAGCACAGTTCCCCTGAAAATATTATAATGAAAAAAGAAACGAAAGAACTGCTCCTCCCTTAGTAAAATGCACCAAATGAGCCCGGTCCACTTGCAGCTGTCCCTGCCCCAGTCTGTCTGTTCACTGTCCTGCCACTGTGGTGCCATCTCAGCCTCTGAGGACCAAGGCTCTAGCTGGTTCTCAGAGAGGGCCTGATAAGACATTAACTTGAAGGGGTAAATGGCTAATAGGACAATATATTTCTCTTTAAAAGAATGAGTGTCTAATAGGAGAATTTCAGCTGGCTCTCAGAAATTAAAGAGATTTTATATTTAAATTAGTTCTCTGTCTCACAAAACAAAGGAACGTCTGTCCTCACCATGAATCAAAGTGCCTAGCTGGTATAAACTAGCATATACTGATATATGCTATATATAATACATATCCATACATACAAATCACATATGTTAAAGAACATATACTATATATTAAAGAACTTAGAATATAGGACAAAATTAAATTTCATTATCCTCACCAGAGCAAGAGAAATTTAATTAACTCACAGAGTTTGAGGGAACATTCAATCTTAAGTTGATGGAAAAAATTAGATGTCTCACTATACTAATTTGAAAAAAGCTAACGAGGTAGGAAACAGACTCATGTCTTGTACTATCTCATACTGCATCAGGAGGGGCTAGTTCGAGATTACGTAGTAATAAATAATCTCATTAAAAATTACCTTTATGAAATGCTAGTGTCTCCAGGGAACGTCAGAAACGTCACTATATCCTTCTCCAGGTAATTGATATAGTCCCAGAGCAAATCAATGGGATCGCATATGACTGGAATCTCTAATACCATGAAAGCCTCTTAGGGAAGAAATAGACGTATGTCTTTAGACTTTCATGTGCATGTATATGGTAGAGAGCAAATTAATTGAAGGAGAAGGTAGCTAGAATTTTAAAATATAATCATTAACGGCTTCACGGTTATGTTGATAGCATTCAGCAGGGTTACCTTCTGGGGCAGAAACACATCATTTCCTACTGTTCTCAGAAGAAGAAAGAAGTAAAAAAGAAGACGTGTTCACCAGACCTCTTAGCAAAATGAGTCCTCTGTAGAAACACGGGGTCCACTCCCAAACTTACCCTCTAACTTTCCAGCGTCGGTAATGTAAAATAGCAGTCCTGTGAAATTACTCATTGAACTGATGAAATTAAAATATTTTCATTCTGCACATGCACACATGTATGGAAATCTCGCTTCAATTATAGCTGTTAAAAAGTCTGAAGTCATTTTCCCAGCTAGCATTTGGCCATTCCACTGAGATTGAAGGAATCTGGTACAATAACAGTTCTTATTAATTCACTGCTCTTCATTTTAAAAGAATATTATAATTTCTTTGTGATGTAAATTGTCTGGGCAATATGATGGTGTGGTGCCTTGTGACTAAAAAGTTGACACACTAGAAGGACAAAATATTCAAGAACAATAGCTAACATTTACTGTTGGGCACTTTTTTAATGTTCTCTGTAAGATAATTTTATTTCTGATTCACTTTTCTTTTAGCCTTTCCCAAAAGGGATTTAAGTTAATTACTTTTTCTAATGTGACTTTGATATTTCAGTTCCCCAAAATCTTCCAAGAAATATGCAGCTAAAATGTCATTCTAGTTCTTTTATTTTTCTAAAGATGCTGATATTAAATACGGGTGTCACACTGGAAAATTCCACCAGAAGAAAAAGTTAAACAAGGCATAAAATTTACATTAGTAACATCCCATTAACCCATCATCTAAAAAGCTTTTGTTACATGATTTTCATCATTTATGAAATTATTTTGGTGTCTCTTCTGGTCTTTGTTGCCTATAGGAATGAACCTTGTCATGCATTTATCTCCATCAAAATGTTGTAGCTGCATTTGGCATTATTCCTTCAACATTCTTCCCTTTTTGCAAAAGGATGAAATTAGCTTTGCTTAATAATAGTCATTCCTCATTACTCTCTCTGTGGAAAACAACTTGAAAGGCACATTATTTAATTAAAGAAAGTTTTTAGAATTGCCCTTTAAAACCTTCATTTTATATAACCTATTGGTTGTAAAACCAATTAGTCTTGCATGTAAAAGTATAACCCCCTTACCCATTGGGAGAGTCATCACTGTAAAACGCGTATAGTTCCTAAATTTAAAACGAGGTATTCTAAAAGATCACCACTCAGTGTTTGAATTTAAAAAAATATTTTCTTTAATAAAAATAGTCCTGTAAATGATGATTGGTTTTCTAGGGTGACATCTAAAGAAAAATATTTATAACACTTTTGTTAATAATACATTTAGTAATAATAATAATATACTTAAGAAAATAATTGACAAAATAATATCATAGCCCTAAACTACATGTTAAGACAAGGTCAAGAGGAGAGCACTGAGCTAGGAGTGATAACATTGTGATAACTCAGATTCTGCAGGTTGGGGCCACAGGTAATCAATCAGAGAAGGTAATAATCCTTCTGTGAACGATATTGTAGACCCAGTATCAGTGTTGATTTAACTTTCTATTTCTGCCACACAAGCATAGTAGACTTAAAACAACCCAAGTTTATTGTTTCACAGTTCTGAAGGTCAGAGTCTGAACTGTCTCCAGCAGTTTCTCTGTTCGGGGCCATAGGAGGCCAACATTAGCCAGATGGACTCCTTTCCAGAGGTTGTGGGAAAGGACATTTCTCAAACTTATTTGAAGTTGTTGGCAGGACTAAGGTGCCTGTCCTACTGGCCGTCACCTGGGGGCCACTCTTACCTGCTAGAGGCCTCTCTTGGATCTTGCACGTGGGCCCTCACATCTCAGAGCAGCAAGCACAGAATCTTTCTCAAACGTAGTATCTCTGTGACTTTTCCTTCTGCCACATTCTTCTGCCTCCAGCTACTGAATGTTCTCTGCTTTTAAAGGCCCATGTGATTCAATCGAGCCCACCCAGATAATCCAAGATGATCTTTCTACTTTAAAGTCTAACTGTAATCACTTCTGCAATGTCCCTTTTTCCTGACAAAGTAACACCTTCACAGGTTCATAAATTAGGGTGTGGCATCTTTCAGGGGACATTATTCTGCTTACCACAAATATGATATGATTTAAGTTGTTCTCCCAGCATTGAATCCATATGTACGAAAGATGGCTGCCCGTGCTCCGGGAGTAGCCGGCATCACAGAATAAAATGACGTCCACCAGCCTCACAGGTCAGAGCTGACCCGTACTCTCTTCAGCAGTTCATAATCTTATCTCCACAGGGGAGCACCTGGATAATTCACTTGTGCTCACATACTCTCAGACTCCAGCTACTGCATTGATAAGCTATGTTGTGCCTTGTGCTTAAGTTCTAGTGAAAAAGTTAAAGGGGTTTTTATGTAAAAACAGAATGATCTGTTTCACTAATGTTGTCTAATGCATTGGCATAAACAATAGTGTTTTAGATCATTGTAACTAAAATTCTCCCCAGAACAGGAAAGGATCTTAAAAACTATTTTTCCTCAAAGTAAGGAGTATCTTTGGCATCCCAAATTGTTCCAGCCGATCAGCAGCAGCTCTGCCTTGTGGAGATGCCAGTACACAGGGGATGGGGAGACCCTCTGGCAGGATGGTGATGGGAATGTCTAGTCTCTTATGAGACGGGTATTTCAAATTGATCGTTTCATTTATTAAAAACCTATATAATATAATGTGAAATTGATAGAATATATACATCTTGTAGAAAATAAGAGTAAACAAAAGCATTTGAGATTGAAATTATCCCAGAAACACTTGATAGGAAATTTGGGTCTTGAACTAGAACTAAAAAAATAATGAAGATGGTTAGCATATAATTGAGTTTATACTTAGAATGCCTTTTAAACAACCTTTTGGAAATTGTTAGGACACCAACTGATTGCTCTGAAAATTGACAGATAAAAGGAAAACATGTGTTTTTCCTGTCTCTACAAGAACTATTTTTTCCAGTAATCAAAATAGTCGACTGATGAAGAAAAAATTCTTCTTTTCAGAAATATTACAGTTAGTAATGATGGAAGAAATGACAGAATTAGGAAGCCACTGTTTTACAATGTTAATGAAGTAACTAACTTAGGCAATGGTCCTCTGTGACTAAACTCATTAGCATAGATATTGAGGCTAGAACTAGACAACAGAGGGACCAGGTTTTCATTATGACTAACAGTGAGAAACCAGGATGTTTTTTTTCCTCCTGATGTAATAGGAAGCACACCACACTCTCTTTGAAGTTGTCTTGTTACAAAGTTGAACCTGAATCTGAGTATCAATCCATAACTTCCAGCCAAAAGGAAGTCAAGAGAGAGAAGTAGTTAACTAACAAAAATGAAATAGAGAAATCTGGAAAGAGGGACATTTTATAGGACAAGAACACAGTTTCTGCCAAAAGTTACTGGCATGGGAAAAAAAAAACAGGAGAATAGGATTGCTTTGGCATGCTTTAGAATAACAAAAAAGAGACTTGGGAGACTTAACAAACACAATATTAGGATCTTTAATTGAACATATCAACTATGAACAAGACATTTTTGAGACAATTAAATTTTTTAATATGAAATGGATATAATACAAAGACATTAATGTTAATATGTGGTGAGATAAATTGCTTATTTTGTGAGAAAGTATCTGTATTTTTAGAAGTGGCTTCTAAAGTGTTTAAGTGTAAGGTTGTATGCTGATAGAATTTGCTTTAAAAATCTTCAGCAAAGGAAAAAAATAAATCCAAGGTGGCAAAACCTTGATAATTGTGGACTCCTAATGATGGAGATTCATTATACCATCTCTCTTTCGCCATACTTTGGTAGTTATAACACTTTCCATTAAAAATTTTTAGACTGCTCATTTCCACTTAATTATATGCCTTGAATCTGTTGATACGTATTTTAATAAAGAGGAGTAGTGGTATTGTGTTATATTTCTGTAGTGGCATGAGTGGATAACCATATTTATTAAGTATTGTTCTCTTAAATTGCTGGTTTCTTGCAGTGTTAGTCTAGTCTCCTTGAGGCTCTGTACCTCAGAGCATAGGTTAATTGATAAGGCTCCTCAGGCTTTTTTTTTTTTTTTGAAATATCCATTAATAGGCCATCCTCAATCAGAAGCACATTAGTTCTACTAATATAATTTGTGTGCAATTTTACCCTATTACAAGATTTGAAGAAGCTAATCGTGTCCTAACAAGGGAACAGGAACAATAATTGATCACATTTGCTTGGCCTGAGAGAGAAGGGCAGTGATCAGTCTTGGAAGACTGACTTAATGAGTGGGAAGTGATGGATGCCCCACACTGTCACGCTCGCCGTTCCCTCTCTGGGAACACTGACTGAAGGATGTGGTCTGTTGGGAGATGCAGATGGCAGCATTATTTGAAAGCATTAGGTGTACCTGCTGTCAGGGGAAGATGCTTTCTCCATTTCTATAAAAATTGCAATTCCAGTTTATCCTTACCTTTTCCCCAAAAAAAGTTTAACATTGCGAATTCCGTGTATATTTGCCCCAGTACTTAATTATAATCCTTTCCCTTTATTAAGTTTTATTTCCCAGTCTTAGAGAAAAAAAAAGCAATTAACAAAATGGCTTAAAGGCCAAATGAGAGCAAATCTCATTTTCCTAGGAGACCCTGTCATTTTCTTATAGTTAAATTTCTATTTTCAGAGGAGGGGAAGGAAGAGAAGATAGCTTGATATTAAAATACTGTCCTTCAAAGTACATTTTATAAATGTTAAGTTGAGCAGAACTCCTCTCAATTTTTGTAGTATTCTGGAGACACTGAATCCAGTTGCTTGGTGTTTCTTGTTGCATTTCCCACTCTGTTCTATAGAGTAAATTTATTTCCAGGCAATTTAAGCTTTGGATGAAGCTCTGGTTAATTCAGTTTCTGGATAAAAAAAAAAAAGGAGTAATTCAACTTAAAGTTCACCATAGAATTTTAATGATAGAGGTGAGAAAGCAAGGAAAGGCACAGACCTCATTAGTGATATAACGGGAAAAGAACTCGGTCTCAGATAAATGGTACTAGCTCCTGAAGTTCTGCTGTGTGCTGTACCAGCATGAGAAGAAGGGTGAGATGGGACACGAAGGATGTTGTGCACCATCCTGATGCTGCCACTTGTCCTCAGCTCCCCAGCAACCCCACCCTTTATTTCTTTCCCCCGCCCCACACAGATCATGAATCCTCTATCCCAGGTCTTGATTCTCATTTTTCAAATTAATTCCCTTTCATTTAAATCTTAGTTATATTGTTGCTATTTACACTTTTAAATATTTCATTTTATTAGTTTTATTGAGATATCATTTTCATATAGTAAGATACAGACTTTGAACATGCACTGTAATGATTTGATAATTGTAGCCTGTGTGCTCCACACCCCAATCATGATGATCAAAATTTCCATCAGCTTAGAAAGTTCCTTCACAACCTTTCTTAGGCTATCACTGCCTTATAATCCAGAGGAAACCACTGATCTGATTTCTATCAACCTAGATTAGTTTTACCAGTTTTCAGAATTTCACATAATAGAGTAATAAAGGATATACTATTTGAAGTCTGGCTTCATCATAATACATTCGAACTTTGTTCATGTTGCTGAGTAGTATTGTACTGAATAAATATACTTTGATGTATTCATTTATTTTCCTGTCCATGGGCATTTGCGATGTTTCTAGTGTTTTACCATTATAAACCAAGTTGCTATGCACATCCTTGTATAAATCATTAGTGGACCAATTTTTTAAAATTCTATTTAGTAGTGTAATCATCATGCCATGAAGTAGGTGTGTGTTTAAATTAACGAGAAACTGCTAAACAGTTTTCCAAAGGGGCTGTACCATTTATACATACGCCCAGCAAAGGAAGGTACAGTGGTCTCCCTTAGCCTGTGTTTTGCTTTCTGCGGTTTCAGTCACCTAGTCAACTAGGGTCTGAAAACATTAAATGGAAAGTACCAGAAATAAACAAGTCATCATTTTTAAATTGCACGCCCTTCTGAGTAGCATGATGAAATCTCGCGAGTTTCGCTCCCTCCCACCCAGGACGAGAACCAGCCCTTTGTCTCGCGTCTCCACGCCGTTGCCGCCCCTAGCGCATGAGGTACTTGGTCGCCATCTTGGGTTATCGGCGATGGCGGTTTCACCATACTGGTGCTCAGGTAACCCTTTACTTATTAATGGCCCAAAGAATAGTAATCTGGGCAATTTGGAAATGCCAAAGAGAAGCCATAATGTACTTCCTTTAAGTAAAAAGGTGAAATTCTTTGACTTAAGGGGGGAAAAATATATGCTGAGGTTATGAAGATCCACAGTAAGAACGAATCTTCTATTCATGAAATTGTGAAGAAGGAAAAACAAATTCAAGCTACTTTTGTTATCGCACCTCCACCGGCAAAAGAAATAGCCACAGAGCATTGTCCCATGCTCAGTTAAGATGGCGAAAGCGTCGAATTTGTGGGTGGAAGACATGAACAGAAAGTGTGTTCTGACTGACAGCACGTTGCACCAGGAAGCCTTGAGCTCATACGAAGCCTTCAGGAAGAGACGCCCTGAAAGGAGTGACACACCATTTACTGCAAGTAAGAGATGGCTTCACAGACTGGACAGAAAAATATAGAAATTGCTGGAAAGGCTGTGTCTGCCAGACACATTTCTGTCAGTGTTGAAGAAGCTGATTGAAGAAAAAGGATACTATTCAAAACAAGTCTTCAATTACAGAAAAACTGGGCTTTTCTGGAAGAATATGCTCAGTAGAACTTACATTCATAAAAGTGCAAAGGAGGCACCAGGGCATAAAACATGGAAGGACAGATTAACTCTGATTCTCTGTGGCAGTGCCCAGGGCACAAGATAAAGCCAGGTGTAGTGTTCAGAGTGAAGAACCCACACGCTCTACAAAACAAAACCAAAAATTATCATCCTATCAGAAAGCATGGGTGGCAGCCATCTTGTTTATGGGAGAGTACCACCAATGCATCACAAGAAAGGTGAGTACAGTACAATAAGAAGTTGTGAGAGATGGAGGGACGGGGAGAGACAGCGAGAGACCACACTCACCTAAATTTTATTACAGTATATTGTTATAATTGTTCTATTGCACTATTAATCTCTTACTGTGCTTGATTTGTAATTTATCGTAGGTATGTATGAGGTACTTAGTCACCATCTTAGGGAAAAAAAGTAGTATATATATATAGGGTCATCCACTGGGGGTCTTGGAACGTATGCCCCGTAAACTGGGGGGACTACTGTAGTTCCAGTTGCTCCACCATTATCAGCATTTTAATTTTAATGTTACCCATTCTAGTGGGTATGTAGTGGTATGTCATTGTGGCTTTAATTTGTATTTGCTTGATGACTGATGATTCTGAATACTTTTTGTGCTTATTGCTATTACATGTCTTCTTTGCTAAATGGCTATCTTAGTCATTTGTCTACTTGTTGGTAATTCTTGATTTTTGAGTTATATAAGTACTTTATTTTGGATCTAAATTCTTTGATATAGGTATATTGATACAGACATAACTATATTTTTTGCCAATCTGTGCCTGCCTATTTCTTAGTGACATATTTTGCTGATATATAACTTCTTTAAGTTTTTAATTTTGATGAAGTCCAATTTAATAGGCTTTTTCTTTCACACAACAAAAAATCAAGGATGTAACAATATTCTGTTTTCTTCCAGATATTTTATAATTTTAGCTTTCAGGTTTGGGTTACTGACTCATTTCAAATTAACTTTTGTGCATGGTATGACCTAGAGTTCCAATTTTATTTTTTCTTTAATTATTCAGTTGTTTCAAAGATATTTGTGAACAAACTTAAAATTCCCCTCCCTATTGAATTTCTCAGACACCTTTGTTGAAGATCAATTGACCACATAGCTGTGAGTTATTTCTGGACTATCCTGTCCCATTGATCTGTTCATCTCTGTTTATGGCAATGTCATACTTCTTTAATTACTAAATTTTATATTTTTAGTAAGCTTTTTATGTACCAATATGGAAGTATTTTCAAAATAGATTTTTGAACGGAAATGAATTTGCAGATGAATGTGTATAGCATATTACCATTTCTCTGAAAATAAAAGAAGATAACATATGTTCATATATGTTGAATGTGCATTTGAAACTCTGAATAGACACAGCATTACTAATAGTAGTTACCAATGGCAGGTCGAAGTATATGGTGATTGGATTGGTATAGGACAGGAATATGAATTATTCTTACTATATTTTTAAGCAATATGACTCTATTAATTACTCAAAAAATTAATTTTTAAAAAGAGTAAATGGTATGAAAAACATTATCTTCTCAGAGCAGACAAAACTTTAAAGTGGCAGTTCACTGAAGTAATATCTTTAGGTCAAATTATATTTTTTCAGGCCTTGAATTTTGTCAATATCTGACTTATTTATTCAGCAAATATTTATTGGGTGCTTGTTATGTGTCAAGCAATATTTTATCCCTAAGGAATGTAGAAGTGAACAAAATTGACATGTTCCTTATATTCATGGTATTCACATTTTTTCTGATTGCCAAGAATGATCCAGAAGTGTGAGGAATTGAATGACCAAGGAATAGATGTTTTCAGTCAGAGTAAAAGACAAAAGAAAAGGGCCTAAAGCTGGAAATGGCAAAGGAAAACTAAGAAGGAGGCAGGCAGGGTGGTAGGGCGCGGAGAGTGGATCAGGATGAAATTGCGGAGGTTGGCAGGGGTTCAATCAAGCAGAACTGTATAGAAAATGATGAGTAATTGAGTAATTTGGATTGTATTCTAAGTGCAATGGAAAGCTATTGAAGGCATTTGAAAGTTGTTGAAGGAATAAAACAATCTGTGTTAAAAACAAACAAAAACATTTTGTTGGGGGAAGAAGAGCTTAAATAGGGATTGGCAGTGAGAAAGGAAGAAAGTCAGGAATTATATCACATAAACAGAATGAAAAATGTTTGGGAAAAGCCCGTGTTTCATCTGAGGACAGAGAACTGTACACTAGATTTAGTGACACGAAGTCCTCTGTGGTCTGACAAGAGCAATTTCTATGAAGTGGTAGGCACAGAAGACAGACTTTAATGTGCTGGAAAGTGGATGATTTTCTATATGTTATATTCCTGTGCTCTCCTCCTCCCCCATATATGTACACAGTGAATAGGAAGTGGAGAAGAGGAGAAAAAACTTAGATAACTCTTTCAAGTGTTCTGTAGAGACAATAAAAACACAGAAATATTGTATGTGTCCAGAAGGGCATTTTTGTATGTGTGTTTAGCACATTTGGTACATATTAAAAATCCTGATAAGGCAAACTGCTTTATAACAAGGTCCTCCTAATATTTAATCCTCATGATTAAATCCCCAAAAAGTTTATTTTATATAATCCCACCGTGTTGGAAGTTATGTTACTGGAAATTTCACGGAAATTTTTAATCTGACTTCTAGGTGTATTTTTGGAGTGGTGTGTGTCTCTCCAGCATATGGGACTGTTCAGTGTCCATATATACTGATAGAACATCTCATACTCAGCTGCATTAACTGTCCTTGACTGATCAAGCTGTGTTGTTATTACTGTTAGAGGAATTTTGCCTTGATCATGATGCTCCTTCACTAAGTGGATACCAAATGGGTGTTTCAAAGTTCGATGCTGATATTCTTCATGGGATTTATAGAATAACACAAAGTCAGCATTTTCAGTCAAATATATGACTAACATTTAAAGTACAAGGGTTTTGTTTTGAGGCTGGGGCTTATTACTTATAAAGATAATGCTGTATAAATTTAAGTATTTTACCACTTTACTCTTGTTTGCTGTTTGTCACCTATCTAAGAGATGAAGTTGGGTACAAAATATTATTTTAGTGTAAGGACACTTTATCTCCTACAGTAGGCAATACCTCTTGAGCTGATTCTGGATATAAAGCTTTTTCATAGTAACCCAGAGCTTTCCAAACTGTATGTTTGACTCCCTCTATTTATACCATCTGCTGATATGCTTGTGTGTTTAACTATTATGGAAAATTGTAGGTCCTTTTTCCCCAGTTTTAACACATTCCACTTTCTTTCTTTCATCTTCTACCCTGAACTCATGTGTGTTCCCCCAGTTTTCTGCCTCTGAGGGAGCCTTCAATTCTCTCTCTGGTCTGTAGCCAGGATTGCAAGAAACTCAGTTGTAATCAGCAAGCTGTCCTGCTGCTCAAAGCCATTAGTGCCAATTGTGTTAATGACCTACCGGCTTGAATGTGATGATTTAAGAGGTAGAGTTATTCCTTGTCTCTCCCTAGGGCCTTGTTCTTAAAACGAAATTCCCTAGGCTGTTTACTCCTTTAACACAAAGGGTATTAACCAGTACACGCCACACTTTATGTATCAGCACACTGAATTGAAATAATGGGGAGCTTAAAACATAACACCACATTTCAGGTATGAAGCCGCCCACCTTGAAGAAACTTGGCATCCCTAATCCTAGCCTAAGAAAGTTGGATAACCATTTTTTCTGAAGTTATAAATATTATTTTTTTCTGGGGAGTAGAGGATGAGGGAAGTACAGTTAGATTTCTTTTAGTAACTAAACACATTAGAAGTAGCCTACAAAATCAATACCAATTACTTGCAAGCAAGGGCTGAAAAATCATTGAAGCTATATTGAGTGTGCACATAGGTGTATGGTTTAAAACAAAAAAAAAATATTGGCATGGCTAAAATCTCTCACAAAGTAGGATGAAGTAGCAAAGTTCTTCCCTACTTTTTTTGACATTTTGATATTAATTCATAATATCCAACAATTGTTACACTTAAAAAGAAAAAACACAGCAAATAACTCAATATAAGGAGGATATTTTACTGACTCTGGCGTGACTGAGGTTCGTGTTGTCTTTCTAGTAAACATCGAGGCATTCAGAAGGTGTGTGGGGAAGGCTTATCTAAGTACAACAGCAAACCTTGCCATTCAATACCCGGGCTTTCTGCTTGCCAAAGTTATGTATTTAGTGCCTCAAGATTGTGTGTAGCAGAAATTCACTCTGAGCAGCTTGGTGAAGCCTTTAGAGGTTTTACTGCTTAGTCTCTCTTTTATTCAAAAGACTGAAATTTCCTTTCAAATTTCTGGAATCCTTAAACTGTTTCAGAGTGAACAAAGACTAGAATTTCTTCCTTTCTCATTGTATTCCAATCCCAGGTAGGGGCAGAGGCGGGAGTAAATGTCTCTTAAGATGTGGACCCAGAAACCTAATCGCCTAGCCTAGTCATGATGGAGAAGTCCTGAGAAACTATTAGGTCTCTCTGGCTTGCTGGTTCAAGTCCATGATCAATTTGTGTATGAATGTGTGGGAGTGGGTAGAATGAGTGACTACAGAATTTCCCGTGGTTTACAGCCCTACTTACCACACAATGAGGCACTGTGGAGAGAGGCATGTTAGAAGAGTTTAGGGACATCTGTATCACCAGTACGAACACCACAAAAGGTATCTGGATCCTCTTGGACTATTATTTTGCTGGACTTAAGACTTACTGACTCTGGGCATAGAATTACCTTCTTAATACTTGTTAGATCTATCTGAAAAAAACACTTTATCACCAAAAAAGCCTCTTCTTACTAGCTTTCTCCTTCCTTTTTTTTTTTAATTGCAAAGCCTTTAATTAATATCTAGGAAGAGAAATAAATGGCTGGCCATACAATATCTGAAAATGAAAGCTCTTGGTAATTGTTTTGGGGAGAATAGAAACACAGGCAGCATGTCCCTGGATCCCATAATGGCCATCCAGCACTGTTCATAAAGGCAAAGGCAGGCAGAGAGAAGAGAATTTTGCTTAAGATGAGCTCAGAAAGTGTCAGAATTAGCTTAAGGGAAGTAAAGTGATTTTACAGTACGTACAAAGCACTGGTAAATTCACTTGCTGCAGATTGAACTAAAGGTGAAGTGCTACTCGAAGATTCTAATATTTTCTGAACCTAATAGTCACTTAATTTTTCATGTTTTAAAAACACATTAAAAATATTGGAGTTCAATAGTTATAGTTATGGTTATCCTTTGAAACAAAATAATTCTAATTTCCATTTCACATGTTCAGTTGTTAAAAGGAAATCAGAAAAGGCGAGCAGTATACACACACTTGTCTCTACGGGTTTATGCAATTTATAGACGGACACAGCAGTGCTTCTGACGAGTGTTCCTAGTTGCATTAGGTTGCTCGTTAATGGCGTGTTGACCTGACAATTTATTGAGACAAGTCCTTCCGCTTCACTCAGTCGATGTGTTTTATATTATAATTGTATCTAACACTTTACTTCACAACTCAAATTAGGATAGTTGGGTAGAACTCTAAGAAAGCTTATAATAAAGCTATGAATAGAATTACTAATTATTATAAAAGTGTCTTTTGAGAGGAGAAACTGGGATTATTGTTACTCAGGAAGAAAATTCTGCTGATAATAATAATCTTCAATAAAATTTAAAATGAACATCACAAAGGGTTATATAAGACCTTTGCTGGGACATAGAAAGCAGTAGAAATCACGCACTTACTATGTGCGGACACCGGCATAGTATCTTTCACAAAGTGTTTATTGTCAGCTCAAAGGCAAAAATACATATGCCAAAAATCAAGAGAAGAGATGGCAGCTGCTAGACAGGTAACAGAGGTGAGGAGTGCTCTGAGGCACCGCAGGCAGCAGAGGTCTCTGTGGGCCAGAGAGGCCAACAAAGCCCTTTGGAGAGATGATATTGAGGGCATTATTGAAGGTGGCATGTAACATACTAGAAAAGGTCTAGAAAAGGCAAAGCTTGAGCATGGTAGCTCGAGATGGTCATTTGGACTCCAGCTCTTGGCTTCTGTGCCATGATAGAAGAACCTTGAGGCCAGATCATGGGGAACAGCTTATCAGAGTTAAAGACTTGTCAGCGGTCTCCTCGAAGCCAGAGAGTGGAAAGCTGTGGAAGGTTTACAAGCTGGAATATATTATAATGAGTTCCACAAAGAACGATATGGCAGTCATGTGCAGGATGGATTTAGAGAAAGACCCAAGCCTAAAGAGCTAAGAAAAGGTTTTAACAGTAATAGAAAAGAATTCATTGAACTTTTTTACCTGAGATTTCTAATATGATTCATGAAAGAAATACAAACAGAATCATAAGATATAGTTCAACAAAGATATAAAATTTGTAAATTATGCTGTAATTCTATAACTTATCCAATTGTTAGGGATCCATAATTCTGATTCTATAATTAGAAAAATTCTAGAATTCTGCATTTTCTTTGACATTACCTTAAAAATTCCCTTAAGTCTCAAACCAATCAATTTGATTGTGATAAAATATTTTTTTATTAATTTACAGTTTAATAGTGGCCAGAGAATGGAAACTAAAAGCTATAGCCCATATTCTACATTTGATCCATAGAAATATCAAATTTAAATTTGATGACTCTAAAAATAATTATTTTTGTTTGGACTCCAGGGTTTTCTTTTAATATTTTATCAATGATATCAATGAGACATCAAGCCCAAATGACTGACTGATGTAACCAGCAGTCTTCTTCAGCTGGAGGGTTGCTCTGGGGTGAATGGAAGCTGCTTGGAATTTTTTCTTAAGGAAAAAAATATATATAGGAAACATATTTATGATATCCACATGGCAAAAGTGGATAGAACTTCTCATTATAGTAAAATTTAATGAATGTATTTGGTTCTTCCAACCATCATTATAGTCTTTTCAAGAAATAAGAAAGAATATCATTAAATGGACATGTCTTTTAAGTAAAAACTGAATAAATTTTAGGAGCTGAAGCCTTTGTCAAGTAATAACGTCAGTAATTACTTACTCCTGATGGAAAATATCCTCATGCCAAATGAGTTCTTCATTTTCCCCATCCTTGGTGGGGAAGTGAATGGAACCAGGGCCTCTAGATCAACCCGACTTCCCTCTGAGCCCTGGCAAGCCCTCTATAGCTGGGTGGCTTTGGCAGTTCACTTAGCCCCTAGAAGAAAAACTTACCAGTGGTTGTGCAAGTTGTACATAATAAATGTAACATGATTAGCATAGAGCCTTGCACAGAGTAGGTGCTCAGTAAATATTTGTTGAATAAATGAATATTTTTGCTCTAAATAAAGTGCTCCATTAGATTTACTAAAAAAAAAAATGTGATTGTAAAACTTTTCAAGTGCTAACGTCTGTGTATGTAGTGGGAGATAGAGGAAAGAGATTTGCAAAATGATTAAATATGTTATTTACATTGGAGAATTTTTTTCTCTCCAAGCTTTGAGTTGGGATCTTAGGTCCCGGGACCGGGGTGGGGCAGGTGGGGGAAATAGCTTCTGTATTTCTGTCTTTACCCTCACATTGCCCAGAGAGGTAAAATGAAGATGAATAAGAAAAGATGAGGGAAATTGCTGGGGAGGTTGTGACCAGTTGTCCTACAGGCTAAGCAAGTGACCAAGGGCCGCCTTAGATTAAATCCATCATTTATTTAATTAAAGATAAAGCAGATTTCTACTATTTCTACTAAATAAATTCATCATTTATTTAATTAAAGATAAAGTAGATTTCTACTACCAGAGTGTAAAAGGAATGGGAAAGATTTTCTTAAAGAAAGTACCTGTCCTACTATTCTTATGGTTTCTGGTATGAGTTATGCTTTCAAGACAGGTTATTCATACAGGGAAAAGGGAAAGGATTCATTTGACAGAAAAAAAAAATATTTTTTGACTTAAGTCATTGATGAATGAGGAAGGAAAGTGGAAAGAAAGAGGGAAATGGGGGAGTGTGTAGTGTACCTGTTTCAGAGATGGAGAAGAGCTTCCAGGTGCAGCACTGGGAGCACAGGTTTACTCTAGAGCTTTGCTCACCATTATTTCCTACAGAGCACACACAGTGAACGGCCAGGCCATTCATGCTCAAGGATGATACAGGTGTTAGGGAGCACACAAAACTGGACTCAAGTCCAGGTTACCTTGTGTCCTAGCTGAGTGGGCTTAGACATTCATTTAACATCTCTAACTTCGATTTCCCCATTTGTAAAATGAGCATCATAGAGGTGATTTAAGGAATCGTGGATTCCTGTATGCTTTCATATTATGGCACACACACATTTCCCATTTTAATTGTGATGATTCTTAAAATCATTCTGGGGGGGAAGTGGCACATAAAATGATGGACATCATACAATAAATGGAATCTTAATTTGATGAAATGCATGAGGTAATAAAGGCAAAGTGCTCATCGCAACATCTGGGATGTAATAAACAAAAAGCAAATGGTTTGGGGGTTGATGCTCATCCTGCTGTTGCTACGCTGAGCCACACCACACTGAAGAAGCATCCCTCTGCTCATAAATGCTCACTGACGCTCCAGCTCATACCAGTGCCATCCGGAGCACATTTTGTGAAAGATTAATTGAAGTCTTAAATATCCCGGTTTCTCTAATCATCTAAAGTATCATAATCTTCTACAGTAAAAAATAGAGCCAGGCCATGAGTACTGAGCATCTGTGATGCGCTCAGCACTCTCCTAGGCACAAGTTCTTATTATTTTTCTAGCATGACTTTGATATGTTTTAATTTCACCACCACCAACAGTACCATATGGCAAGTTCCCCGTTTCCTCTACAATAATACACTGAGACTTTAGTGTGTCCAAGAGACTGAACACTCCATGCTGAATTTTTCTCAAGGTTTCTTCAGGACATCGGAACATAATGGAGATATTTTTTAGGTGGCCCTCCCCCAACTGGATGTGAAAGTGGATCAGCTGGAGGCAAGAACAGATGGGGTTGAGCAGCAGATGGAAAGACCCTGTTTAGGATATGCAGAATCACTCTGGCAAAATCAATCATGCCACAGGAGTTAGTTCAGTTTGGTTCAAGAAAATGAACTGAAGTAGACAATTGAGTTTCTGGGAAATTAATATGGGCTCTCACTTTAGAAACAGTCTTGATTAAGTGTCAATAAGATAGATGAGCTAATGATGCTGAATTAGGAGCCTTAAAATCATGTTTGTCAATAGTGATAGTTCTCTTTGTTTGGTGCTTACTGTGTGCCACACACTTTACCTACATACTTCATGCAGTTCTCACACACAAAAAAACCATGAGGTGGGCATTTTCTCCATTTTACAAATGGCAAAGCTGAAGCTTTAAGAAAATTGATCAAGGTCACGTAACTCTTGGTAACAGACCAAGATTGGAACTTGTCTCTTTGCCTCGAAAGCCCACAGAAGTCATAACAACCATTCTGCTATACTGTCTCCCAGTGTTAAATGATGTGTATGCAAGACAAATTAGAAGAGCAAATGGTCGGTTTGCAGGAATCCGAAGGTCCTTTCCACAGTTAGAACCGGCCTCTGACGGTCAGAACGATGCCTGGGGCACTGGCCTGAGCCCGGAGGGAAGTACAGAGCAGCCCCAGTAGCCACATGGCCCCAGCGATGGGGAGGCTCACAGGGGCCACACACACAGGGCCCCGTGAACCATGGGGCTCCCTGTGGAAGTCTCACACTTGCCTTCCCCCTAGATATTCTCCTAGAATTCCGGAGCTGCCCTGATCCAGAATTGGATCACCACAGAGACCTCAGACAAGGTCCTGGGTGCCCGTGCTAGTGGAGATGCACTCCTCAGGGCATTCAGCAAATGTGCGGGTCTGAGGTGGTAGGTAGCTTGGTCTCCTCATGCTCTTCAGAACTGTGGATAAGCCGTCAATAAGAAAAGTGCATTTCAGCCTGAATATTTGCCCTGCTCTAACTTTGGAGCAAGATTAGGAAATAGAAGGGAATCATCATTAATTGATGATTAATTGCCAGGCACTGTGCAGACCATATAATTGGTGGGAGAAAAGACGAGGACACACAGCAGATGGGGGTGTGTCTGCAGGGTGGCACGCTCTTTACACATTATTTTCTTCCATGTAACGGTCTCTCATATCAGCAAATTCCTGTTGACTACTAGGCTATGTTTTCTGCTCAGGCGTATGTTCAAGAAGCAGGTGCTGGTTATGAATAAGTAGAACGTAAGCCCATTTCCTGAGAAAAATAGCAGAGATGGCAAGTATATCCCCTTAAGGAAGTAAATTTCTTTCTGTGTCTTATTTCCTTCAAACAAAACAAGATTTTGCCATTTCCATTACCATAACCTTGCTATTCATACATTGATATCACAGAAATCTTTGAGCCACAGGAAGGTAGAGAAATTCTTAGTGTGAGAGTAACCTCTTCAGATGCAGCTATGCCTGGTAGTATGAGAACAATAAATGTCTGTTAGGTACAAACATGAATTAAAGCTATAGGTGTTATATATCATAGATATTAAATTAATATTGGGACACTTGGTGTTGTCCCAGAGGCCTCTGAAAGTCTCCTCATTTTTTTGAATTCCTTTTTTCTTGTTGCTGTTCTGACTGGGTATTTTCTGCCACCTTATCTTCTAATCACTGATTCAATCCTCTGCTTCTTCTCATCTGCTGTTGATGTTCCCTAATGTATTCTTCATTTCAGTTATTGCATTCTTCATTTCTGACTGGTTCCTTTTTGCATTTTCTATCTCCATTTGTATGTTTTCTTTCTCTTTGATAAAGTTCTCACCCAACTCATCTACTCTTCCCCTTAGTTCATTAAGCATCCTTATAACCAGTGAAAATTTCGTTACGTATTTTTTTGAAAGGACGTAAATGATTCCAAGTCAAAACATGATTCAAAAAGTCAAAGTGAAGAAAGTTTCAGAAATATCTTAACCAATTTATTCTGCTTATATATTTATGTATATGTGATAAATGATTTTAAAAATTCACACAGAATGAAGTCAAAAGTTCTTAAATAAGTATAAAATTTACTTTTTAATAAGAATTTTTGTATTTTCAATAAGTATAAGTATTTCAATAAGTATAAAATTTTTAAGTGATAAAATATATTGAGTTAATTTATTTGGTAGTGTTTCCTTAGTTTTTTTTTTCGTAAAACAATTATAATTGCTACATCATAGGTATAATAAAAATTGGTACATAAAAGGATGTAAGAACATTAGGAGATGGTCTGTAAATCCAAAGAGATATGCTATAGTAGAAATCAGTGCCAGCCTGGAGGTCAGGGGACAGGGATTCTTGGCTTGATTCAGTAATTAAGTGGCTAAGTGACCGTGTGAAAGTCACTTAGTCTCTCTGGACTTCATCTGTGAAACAGGAGCAATGCTGGGCACTAGAGAGACAGTCGACATCAGGAGACAGCTGATTCGGTCAGGAAAATAAAGCCTGTTTTAGATATTCCCAGTGTGTCGCAGACAAATATCCAGCACCAGATAGGGATTCTTGGCTTGGGGGCTGTGAGCAATTGTGAGCAATGCAGATGAGCAAGAAGTAAGGTACTGCATGAAGACACACGAGAAGTTATGGAGAGCAAAGTCCACATTGGAAAGATGCTTCAAAGGAAAAATTGAAAGTTTGGATGTGGATTACTTTTTCCTTTCACACCAGCAAGTCAATATAATCTATAACTCAAGCCTCTTTACATCTTCTACTGACTGTAATGTCCTTTTTCCCTGGCTTTCTTATAACTGGGAACAATACGTCTGCCCCCTCATAGTGCAGGAATAATGATTTGATGGCAGAAACTCTGTAAATCAGTCTTTGCATTGAACATACTATATTGTTTGAAAACCCAGCTATATTTTTCCATAACTGTTTTAAAAGTGATTTTCATTTAGAGCTAGGTGGAACAAATTCCTGCTGCTGGCTAAACCTTTTTCTTTTTCTATGAAGAGAATCTCAGAAAAAGGACTATTGCTCTTTTGTACTTTTTTATGATGCATTTTGCGTTGGGGTCCATAAAGGAAGCCATCTAAAAATGCATTGAGTGTTGTAAAAATAGCCTCCTAATCCTACCAGAGTTCAACTTTTTAATAGTTGCCTTTCTTCTCTTTTTATGTCTCTTTTTCAGTTATTTCTTCCCTTTTGGTACACTGCCAGACTAATGTTTCTGGGTCTTTCAGAGACACCGACAGTGCCTGAGAGTCTCTGTCTCCCACCTTTGAGATGCTCATTAAACACCCGCAGTTTGATGCCAGCATGAACTCAAGCCCCAGATCCGGGGAGAGATAATTACTTTCACTAGAAAATGTAACATTACCAGTAGTTGAATTCTAACTACTTTTTACAATAAATAAATATAATTGGCATCACTCATAGTCTATTTTGGGTCTTTATCTATGTTATGTTATGTCAGACCTTGGCTAATAATGCTGCTGTCAAGTTTGAAAGGATTTTTAGCTTATCTCAATGACCTTTTAGTGTTGTTAAGTTACGTTTATCTTAAACTCTATAAAGGTTCTTGTTTTCATTATAATTCGGCTGAATCAGAACCTTTTTTCTCTGCTGGCTCATACCTCCTTCTAACCAACTCACATTTCTTTAACCACAAGAGTCTAAGTCCACCTGGGGATTGATCTAATAAGGATGAAAAAAGACTTGCCCTAGATACCATACTGTTTTATTCCCCCATATAATGTTTCAATTCCCCAGTAATCCCCTATAAAAATATCTGTCTCTATGAAAGGATTTGGTGAGTCATGGGTCAGAGCCAACCAACTGGGACATAGAGTGGGAATCCAGCTGCAGAGGTCACGGAACACCCTGCCACCTTCTTCACTGACCCAGAGGAGAAAGTGTAGGCATTTTAAAACAGAAGGACCAGAGGCCAAAATGCCAAGAAAAAGTAAACAGAGCCATGAAGAGAGGTATGAAGATATAGATCCGTAGAAGTGTTCAGAGGAGTCATCTACGTAAGAGATCAAGTGTAACTCCTCATTTTAAGGGTGCAGAAGTGGGGCTCCCCAGGTTTAAGTGTCACACAGCATATAATAGCCTAGGCGGGACAAGACCCACCTCTGGTAAAGTGTCCAGTGCTGGCCTCTCTGTAGCAGCCATTCTTTTTACTGGTGGTGAAGGGATGAGAATTGATATAAATACTCTAAAAAATAACACAGCAGTAACACACAAGTCCAGTAAGTTGCTTGAAATTAACATTATGTTAGTGGCTTAACCGTGTTCTGCAAAAAGATAGATCTGAGTCTTAAAGCCCAGTGCCTATGAATGTGACCTTACTTGGCAGCAGAGTCTTTGCCGATGTAATTAAGGGTCTTGGGGTGAGCTCTCCAAGGATGGAGGTGACTGGTGTCCTATTAAGAGAAAAGAAGGGGAGATTTGACACTGAGAAGAAAGCTATGTGATGACCCAGGTGAAGAGGGAGGCACTGAAATTATGCTGTCAAGAGCCAGAGTAAGCCAGGAGCCACCAGCACGTGGAGGAGGCACGTATATGCTCCTGTCCTACCCGTCACACGCCTTCCCCTCCCCACACTTCCTCCTCCAGCCTCGAATTCACTTTTCTCTGAGAAGCCCCTGCCGATACTTTAAGATAGATCAACTGCACCTTCCCCCACTCCTTATAAGACGGCCTTACACCTTTTCCTCTCTCCACAGTAATTATCGCTATTTGTAATTCTACATTTATGCCATTGCGAGATTCTTGGTCTTTCCCACTGGACTGTAGCTCCGTGAGGGCAGGCACAGGGCTTTTTGCTCATCTTTATATTCTAGTACCAGCATGGTTCCTGGCATTTAGCAGGCACTGACAAACACTTGGTAAATAAATGAATAGTAATAATTAGCCTTGGATGAAGCCATGGTCTGTATTTACACTTCAAATTGTCCATTATTTACACTTGAAGCCATCTATTATTCTAACACAGAAAATTGAAACTGTAGAAAAATTAGTACATAATCATAACTTAAAAATTAATTTATTTTAGTAATGTCTTAATTTCTCCTCTATGAATTTCTAAATAGATAAAAGTTCTGTTCTGATCTGAAGGCATCTTATAAATAGGTTAACATAGCTAAAAAAAAAAAAAAAGGGACTCAAACCTGGTACAACCATTTCACCTTGCCATTGACTTTCATGGATGGGGCAGTTTACTCTCATTATCTTTCTTCGTTTAAGTAATCAATAAACATTTGCTGGGCCCCTAATAGGTTCCAAGGATTATATTCCAGAGTATTCTTAAATCTTTAAGGGAGAAAAGAAGATAACAAGAACAGTAAATAACTATAACATGAGCTGTGACAGTGGGTCTGCAGGATAGTAATTAAAGACTGAAGAAGGGAGCCGAAAGGAGACCACGTGGTGATATTACAGAGATACTTCCAGCGGCAGTAACTTCTGAGCTGAATCTTAAAGGAGGAGTAGAAGAGAGTGAGGCAAGATGTAAAAGTTGGTCTAGGATAAGTTTCTCATCCTTGGCATTTTGGACAGGGTAATTCTTTGTTGTGAGGAGCTAGGCTACATGTTTTAGGATGTTATCAGCATCCCTCGCCTTTGCTCATGAGGTGCCGGTGTGAGAGCCAATTCTCCTGACATTGCCCAATATCCTGAAGCACCCCCAAGTGAAGGACCACCAGTCTGGGGCACAGGAGAGAGCCTGTCTCATGGTAGGGAATGTCTGAGTTTACCATGAGCATATCCATATAGCTCTTGCAAAAAGTGCTGGTGGACAGGTAGAGGGAGGTTGAAGAAGAAGGTGGATGTGGGTCTTACACAAAGTGTTGTGTAAGTTAAGCTCAGGAGTTTAGAACTTCATCCTGAAAGCTTTCATGAGGAATCAAAGGATTTTAAACTAGAGAAATACAGGCTAATATGTGTTTAAGAAAAAGCATTCTGGTCATAGTGCAAAGGATGAATTGAATGGAGATGAGATAAAGGCTATAGTCTAGGAGAGAAGTATGAGTGAGGCTAGAAGAGCTATTTCAGAGCTCTAGGATTTAGTCCAGGATGGCAACTAGGTTCCTGGCTGGGATGATCAGAAGTTAATATGATAAACATGATCCAATATCATTTGGAAATTAAAGCCCATGACGTTCTGAGAAAAATTATCTGAAGCTTGAACTCAAAAAGAATTACTTGTAAAGTTTTTTAAATATAATGTAGATGTACGTGTGATATAATAAATAAAATATAGCACTACTTAAGGCCTCAAATTCAATTAGTCCTTAAGCAAATTGTCAAAAAAATACTAGTTTAAAAGTAACCAATACAATAGAAAACTTAGTAAATTTCTACCTCCTATCCCCTTCAAGCAATGTCTTAAACAAGTGAGGGAAAGAGGCAAATTAAGGAATTGAAGCCTTTTTTCTTTTTGCCTGATTGTCCAAAAAATTGTCTCATTTCTTTACTCTACTTCCTGAGTTTATATAATGATAACAGAAAAAATTACATGTTTGGATATTTTTAAATAGCTGGATCTTTGAAAATACAGAGAGAAATAATTACCAACAGATAATCTCAGCATTCAGCAAAGCTTCTGTTTTTATTCACCCATGTGTCAGTATGCATATAGGGCCTGTCCTTTATGTGAGAACTGACCAGATAAAATTTCATAAGCACCTACCACGAGGGAAGAACTGGACCGGGATCTCAGCCATAAAGGAACTTCCCAGCTAGCTACTGCTGTACATCATACAAAGGCAATTAACAGTTCAGGGCAAAGCATGGTAACTTTTATAGGCTGTGCTTTGCAGAAGAGTTCTGTGCTCCCTGCTTCACGAAGCTATGAACATTCCTCCCTCTTCAACACGAGGAATGCAGGATATTCAGTTGCTGCTGAAGGATTTGGATGGGTGATCCTGGAAAATGTGGGCGGAGTTAACGGCAATTGCTTTAGCTAAAAACCATTATGAAAGTGAATAAGGTTAAAGATATTCCCTATATTAAATTATATGCCATCATCCAGGTTTTGACTAAGAGATTGTTTGAGCAATTCTCAAATGAAGATAATTCAAATTGAAGTTAAGAATATTTCACATCATCCGCAATTTTGAAGAATATGAAAAACTACATATTCACAAGTCAATATGAGTTATAAGTGGAATTTTTATGTGTTAACAAATTATGTATTTTCAAGTATTTGGCTCTACTGACAGCATTTAAAAAATAGAAATCCTATGTAAAAGTAGACAATGCATCCAATTAAATTACAGAATATTAAAAAGGTCAAAGCAATAGAGAGGTCCTATAATTCATAGAAAACACTAAATTCTGATTTCTCATACTTCCGAAAAGATTGTAATTGCAATTAGAAAAGAGTAAAATATTTATCTAGTCCTTTGACAAAGATCGAAATGAGAATGTGACTGGTCACAAATATAACCTAACAAATATGATGTGAAAACTAATTTTTAAAAAAATAAAACTGAATCAGTATTTAAAAAGTAGAAATTTTTATTAATATAAATGATGTGTGCTCTAATTTAAAAATCAGCAACCTTAAGATCACTAAAACATCACACATTTAACAAAACAGATTACGAATCATAAACCAAACTGTTAAAATAGGAATTAAAAATTATAATACACAGCTCACATTAGTCAAATTTACCATAAATCTTTATTATTGCTAAAAAGAAACTTATTTTCCACTTCACATGTGCCACACACTGTGCTTGGTGTCTTACATGAATGTAGCTCATTTGTTCTTCTCAATCACGAGAGGTCAATAAATGATGACTCCCACTTTACAGAAGAGGAAACTAACATCCAGGTGAAATAATTTACTAACAGTCATACAGTTAGTAAATGGGAATCCTGCAGCTAGGGGAGAACATTTTCTCTATATTTTATGGGGAACAAAACAAACATAAGCAATTAATCACTTACATATTTTGAACAACATTTTGATAAAGACAACTTGATAGAGATACATGAGATAGTATAACCAGTTCTCAGATGGAAGGAGGGCATTCTAGATGATAAAACAATGCTGTATGTATTTCTACATATCCACATTTCTAATAGTGTTACTTTTAATTTCATAACTGCTGTAACTATACTCAGCTCTAAGAACAAAGAGAATAGTTTAAGCAAAATAATGAAACTAGGCTGTTGTCTATCACCACACACCAAAATTAACTTAAAGTGGATTAAGGACTTGAATATAAGACCTGAAATAATAAAATGCATAGAAGAAAACATAGGAGCTAAATTCAAGGACCTTGAACTTAAAGAAGATTTTATGAATTTGACCTCAAAAGCAAGGGAAGTAAAAGCAAAAATAAATGAATGAGACTACATCAAACTAAAAAGCTTCTGTTCAGCAAAGAAATAGTCAACAAGGTAAAAAGACAACCATCCAAATGGGAAAATATATTTGCAAGCAATGCTTCCAATTAAGGCCTAATATCCAAAATATACAGAGAACTCATACGACACAATAACAACATAAAAACAAATGATCCAATGAAAAAAAATGGACAGAAGACCTGAACAAACACTTCTCCCTAGAGGATATACAGATGGCCAACAAATATATGAAAAGATGCTCAACATCGCTAGCTATTAGGGAAATGCAAATCAAAACCACAATGGGATACCATCTCACACCTGTTAGAATAGTTATAATCAACAGGACAAGTGATAAAAATGTTGGAGAGGATGCGGAGAAACAGGGACTGCAAATTGGTACAGCCACTATGGAAAACAATATGGAGGTTCCTCAAAAAACTAAGAATTGATCTACCATATGATCCAGCAAACCCTCTACTGGGTATTTACCCCAAAGACTTGAAAACCCTTATTTGAAAAGATATCTGTACACCAGTGTTAATAGCAGCATTATTCATGGTGGCCAGGACATGGAAGCAACTGAAGTGTCCTACGATAGATGATTGGCTAAAGAAGCTGTGGTACATAAATACAATGGAGTATTGCTCAGCCATAAGAAGAGATGAAATACTGTCATTTGTGACAACATGGATGGACCTCAAGATAATCATGCTAAGTGAAATAAGCCAGACTGAAAAGTTGAAAATCACATGATATCACTTATATGTGGGATATAAACCTAAAAGCAACAGATGAACAGGACAAACAAACAGAAACTCATGGACATGGACAATAGACTAGTGGTTACCAGAAGGTAGTGGGTACAGGAAGAGAAGGGAGGTAGATGGGGTAAAGGGGATCAAATATATGGTAGCTGAAGGAAACTGGACTTTGGGTGATGAACACTCAATAGAATATGTAGATGTCAAATTATAATGTATACCTGAAAATTATATAATTGTATTAACCAATGTTACCCCCAATAAAGTTAATTAAAATAAAACAAAATAGTTTTTTTTATATTTATACTTAAATGTTTCAGTTCCATTTTAAATATATTTTTTCTGTTTAAAATTTAGCCTATCTGGATTCTAAAAGGCATTTGGGCTTAAAATTTTATTTAGTGTTAAGGAACCATTATTAGTGAATAATTTTCTGAAATAGTTCCAAAATACCAGAGAACAAAATTCATAGAATTTAAGGATTCGTGATTCATTCACAACACACTAAGCCTTTAAATGAATAACTGTATTGTTGCCAGTTTGAAGGAAATTTTCATTTTGTTTATATTTCAAAAATAATACAATTAGAGTCAAAAGAGCTTTTAACATCTCCATGTGAGAAATTGTGAATCACATCAGTCATGTCAGGCTGCAGTTAAACCTTCTGAAAAGTATATTAAATCAGGATGATAATTGTTCAATAAATTTATTCTCTAAATATAGTAAACATGATTGATTTAATATATTATTGAAATTCTACTAGAAAATGGCATAAAACATCAACATTCTGTTGCTATTTTATAACTTGCATTTTTGTAAAGTGACCATTAGCATCATATAGTCATATTATTACAACAGTCTGCACAGATGAGAATAACTCAAATATTCATCAAGTAAATGACCATGTGTTTCAATAAACACAATCATGAATGTTAACATACTAACCAACTGAGCAATTTGATTTTTCAGCATTGGTGTTTGTAGTGGGAAAACAAATTAATCGTCTTTTTAGGTAGCACTTAGGAATTTAAACTTTAAAAGAATATAATCTATTTCACCCAACTATTCTTTGTTGGCTGAACAGAAATCAAGGTTGTGTTTCTCACTGCCCCATTCTTATCCTGCACAGAAGCATTATCAATGCAGGGCTGGAGAATCTGGAGTGAATGACATTCTGTTTTGATAAGGATCCACAGGAAACCTTGTTGTGCAATAGAAACATCCAAGGAGATCTGTTTCTCTTGCCTGTTCTATCAGCGTGGGTAATTCCTGAGCAGACTGCCCTGTACCCCTGCACACCTGAACTCTTTGGACCCTCACCCCACTTCATTTCCATCATAAGGTCATACGCATCACCAAGAAGGCACGTGAGACGGGTCATCCTGCAGGCCACATGGAGCTCATCCAGGTTCACAAAGCTCATGGCCATGTCTGCGTCGTTGAGGCAGGTGCTGTCCTTCCTCACGTTGCCAACATTAAAAAGACTGTTTTCTTGGGTATAGTGTTGCTGCAAGTGTGGGTAGTAGAAGAACGCGTTGTCCTGGCTTGGGTCCCAACACACAATTTCTTAGGAAAGTCCATATCATGATCTTACTTTGTAGTCTTTTTTATCTTTATCTTTTAGTCTTTCATCTTTTTAGTTAGCATCTTTGCTAACTCCAAGAACTCTAGAATGAAGAGATGTGTGAACAACTCATGGTCTTCAGGTTGGCATCACATGGTTGAACTTTCTGCAGCATTAATCAGTGAATCAATAGTTAATTAATAGAACAGAGCAAAGCGACTCCACACTTGTCATCAGTTCTCTTGGTTGTATCCCCACTACTACATCTGTTATCTAGTAATTGGTATCAATGTACATCTACTCTTTCCATCTCCAAACTAAAATTACAAAAGAGATATGAATGACAATTTTTCTGTATCATTTAAAAAAATTTTTAGGATGTTTTGAAAAGTTATGACTCCTTGATCTTTTAGTGATTTAGCAACATCATTAGATGGAGCAAAACCTATACGTACACTTCTTTCTCTAGAATTCTTAATGTCGATTCCTAAAAAAAGTTCAGATATGTTAAAATTTTAAAACTCTAATGTTGAGATTGAGTAGCCTACCCTATGGCTTTTTTATAGATCACATTTTTTTTTGCTGAGACTTTGATTTGATTTTTTATTAATTTCATGCAAGTTTGGAATTGTTCATTGAAGCACTTTTAGAATTGCTGCTTTAAAATCTTTATCTGATATCTCTATCATCATAACGTTGGCATTTATTTTTATTTTACTTTTTAACCACTTTTAAATTTTTTTCAATTACATTTGACATTTAATATTATGTTAGCTTCAGGTATACAGCATAGTGGTAAGAAACTTCTATAATTTATGAAGCAACCCCCCCAATAAGTCTTGTAACCTATCTGACATCATACGTAGTTGTTACGATATTATTGACTATACTACCTGTTCTGTTCTTGACTATTTTGTAACTACCAATTGTACTTTGGAATCTATTGGTTTTTCATTTAGTTTGAGATCTTTCTGGTTCCTGGTATAATGAGAAATTTTTTATTGAAATGTGGACATTTGGGGTATCACGTTATGAAACTGTGGATTTGCTGCTGTCATCTTCTCTCTACTTTTGTTTTTCTTTTCCTCCTTTACCTGACCCCATAGCTTAAAGCTCAGGTGGGACTAGGAAAAAATAAAAAGTTGGCTCACAGATGGAGCACTGCACTTGATGTGTCACATTTAAATTCTCCAGGAAGAAAGGACTTGCCATTAAAGTCACAGATGGCAGTAAGGCTGAGATACCACCCTCTCCCCCCACCTATTCCTTCCATTCATTGGTTACTAATGTCACTTATTTCCTTAAGCACCTAAGCAAAGCAGCAGCACTTTCCAGAACTCTGTCACACTCGGTTTATATTCAGTCATAACTCACTGGAGAACATTGATCGGGGCACAGGCAACTGTGGATTAGGAATCACCAAAGAACTATTTTAAAAGAAATGCAGGTATATTGACTTGAGTTGTAGGCTTAATTCAAAACCATGGCCAAACTGTTACTAAGAAAATGTTTTAAAGGGCCCGTTTTAAAACAGAGCTAACCCATTTGTACATTAGCAGAAAGTAATATGCTTTAAATCCTTTAACTATCACTTGTTTTCCTGAGTAGATTAACCACTGCTTTTAAAATCCCATTTATTTGTTCTGTTAGGAAATCTCAAGTAAATTTTAATTCAAACTTTCTCTGAATTCTCACAAATTCTAAAGTAGTAGAATCCAAATTAGAAGGTTGAGCATATATGATATTTCTGTTTAAAGAGCATTAATTAAACTGCTTTGCACTATGAGCACTAGAATCTGGTTTGGCACAATTGTTTCATGATCTGAAATCTAATGTGATTATTTTCTGGATGAATCATTTGCCGTAAAATTTAATGGACTATATTAGTTGTTGGTTTGAGTTGATGACCCATAAATACCAAGCCTTAGCTCTTTGAATATTTCCTTTTCTTTTTTATGGCTAATTAGGACTTTCACTGATTAAGCATCTGGTGCTTCCTAATACCAAAGGCTCAAAACACTGTACCCTACACATATTATTGAACATGTTTATGCTTAAAAGTGATTGAGAGTTACAAAGTTTGACTTCGAGTAATACAATTGTTAGACTGTGGAAGCTACATTAAGCTACATAAAACTTAAAACAATCTTGTAGAAAAATTGGCTCCCTGTTTTACAAATGGCATTTGAAATTCAGAAAGAACAGTTTGAGCTTGGAGCAAATGGAAAATCAAAGATAATTTAGATCAGTTACACACACTGTGCAAGATGTTTCTGTGTTGCTAGCTTGTGTTCCTCCCCCTCCAAGATCAATTTGTCTATTTCACCAGCTAATTCTTATATTTACGATTCATAAAATGCCGACATGCTTCCTCTTGCCGAGGGGAAGAAGAGCATGGGCAGACGAGCTGCTCTCATTTCACCTTGGAGCCTGGTAGTATGAACCCCTTGTGCAATGAAACAGTAAGTTGATTGAAATCAAGATTGCTTGTTTCTTGAAAGCAGAGGCAGTATTATATTTTAATTTTATAAAGATTTAGAGATTGAAATTCATCATATCCCTTTGTACTCTGAGGGCTGAACCAAGGAAAAAGATACACAAGGGTCAAACAGAAATTAAAATATGAGTTTAGACTGTGTTTGTCTAGGAGGATAGCCCCTTCAGGTCCTGCTTTTTGATAGGACACATAAAGTGATCACAGCACCTACTGCATACCCACAGCATTTAAAAATATAATCCCCACCTGCTCCTGCAATGGATGGCGTGTTCTCGGGGCCCAGGACATCATCCTATACGATTGTCCAGTACGGTAGTCCAGTACAGTAGCTGCTCCCACTGATAACTGTTGAGTACTCAAAATGTGGTTACTGTAACAGGAATTAAATTTTTATTTTATATTTGAATCAATTTAAATTTAAAAATTGATCCTCATTACACTTTTTGGGAGACATTTAAGTCTATTGGAAACAACGTGGGCGTATCAATCTACCTTTTCAACTGCAAATTGTGTTGAATCTAAGTATTAATCAATTACTTCTCATTAAAATGAAGGGGCCAAATTGAGATATGCTCTAAGTGTGAAATACAAACAAGATTTCAAAGACATAATATATTTTTTAAAAAGGAGTGTTAAATAGCTCATTAATAATTGTTTACAATGATTACACATTGAAATAATTATTTTGCATACATGGAGTTACATAAAAGGTTGCAGTTCATTTTTTAATTCATCTGATTCTCTTGACCTTTTTAATGTGACTATAGAACTTTACGTTACATGTGTGGCTCACGTCACATTTTTATGAGACACACTCTGTTAGAGTGTGATGGAGACCCACACTCTAGTTGGCAGGTAAAAGTCCTGGTCGAGCTTAATTATATCTGGGGGAAGGAGAATGAACTAAAAACAGTAGGGAGAAAGAGGAAATCTTCTGGCTTTTGGTTTCCCTGGAGACCGACTGGGCTAGGCCATTTTGTGTCCCTGCATGGCTTATGAACCTGAACATCAGCAGAAGAAATCTCCCATCAAGGGGTTATTTATGCTGTCAGTTGCCTGTTTCATCCAAAACTGGAGATTTTAAATGCTCTGCTTGGCAGAGCATCTTTGCTTGATGCTTCTACCCCAAACCTCGTTTTCGTAAAGCTTTTTCCTCCTCTAGGCTTTGATTAGCTTTAACTGTTCAAATTGCAGTATAAAAATCCTCCTTTACCATCTGTTTTCCTATTACAGCATGACATGGCTTTTCTGGAAAGACAAAGAGTAAAAAATGAAACATCCACAACACCCAGCCCTCTAAATATCGTGCACTCAGAGTCTGGTGGCGACACTGTAAAAGGTTGGATGTCTGGAGTTTGACAAGTTCGGCCCATGTGGATTTGAAAGGTTCCTTCTCTAACAAAGGCTTGGACCTTTCCACACGGCCTCTGAAGCCCCACAAGTGAAACTGCCTGTCCAGCCTAAATTCCCTAGAAGCTGCCCTGACCGAAGGAACAGTTGCTTGTCTGCCCAGCACCCAAACTCCGCTTGATAGTTTGAGAGATCCAGAAAACAATCTGAGTCACCAGGGTAAATGCTTTTCTTGCTAAATCAAGGGTATGTCCCAGTCCTTTGCTCAATTCTGAACCTAGTGCACCCTGCTGCCTCCAGGTCCACTGTGATTCTTGACCTTGACTGCATATATCACCAGAATAGATTTCAACAAAAAACAAGACCCCGGGCCTCGGCCAGACTAACTCCACAGGCATCTTGGCTGCTAAAGGGAATTTGGCCAATTAGAAGACTCACTGGTGGTTTAGTGTATTGGTCAGCACACTTTATCTTGGCTAATAAACTTAAAGTCTGCCACCAAAATAAAATTATATGAAGATAAAAAGAGATGTTTCCTGCATTTCTGACATAAACTGACATGAACAATTGCTTTTTTAAATTTGAGATTAATACACATTTCTAAGATTTATGTTAATATTATTGTTTTACTCTGTTTAAAATCGAGTCTTAAAATGGATTCTCTCTGGTCTTTATGGGTAAAAGATTCAGGTATCTAAATATCTCATTATTTAGACAATATATTTCAAGGCCATTTGAAAAACGTTTCAAATGCTATGTACTTAATTTAAAAATCTTTTGTAATTTTATAAAGTTAGTATGAATGTGACTTCAGTTTCCTCACCAATCATATTATCAGAAGGAATCTGATAGCCATTAGAACTAGATTATTGAGGACAGCTGGTTTTATAAGGTCCAAATTAGCTAGACAACACATAGCCAAGAAGTTGACCTCATGGGAACAAGTTCTGCTTTCAGTTGATGCTTGATGTTGATAGCGCAGAGCCTAAGAACCAACATGGGTATTTACCTTTAAGAGGCAAAGCCCACTTATCATTTAGAAACTGAAGTTCAGAAATAGAACTTTGACACACTACAATAAAACTTCAGTAAAGCCAGACAGCACGAGAAAAATCAGTGACTCCCTAATATGAATACACGTCTCTCAGAAATCCAGTGGCAGTGACTTGTGTCCGCCACAGGCAGTCCTTGTACCTGTTATTAACATCGAAGTCACGTGAGTCATAAGAAGAGCATGGACAATATTGACTTTACTCAGAGACTGCACTCTGAGAAATCTTCCCAGTCGTAACCACACAATGCGATATTTTTAAAAAATCAACTTTGTACTTGTTTCTGACCCAAGTATGTTGAACTGGATGAAGTATTGCTTTCAAGGAAAAAGAATAGATATTAATCACAGTGAAAATACTTCCAAAATGGAAATGAAGTCTTTTGTTTCTCAAAGCAGAATAGCTTCGCCAATAGAAAAGTGGACATCCTTGAAATGTGATTTAACAAGTTTCTGGGTGTACAGGTTAAATTCATCCCCCTAAAAAAATGTGCTAAACCCCTTACCCTTGAAACCCATGAGTGTGACCTTACTTGGGACTTGCTGATGTAATCAAGTTGAGGTCATACTGGAGTTGGGTACCCTAATCCAATGACTGGTGTCCTTACGAGAAGAGGAAATTTGGACACAGGCACTCAGGTAGAGTGCCGTGTGAGGACAAAGTCGTATGAGTCACAACTTGTTTTAAACCACCAAGTTTGTGGTAATTCATTAGGGCATCCCTGGCAAACGAATGCAAACTACTATATAGCCAGACTCCTCTTATCTCCCGAAAAACCAAATTTCCATCCTTAAAGAGAGTGGAAGATAAAATGTAAAGTTACAAATTACTCAGAACGCTCTCCCACTTTTTTGAACGAGTCCTGGGTTTATAAACGCTCTATGATTATTTTTTAAACCATATGTTACCAAGAAGTAGGCAAGTTTCTGCATTAGCAATCCATAGCTTCGTAACAATTAGCCATCTGCTTATAATACTGTTAGGGATCGACAGCATCTCAATGGAAGCAGGGAAAACAACAGAAATATTATATCTGCCAAGTTCTAGTCATCCATTATCTTACATAGTAATTTGCCATCTCATGAGATCACTGAGGAGAGAAAGAGTCATGCCGTGCTGCAAAATAAACTTTGTAAAGCAGGTAGTTTAATAGCAAATTAATGATGTGCTGACAAGATCAAGAACAATTAAAAAAAGATACAGTTACAATTTCTGCAGTGCAGCCAACAGTACAAGTTTGGACGATTTCTCATAAGAAGGTAATATTTACTTTCTCCAGGGAGCTATTTGAAAAACAGAAGGTAAAATATTCTAAGATGATTTTTTTCTCAGCACCAGTTTAAAAAAAATTACTGGAATTTGGATATCATTATCTTCCTATCTTTCTTGATTCGTTCTTAATAATGGCTAAACTCTACATGGTGACACCGAAACTCTTTCACTCTCATCTCTTGGCTGGATGACTGTATTAACAATATGTTAATACAATGGGGCTATTATAAAGAGTGAAGTAACTTTGAGTAAATAAAATTCATGAAAAGTAAAAGAAAGTAGATGGAAAACGTCATGGATTACAAATAAATACATAGTACATAACTGTGATTATTACAGTATGGGTTTAAAATGGAACTAGGGTAATTGGGAAAAAAAAAAGAAACTTACCTGAATCAAGAAATTGGATGAGTTTCATGAAGTCAAGATGGACTCTTAATCAAGACTTCCCACTTAATAAGTAGTTACTTTTGTCATAACATGTATCCTACCATGCCTCACCCTCCTTTGCAGTATTCTTAATATGAGCACCAATGCCGGTGATACAAATCACTAGTCATTTGTATCACTTTCAACCCTGCTCCCAGTAATCCCATTTATTTGGCTTGTCCAGTATCCAAAATAGCTTTACGGTGGCTATCTAAAATCACATTTGCTATAACATGCATCTTTTGAGGCCATAATAATGCATGCCTGTACCATTTTACATCTCATCAGTATACCTGTTTTAATTGATTATTGTGTCTTTTTATTTTTCAGGTTAGCCAATAAATATTTATTCAGCATCTAGCCTGCACTAATTACTTCGCTAGTACTGCAGGAAGCATAAAAAATAATTCACAGCAATACTATGAGATAGGCATTACCCCTACTTAACAGAGGGGGAGACCGAGGCAAAGGCATGTTAGATCTCGGTCGCACAATTAGTAAATGGCAGAACTGGTGTGTTAGTTCAGATCCTCCAAGAAGCAGATGTCAAGGCAAGATTAGATGTGCAAGAGATAGATGGTGTTTGCCTGGGAGTGGAAATAGGGGGAAGAGTTGGAGGAGGCTGGGAGTCTCGCACCAAGAAGCAGGTCTGATTCTGTGGAGGAGAGAAGGAAGGAAGGGAGGCTGGGTAGGGAGATTCCAGGGACTTTACGGCAAGGCCGAGGGAGGGCCACTTTCTTGCAGGGACAAGCGTGCCTGTGTGTCCCTGCCGTGCCCAGCATTGAAGGGAGGCCCAGGCACCAGTGTGGTGGTGGCTTCATTGGTCAGTTATAACCTCTGTGTCAGGAGAGCTGAGAAGCCATTTCACTGGTGCCACAGCTGGGCCTCCAGCCCCAAATCTTGTGCCAGAGTGCACATACTCAACCATTATGCCCCAGTGAGCTTTGTACTCAGTGTACAATCAGAAAATGCAAATCTGTACATATAGCAATCTCTATTCTTATACATTAATTCCTTCCATTCCTGGAGTTCACTTCTATTATATTGCAGCTAGAACATCTAAGACAAACATGATGCTTCTCTTCCACAAAAATAGGTAGAAATCACCTAGACTGGAAAATGGAATGTGAGGGGGGTAAGAGGAGACAAAGTCTGTCTCACCCCTCCTGGTCTGAGGATGGAGTCCCTTTCATAAGACTCCTTTGTACAAGCCCGATCCTGTCTAATCTCAGAAGCTAAGCAGGGTCAGGCCTGGTTAGTACTTGGGTGGGAGACCACCTAGGAAAACCAGGTACTGTAGGCGTAAAAAAAAAAAAATAATAATAATAATAAATAAATAAGGGATTGTAAGCTGACAAGTTCCTTGCAGTCTGTGAGGTCAACCAAGGGTTCCAAGAGTTGCCTCACCTAAAAAAAATAAAAGACTCCTCCTTTGCATAAAGCTAATTGACATCTCTTCCTCTCCCACAACTTATTACCTGATTCCACACCAGAAGGAAAGGAGGCTCTCAGCACGGCTTTACTCTTAGCCATGCTTAGCAAAGAGGGTGTTTGGAGTAATTATGGCCCAGGGCCCTGTGTGGACTCAGTAAAGATCCCACCACGTGATCTCTTTGCGGACAGTTGTAATCATCTCTTGTAAAGTAAATTACACTCACTTAAGGGAGAAAGAATGTAAAAATGTTTTGAATATCTATAAAAAAAATCCTAGATATTTTAATTGTTTTTTTTTTTAGTTGAGGTATAATAGAGATATAACATTATATTAGTTTCAGGTATGCAACATAATGATTCAATATTTACCTATATTATGAAACCATCACTAAAATGTCTAGTTAACATCAATCACCTGGCATATAGTTACAAAATTTTTTTTTCTCATGATTAGAACTTTTAAGGTTTACTCTCCTAGCAACTTTCAGATATGCAACACAGTATTACTAACTCTAGTTGCCATGCTACACGTGACTCCCACAGGACTTACTTAGTTTACAGCCAGAAGTTTGTACCCTTTGACCCTCTTCACCCATTTTGATCACCATGTGACCCCACTCCCACCTCTGGCAACCAGCAATCTCTTCTCTGTATCTATAGCTTGGGGGTTGGGAGTGTTTGTTAATTTGTTTATTTGTTTGTTTGTTTCATTCCACATATAAGTAAGGTCATATGATATTTGTCTTTCTCAGTATAACTTACTTTACTAGCATAATGCCCTCAAGGCCCATCCATGTTGTTACAAATAGTAAGGTTTCATTCTTTTTATGGCTGAGTAACATTCCGTTCCATTCTATGTCTGTATAGAATGGAATGTTACCACATTTTTTATCCATTCATCCATCAATGTACACTTAGGGTGTTTCTTTATCTTGGATATTGTAAATAATGTTCTAATAAACATAGGAGCACATATATCTTTTCAAGTTAGTGTTTTTGTTTTCTTAGTACAAATACCAAAAAAATGGAATTGCTGGATTGTATGGTAGCTCTGTTTTTAATCTTCTGAGAAACCTCCATTCTGTTTTCTATAGTGGCTGCACAATTTGCATTTCCACCAACAGTGCATAAGGATTCCCTTTCCTCCACATCCTCACTAACACTTATCTGGTTTTTTTGATAACTGACATCCTAACAGGTGTGCGGTGATACCTCATTATGGCCTTGATTTGCATCTCCCTGATGATTAGTGATGTGGAGCATGTTTTCATGTACCTGTTAGCCAGCCTTATGTCTTCTTTGGAAAAATGTCTATTCAGATCTTCTGCCTTTTTTTTTTTTATCAGATTGCTGGTTTTTCTTTTGTTTTGTTTTGCTATTGAGTTATATGAGTTATTTATGTATTTTGGATATTAACTCCATATTTAGTAGGTTGACTTTTCATTTTGTTGATGGTTTCCATGGCTTTGCAGAAGCTTTTTAGTTTGGTGTAGTCTCACTTTTTATTTATTCTTTTGTTGACTCTGCTTTTGGTATCGAACCCAAAAAAATCATCACCAAGACCAGTGGCAAGAAGCTTACTGCCTATGGTTTCAGGTCTTATGTTCAAGTATTTAATCCATGTTGACTTAATTTTTGTGTAAGATGTAAGATAGTGGTCCAGTTTATTCTCTCACATGTGATTGTCCAGTTTTCCCAATACTGTTTATTGAAGACACTGTCCTTTTCTCATTGAATATTTTTGGCTCCTTTGCTGTAAATTAATTGACCATATATGCATGGATTCATTTCTGGGCTCTTTATTCTGTTCTGTTGATCTGTATGTCTTTTTTAATCCAATACCATGATGTTTCAATTATTACAACTTTGTAATATAGTTTGAAATCAGGGAGCATGATTCCTCCAGGTTTGTTCTTTCTCAAGATTTATTTGGCTATTTGGGGTCTTTTGTGGTTACATACAAATTTTAGGATTGTGTGTTCCATTTCTGTGAAAAATGCCATTGGACTTTTGGATAGATTACAATGAATCTATAGATTGTTTTTTGAGTAGTGTGAACATTTTAACAATGTTAATTCTTCCAATTCATGAGCATGTACTATATTTCCATTTATTTGTGTCTTCTTCAGTTTCTTCATCAATATCTTATAGTTTTTGGTGTACAGGTCTTTTGCCTCCTTGGTTAAATTTATTCCTAGATATTTTGTTCTTTTTGAGGGAATTGCAATGGGATTATTTTCTTAATTTTTCTTCCTGATAGTTGATTATTAGTGTATAGAAATACTGCAAATTTTTGTATATTGATTTTGTATCCTGCAACTTCACTGAATTCATTTATTCTAACAATTTTTGTTGGTCTTATGCTTTCTGTATATAAAGCATATATATATATGCTTTTTTGTTTTTGTCATTTGTGTTAGAGGAAGACTGTCAGTGAGATTAAGTGACTTAACCTAAGGTCCTGCAAGTGGGGGCAGGACTTGAATGAAGTCTGTCTGACCCGAAGGTCATGTTCTTTCTCCTGCATAGTCCCTCACACCAGGTATCTATTGTGCTTGGGCTTTTCGAGGAGCTTTTTCCTGGAAAATTGCATTTGAACCATAATGTTTACTTTCACTTTACAGTAGAACATTCTGAGACTTAAAGAAGTTGAGTTGGCAGGAGGCCTGTTGGTTCTTTCCTCCCCCACCCCTTCTTACACTCTCCACCCCCTTCTTCAGCTTCCCGCCTGAGGTAACTTCAACAGGTTGTCAGCGGCCACTGCAGTGTGCAGACACTCCTTTCTTCAGTCGTTCTCCTCCGTCCTTGTGTTGTCTCTTCAGTCACCTTGTCTTCATTCTTGAGTTTGTTCCTGTCATATTACTCCTCCAAAGCTCACATGTGTCCCTGTCAGCAGTGCTTTGCCTTAACCCTGAGGGAGTAGAGTGTTTGAGAGATGTATTCAGCCCACCCTCCACAGACCATCTCCTGTCGCATCTGCTTCAGCAGTCTTTGTGTTTACCCTCCAAGCCTGGTGTCTCTCCTTCAGCTGCAGATTTCTGGCTTGGATTGGATCAACTATCTTGACATGTCCCTGCGAATTTTTTCTACATTTTTAAATTCTTTTACTCACAAAAGTGACTTTTAAAATCACCACAAGTCCTAGGGGGAAAGCGAGTGGCAGAGTCAGGAAGAGAACCATTCCTGCCTTGCCCACCATACCCTCTTTTACTATCACAAATGAAAATGGAGAAGTCATCCCACTCTGTGTGTCCTAATTTATTGAAATATTATATGAGGCATTACTTTGACTCTTTTAGATTTTCTGTGTTTCTGAGGGATTCTATCTTAACATGGAGTATTTGGACTCTAGCTCTTTCAAGTAGTCACATATCAGACACAATTTTATAATTCTTACTCTTAGCAACTGATTACATTTTTGAGGCCCACAAACACCAACTGCAAGGCAAATGTGAGTCTTGCATCATTTATTATTAATTAGGAAACTACAGAAATAAATGAAAGTAAATATTATTGAATTTATGCTTATGATTTGATGTTTTTATTCTTTTTTAAACTGTGAAACACATTTACATTTACCTAGAGATCTAAAGATTCACCAATCTAGCTTCTGAAGGTAGGGGGGCAAGTTTCACAATAAGCTCAGTAAATAAATGTCATAATAGCTTCTTGGGAAGAATTTTGGTATTTTGGCTGATATGTCTAGTTCAAATTGTTCATGCATTCATCTTTACAAAAAGTTTTGCATTAGATTATTAATAACGCTAATTGACTATACTTTTTGGCATGCGTAATAAAAGAGAACATTCTAAGTCTATCTGGATAGACAGGAATTCCTGTTACAAAGTGAGATCTAAATGTCATAAAGTAGTGACACTGATTGGCCTTCTTACAACCAAAGGACCCTAAGCACAACCTTCATTAACATAAAAGAGTTGGGGAATATTCTTAGCATGCCTTAGACATTAGCTAAGAAAAATGTAAAACATAAAGATCACCTTTGCTTCAAAATCCTCTCTCTGGATGTTTCAGGTTAATAGACTCAGAGAAAGAACAAACAGAATGAGTAAACAAACAAATGCATACAGTAGTTTCAGCAGCAGGAACAGGGTGTTTGTGGCTTCAGACTCCTCTAAGATGACCCTACCCTTAGAAGCAGACAGAAGTGTCAGCAACACAATTAAAACGTATTTGCTAGTGGAGAAAATATGTGAGAGTGGAGTGTAGAGGTTAGAAATAAAGCTCCAGGGTCCATCTAGGGCTAAATTTCAGCACAATACAAACCGTAGTGTATCACTTGGTCATGTGACCACAGAACAGAGAATCATTTCACTCATTCTATCCTTACTTAGACCCAACCAGATTCCACATTCTACACACACACACACACTCCCAGCAACCTGGTGGAAGAGATCACTCTGCCCTGTGTGATCCATTCTCTTTTGTAGCCCTCCTTGTCTCTTTCATGTCGTTTTTCCTCCAACTTGTCTCCATGTTTTCTTTCACTCTCCTTTGGTGTCTAATTTGCTACTGAAGTTTACTGGGTTTTCATTTTTCTTGTTATCTTCCTCCTCTTATTTCTTATCTTTGTCATTGCTGTTGTACAAAGCTTTATGTTTCTTTTTCTTAATTTGAAAAGATTACAAAGTGAAAATAATTTTTATTTGTATGAGAACTCCAGTTTATGTGTGTATGTGTGTGTCCCACCAGAGAGGGGGCAAAATCCATTTTCCCCATTATGGAATAAGAAAGGGATTGATCACTCCTACTTCAATAGCACAAGATTATGTGTAAAGTGGCTAAAATTAGTTATTACCTGCTGAACCAAACTTTAGAATTAAACTGTAAAATGAATATTGGTATTCCTTTGCCACCTCAGTCGTAGTTCCTTTTTTTAACTAGCAGCTGTGACTGCTGATACTCTCCTGCTTTGCTCTATTAGGTCATGAGGTCAAAACAATCCCTTCTAAAAGCTGAATGTAGGCACTTATGACTCATGTAGTGTCCGGTTCAGTGATGCCCACCGGCTGAAGACCTCCAGGAGCTCACCAGAGGAAGGCGGGTTCCTGAGGCTGCTGCAGTGAGGGAGAGTAGGCACCGTGATGACCCAGGGAGCCCCTAGTGAGAGCCAGCTAGGAGGGGCACAGTACAGGATTTGGGCTGGAGCTGGGTCGCTCGGGGGAGCATGTAAAGACAGGAGGATTTGTTCCGGCTTGGGTGCTGGTGGTGGGTGCAGTGCGATGGCTGAGCAGCTTCGTGCTTACTCCTGGGGAGCAGGAGGGACGCGCGCATGGGCGTTTGTCACTGGGAAGAAGCAGCAGGAGCTCCTGTTAGCCAGAAGGGGGAACTGCTGGTTATTTCTGTGGTCACACACGGTTCTTTTTATTTAGACATGGTGAAACTGCCTTTTTTCATCTTGTTTCACCAAGGTCTTGGAATGACCCTTGTTTGATTATTACTGACATTCTGTAGAGAGTAGCTGTTACTTATAAGCTGCCAGCTGTCTTTTTTATCTTTCTTTCTTTCTCAGGTCCCACAAAAAAATGAGAAGTAATCAATCAGTCAATTCATGTAAATGGCCACCATGCCCAGTACTGAGCTAAATGTTAGGAACACCATATGGAGAAATGCTCATTAATAAAGCAGCAAGAGTAAAAAGTAATGTAAAAGACATAAAAGAACTAGAGACTATTTAACTAGGATTTGAAACTGAAATTAATATTTTATCACACATCAGTCTTATTCCATAGGAAGTTTTAAATAAAAAGTTTTGGTAAAGCTATTCATGTATTTCATAGCTATAAGAAATGTTACAGTTTGAAAATTAATTTTTATAAATAATTCATTGAGTTGTTCCTCCTCCTAGCTATACTCAAGACATTTTGTTATTTGAACAGATGACAAGGGCTTTTTTTCCTAATTACAAATTAGAGATGTTAGCTGTTTCTTTTTCCTCATGTAGCCGCTGAGAAATGTATGGTCTCTGATTCTGTGTGTCAGTACATTTACTCTTTAAAGATAGGAAATCCTTAAAGCAAAGTTTAGAGGGAGCCTTGTCTTCCACCTGCACTATTTCCAGCACTAGCTTTTTCATCACTCAGTTCAGTGGGGCTGAACTGAGTATGTCAATGCTACTTGCAGCTGTAGTAGTAACATTTTCTAGCCATCATTTCGTTGTCTTTTCAATGGAAAGTTTAGGATTTTTCTTTTTCTGTTTTAGTAGAGTGGCTTGTAGGGATGATCTCTCTCTTTTTTTTTAAAGAGTAGAATCTCTAAGAATGATAGGGTTGTTTTTGTTTTGTTTTGAGAAAAATGAATCACCTTTAGGTTTAAAAATTATAGTATAAAAATAATCCAAATGCCCACCAACAGGTAAATAGGTAAACAATGACATATCCATATAATGGAACATTACTCAATAATATGAGGGAATTAACTATGGGTATATGCTACAGTGGATGAACCTCAAAAACATTATGTTAAGTGAAAGAAGCCAAACATAAAAGTTGACATATATAATTTTATTTACCTGAAATGTCTAAAAAAAAAAAAAAAAGGCCAATCTGTAAAGCAGATCAGTGGTTGCCTGGGTCTGGGCGCCCAGGAGCAGGAATTGACAGTAAATGGGCCTGAAGGGGTTTAGCAGATGACAGAGATGTCCAGAACTGGGTCACGGTGGTGGTTATACAGCTCCACAAATTCACTGTGAATCACTGAATTGTACACTTAAAATGAATGAGTTAGTTATATGATCTGCAAATTATATTTTAATAAATTGTACCTGAATTTTTAAAAGTCATGATGTCTGAGTATATACAGAACATACTTTCGTGGCTCAGTTTTCTTTTTATATTTTGTTTTTACTTTTTATTAAAATATAAGATGTATATGTAGTCATATATATGTTATATATGTACATAATACAGTATATTGCATAAAGCATATTAATCTTAAGAGTAGAGCCTAATAAATTTTCTTACATGCATGTGCACCAACTATTCAGACCAGCTATGACATATTTCCGGCATGCCATAGGTCCCCTCGGGTCCCTTCCTAGTCAGGACCCCCAGAGGTGAGCACTGTTCTGACCTCGAGCACCATGAGTTAGTGTTACCTGTCCTTGAAATGCACAAAAACTGAGTCATTCAGCTTATTCCCTTTTTATGTCTGTCCTTTTTCATTCAACATTCTACCTGTGAGATCCATTCATGTGTTCAGTGTTCTTTAATGATTTGTAAAATTTCACTTTATTAATGGGCCTCACTTTATTATTGATGAACATTAAAATTGTTTCTAGTTTGAAGCTGTTATAAGTAAAGCTACTCTGAAAACTTTTGTACATATTTTTGTGGAACTAGACATACATTTCTTATGTATATATACCCAAGCGTGGCACATTGGGGTTACAGAGCAGACATTTGTTTACTTTTGGTAGATACTGCCAACAGTTTTTCAGAGTGTTGATCAATTTACACTCTTGTCAACAACAGATGAGAATTTCAGTTCCTCTGCATTCTCACCAACACTCAGGATTGTTAATATTTTTAATGTTACTCATTCTAGTGGAAGTATAATGCTATCCACTTATGCTTATAATTTACATTTTTCTAATGAGTATTGAAGTTGAGTACCTTTTAATGTGCTTATTGGCCATTTCAATATTATCTCTAGAGAGGTTCCTATTTAAGCATTTTGCCTGATTTTCGATTGGAATGTTTATCTTTCTCTTATGGGAGTTTTTAATATATTCTGGGTTGTAGTCCTTTGCCGCATACATGTATTGCAAAATGTCTCTCTTAAGTCTGTGGCTTACATTTTCACTTTTCTAATGGTGACTTTTTATGGACAGAAATTCTTAATTTTGAGGAAATTTGCCCATTTATTATTCTTAAAGGAAAATTTATCAGTTAGTATATTTATAGAGCTGCATAACTATCACTACAAACTAATTTTCTTAATGCTACTTAGAAAATCTTTGTCCCAAGGTCTATATGAAATAATATTTTAATAAAAATTCTCATTAGAAAATTATCATTTTTAGTGCTGCTTCTTGACATAATAAAAGCTACTGCATCTCCCAAGCATAAATGTTATGCGTCTCTCTTTTGTAACACATATCACACTGCATAATAATCTTTTGCTTATCTGACTGCTCCACTAGCTGTAAAACATTCTTATATGGAGTTAAAGAGCCTAAATTTAGGAATTAGTCAAATCCCAGCTCTGCCATTTGCTGAGCCTTTCTGGGCCTCAATGCCCTCATCTATAACACAAAGATGATAATATATATCTCCCAGGCTGTTTCTTAAAGACACAGGGTTTGTGCAGTGTTTATATCAGAGCTGGGTACATAGTAATGGGTCGGTAAATATCGATAATGGTGACAACAATGATGAAGATGATGATGACGATGATTTTATCTTCAAATTAAGGACAATATCAAGTTAATTTTTGTCCTCTAGTACCTAATACAGTAGGTATTGGACTCAGTCTTCCCACAAGCCAGGTGCCCTTGCTAATCATTTATGTTTTAATCATTTGGTAGTAATTTGATTTTTTAAGTGTCTTTGTAGTGCTTGAAAGGAAGTTACTGTTCATTATTCGTCCAAATTTATAGCAGTCTTTACTGCTATACATATACAAAACTGTATTTTTTGTCTTTTTAGCAAATACTTATGCAGATTTAGAGAGTAATTCATTCAAGTTTAATGAATTAAACTCAGCCCGTTATTGTCACTCTCAAATATTTCTTTGTTTTTTTTTATGGGCAGAAAAGGTTATTTTAGAACCTTTTTAAATCACTCTGATTTCATCCTGGAAAGAATAAAGCAACATATGTCAAATCATTTTGAGAACGTACACATTAGATAGTTTTCTTTTAAGTTTGCTGGTGGCAGACCATAATATTACTGAATAATTTCTTACCAAACTGAAGCTTCTGGCTCAGTTTCAGTGTTCTGTTTCATGTTATTCACTCTAACTTTTTTCTGACAGGGCTCAATCAAGATGTTAGTTATCCTTGCAGATTGCATTCTGGATGGGTTCACTGTCCTCGGCATTTACTCTGTTAAGGCGCTCACAGCAGCACACACTTGTGATGGTTTATTACTGACCTTAGTTGTTTTCGAAGAGACCTCCCCTTTTGTCCTCAGTGATCTAGTAAGCAGTAATTTCACAATCCTTAGAAGTTAACCCTAACCCAATGTCTGGTACCTTTCTGAACATGGTAATTTGTAGGTGCTTTTTACTTGCAAAGTAGCAAATTGATATACACGGCGATTTCCGACAGCTCTCCCAGAGTGAATGACGCTCCTGGGACCGTGGTTCCATGTGGGGAAACAAGGTCCCCGACGCTGGCTGGCGGAGCTGCCAGCTGGACTTCGAGTTCTGATGAGCAAGGCGTCATCTACACTGGGCTGGAGCAGGCTCAGGGTCACCAAGCAGCTCTTTCCGGGAGCAAAATGAAGTTGTCAAGAGAATATTTGCTGTGACTCTGACAGGCGCCATTCAGATATGACAAACTTGCCTTCCAGTTTTTATTATGGCTTACTAATTCTAGAGAAAGATAAAACTTTTTTTTTTAATATCTGCTCATCCAAAGGTCAAAACAATTTTGAGCAAGGCCAGGCATGATTCTGCAATAAAAATGCAGCAATTTAGTTGTGCAGTAAGTCGTGTAGGGGCTGAGAGAAGTGTAATGTTTACCTCTCTGGAAAGGGCACTTTAATCAAAAGACTGATGGCAAGACGAGCTTTGAATTTATTCTATTCCTCCTGTATCTGCATGAAATTGTGTCTTTGAAACCATGTATTACTGAGATGAATGATACCTGGGAGAAACACATGCTCTGAAATAAACAGAAAAATATAGCCATGGAATAGAATGCTTTGCCCATTTTTACAGCCTCGTGGTGGTCATCCAGTAGGATGTGCCAAGCACTAGAGACGTGTAGGGATTTGGGGGGATAGTTTTCCCCATTATGACACACAGACACTTGCTTCTTTCCTTAACAGTGTATTTCCTTAGGTGGGTAATGACAGTCAGAGGAAAAGTCATTGCCCGCTGTTCCAACACAGAAGTCTGAAAGTGTGTAGAACGGTGGTGATAAGGTCCAGTTCTCCAGCGCTCCCCTCCCAGATGGAGTGAACACCTTCCTCTCCCACAACTTTAGTGCTCACTCTGGCCCCCTCAGCTCCAAGAAAGAGGGAGTACTTTGGGAAGTGGTCTGCATTTTCTCTGTGCAGGGGCTGGACCTCCACCCTTCTCTCGGGCTCCATTTGTCACTGCACAGCCACGTCATCCCTTCCATGCCCACTGTGCAGAATGTGGTTGATGATGGGCAGAGGAAATGGTAGGCAAGGTTTTGTGCATGCTCACCCTCCACGGCTCCTGCAACAAGATGAATGGGGTTGGGTTTTTAACTGAGATCCAAAAACCATAAAAAAAAAAAAAATGACCAGATTCAGATGGGAGGATCGTGGCTACTACATGCATTGGAATTGAGTTTGAGATAGTCAGGTGGAGCTGTGAAACAAACAGTTGGATATACGAGTCTGAATCTCAGAGGTGAGAGCTGGTTTCATTGTCAGCATGAGTGAGTCATGTGGCTGTTGAAGGTCTGAGTATGAATGAAGTTGCACGGAGAGCATGAGAAGAGAGAGGCCTGGAGAGAACCAGCATCTGATGCTGGAGTAAAAGCTGTTAAGACTGCCTGGGGTCAGAAACAGCAGCCGGCGTGGTGGGAGAGACGGCCCCAGCTCTCATGACGTGAGTTAAGACTGTTTCACAACAGAGGGCGAACACTGCTGAGCACAAAATGCCGCTGAGGGATCTGGTGAAATGAAGAACGATGCGTATCCATTTTATCTGATGAGCTGGAGTCAGCGGTGGCCCTGCAGTGGCTGCTTTAATAGAAAGCTTGGAGGAGAATCCACACAGGAGTGATGAGGCGGAGGCAGGAGGTGAGGAAATTAAAACGTCCAGTACAGCGCCTCTGTCAAGAATTCTTGCTCCTTGAAGAGGAAGTAGGATGAGGGCTGTAGGAGGCTGAGGCATCGAAGGAGTCCAGTTGTTTTTTGTTTGTTTTTCCAAACAGAAGGGATTATCAAGTTTAAATGCCAGTGGGGAGAATCCCAGAGTTTACTCTACAAGAGGAAGAAAGAGTAAACAGGAGTGTCAGCTCCTGAGGAGGTGGGGAAGGGATACCCTGGATAAGACCAGGGAGATGCCGGAAGTGGGAGGAGAAATCTTAGTAGAAGGGGTCAGGAAAGGAAGGTACGCATGTAGACGGGATTGTGTGTTTGGTAGCAGTAAAGCTGATGTCTTTGATTTCCCTATGAAATATAAGGTGATTCAGTTGTTGAAGAGGGAGCATCAAACACATTTGCATGTGTTTGGCAAAGGCAGCGGTGAGTTCAGATTGAGAACGAGGTACCACCAACTGCAGAAATCTGTGAAGCCTGGAGTTAAGGCGGGAAGATGGGGCCAGGCTCTCGTGGCATCAGCATTACCGCAGGTGTGCGTTACCTTCGTGCAGTCACTTCATAAATATGTCCTCAGTGATCATCATGAACCTCGCAGCTGTAGAGAACATGAAGATAAAGCAGAATGGCTCCCACCCTCCCCGTGGTCACAGGCTGGTAGGAGGCAGGTGTGTAGACAGGTGGTCACCACACAGCGTGAGAGCTCTCACAGGCAGGGCAAGGATTTACACACGCTCATGTGGAAATGCAGCTCTTTCTGCTAGTGAGAGTCAGGGAGAACCAGAGTGGGGAAACAATGTTTACGTTCAGATGTGAAGAACTGGTAACAAACCTAGTGGAGAAAGAGGAAGTGTATTTCTGGTAGTGGAACAAATGTGAGTAATATCACTACAATATGTGACATGTCTAGAAAATAGGGATGCTGCAGTGTAAACCAGTGAGATCACTTCTGAATATGTAGACAGAGAAACCAGAGACTCATGCAGTAGCCGTGCCAGAAGCAGAGAAAGGGCCGGGGAGAGGAGGAGATGGGGCATGAAGATAATGATGGAGGAAGTAGAATCCAGGCCGTCAGCACCCAGTTAGTGTTCGCCCCACGGTGATCTCTGTTTCGCCATTAAGCTTCCCCTTGCTGGAACGGGCAGGGCCCAGAGGTCTGCATGGGAGGGGCCTGGACACCACTGTTTCCTGGCTCCACACCCCCAAGCCGCAGGTGTCCGGACCAGCAGCTTCCACACTCGGTGATGCTCAGTCTCCCCTTGATGCCCACGGTTAGGGCAGACCTGCGTCATGAGAGTGTCCAGGGCTTTCTCCACTGCCCCTGTGGGTCTGTAGGACATATCTTACCTGAACACGTGACTGCTACCCTAACAGGACCTGAGGGTAGCCTGGGGAAGTGTGTCTGTCAAGCCTTTGGTGACGGGCTAGGCTTTAAGTGAGTATTACTTCACCACCTTCACGTGGGTTATGCCATGTGTCTCTAAAATCTCACAGGAATCTGTCAAGGTGTCAGCCTTAATTATCCATTAACCTAACCCTAAAAGACCAAGCATGACCCGAGAAGGAGTGACAGGTTCCAGAGAGAGGTAAGAGCAAGGACAAAAGCCCTGAAATGAGCAAGAGGTTAGCAATAGACGAGGAGTTTATTTTTAATAAAAAATGGGACAATATTTCCAGACAGGTTAAAAAGAAAACATTTAAAATGGGAGAAGCAGGTAGCTTTGCTAAGCTTTGGAGTTGACTTCTTAATAGACATCTTAATAAAATTATTCATCCAACACTCCAGGGGAACAGTAACCAAAAAATGTATCTGAAATTGTATAATTTGTTACATTCATTACAATCAGACTGAAAATCAGTTGCCTTGCCAGAAAAAAAAAAAGTGAATAATTGACATAATGTGAAGGCCTTTGAAGAATCTCATTTAATATCAGCAGGTTGATCAGCAGGTTAATCGGCAGGCTCATAAAACAAATTTTAGTGAAATACTTACAAGGAAAAACTTATTCTGTGCTTTGGTGTTCAGTTTTTTGTTCTAAGGGAAAAAAAGAATAAAGACAAATTTGAAAAATTTTGCTGTTTAAGTATCCATTTTACCCACTTGTAGAATCTGACACTGTCATTGAATTTTTTGACACCTCACTGAGATTGGGAGAATTTGGATGTGCGCCACTTTTATTAGCTGCTGTGCCACGGAGAAAAGTTTTAGTATCGTAGTTTCCCAGGAGAAGGGCCAGGTATGGATGGACGGGGTGGGTGCGGTGAGCAAGGAAGGGGCTCTTCCCGCCCTGGACAGCAGGCGCGGTAAGCGACCTTGGGCTGTGTACTACACAGGCAGTGTCTTGCTCTCCTGTTAAATTTCAGGTAGTACACATTACTGTTTTGAGAGAAATGAGTATGACAGGGTTAAAGGTCAAGGCTAATTATTTTAATGCCATCAGTTTTTTTTTTCTTTTTTAACTTGTTAAATGTTTGCGAAGAGGAATTAATTCAAAAACCTTGGCATTAAGGTTTATCCTTCCCTCTTGTTCTTTTCACGTCTCCCTTGGTACTGTCCTCGTCAGTGTGGACTGGAGACAGCAGGCACCACCTGAGACCGTCCCCAAGGCGGTGTCTGTGGGGGTGAGTCAGGCCCCGCTCCCTGGGAAGGAGAGTAGGTAGGAGTCAGAATAGCAGTTGTAGGGTCGCAGGTATCGATGAATATTAGTCCGATCATCACAGCTTTTATCTTCTCCTTTTGTCAATTTCTCCTCTTCTTGAGCACAGATATGTTCAAGTCTGCACTGTCTTGTCAAATCTTCACTTTCTCCTGGTCGCCCCCTTGGCTGCCCTGTCTCCCTGCTCACACGCATGCAGCTCTCCTGCTTGATCATTCCTGTTTGCTTCCTTATCACCTTGACCTTCTCGAGCTTGAGCACTTGAAACGTGGAAACGCCTTTCTGGTTCCTCAGTGACTTCCTACTTCTCAAATCCAGTGATGTCTGTCAGGCTTTACCCATCACCCTTCTGGAACATTCAGTGCTCATTTACCTGCCATGTACTTAGGACTGTGCTAGAAATCGGAGGTATATACTCAGTGCCCAGTCGGACAATTGCAGGACAAGATGATGCACGCACTAGCCAAGGTCTGCATAGACCGGGGCCCCCCACAGAGAGCGGAGGATGACAGGGAGAGCGGATCTCAGAGAAGTAACCTTTCTTCAAACCGCATCGCCTTGATTCTCTCTCCTGGGTCATGGGCACGCCATCCCGTTATTCATACTATTTCCCATTCTCAGGGACCATTATCACTTGGATCACTCACAGATTTGCAGCTTTGGCTCTGATCTCTCACTACTGAAGTCACAGATTGTGTCTCTCGTACGTCCTCACCTCAGCACTGCTAGAGCAGAGGGCTTCTCTACCAGGGTGCTTGGCTTTTGGAGTGAGACAGTTATTTGCTGTATACGACTGTCTCACACATTGCAGGATATTTAGCATCCCTAGACTAAATGCCAGTAGCATCTTACAAATGTTTCTAAATCAAACCTAAGGAAGTAGAACCAGCCTCTCTGATTCTTCTATCACCTCAAGGTCACCCCAGCTAAAATCAAGTTGAGTATCCTTCACCCAAACTCTCCTCTGAAATAGAAATTTCATTCAAACTGTTCATATTTACTTAACCTCGAAACCAAGGAGTGTCCACCAGCTATATTCCCTCTGGTCCCCAAATCCCACTGATTTCCCTTTTAGCCCATTTTACCTCTGCCTCCGTTATGTGACACACCATGTGTATGATACTCCATCACCACATTTCCAGGATAGTTCCTCTCTTTCCAGTCTCCTTCCCCTTATGGCACAGTCTAGAGCATCACACTGACTGTTCGGCTCACTTGCTTTAGACCCACCCTAGCAGACTTCTACTACAGGAGCCAGGCTCAAAAGCTAACACGAAAGCCCAACTCGCAAACATTTTTAAATTCATGAAAATATATTTTTTAAGACTTTGAAATGCATAATCAAGCATGGAAGTGAGGAAGATCCTCAGAGGCTTAAAATGAAGCAAAACCATGGACCAACAACAAAAATGAGTACTGAAGCCAGAAGCTGGCCTGACGGCTCCTGCCGCTTAGTTCCCTGCAACCTCCAGATTCAGCAGCTGTGACTGCGGGGAGGCAGGGGCCAGGCAGGCAGCGAGCTGGAATAATAAATAGCCCTTTATGGAAAACAGAATCCCAGGGTCTAGACTCTCAGTGAAAAAAACCCTAAAAACTAAGAACCCATCCTGCGAAAGAAGATAGCATAGGAATTTTTGACTGACTGGACCTTGGCTTCAAGTAAAAAGAAAAAGAAATTATCCCTTGAAGTTATTTAACACAAAAAAAAAAAGAAAGAAAAGAAAAGAAAACAGGACTGATGCATAATTACAGGTCAACTTCACACTATTTACCTGGTTAAAAAAAATTCAGGCCCCCGCCAAAAAAAAAATCAAGCCCCATGTATCTGATAAAAACAAATGCAAATTATCTGAGACACAACTTCAACTGAAAAGAATTCTCACAGGTACATTTCTAAGGAACATGATCTCAAAGAAAAAAATAATCATGAAATACAGAGAGAAACAAAGTACACATAATTGTGAGTCAACATAAACCAATAGCATTTTCAGTTCTGCAAAAACTTAAGATATTGAAATTATTGGATCAGGTTTTCTAAAGGAGAAATTAAAGATATATTAAGGAAGACTATCAAATATAATTAGTAGCATTTAAAAAAAGAAACAAATTAAAGTTATAGAAATCAAACTATAATGGATAAAATTAAAAGCTTAATGGTGGAGCTAAATAACACTTTCTACCCAGCCTAAGTGAGAATAGTAAAATGGAAAATAGTTTCAGAAGAAATTCCCCAGAAATCTGCCCAGTGAGACAGAGTTGTTAAGTATGAGAGATTAAGAGCAAGGAAATTAGATCAATAACATCTACTATATATCTAACTGGAGATCTGGAAGAAGAAAAAAGTGAAAGAGAAGCCCTGTTTTAGGGCATATTAACTAAGAATCCCCCAGAACCGAAGAAAATGTGCAGATTCGTATTGACATTAAGGAGTCACAGTGGATCCAAACAAGATGAGGAAAATCCCACCTGGACAGAGAGAAGCTACAGATTCCCCACGCACAAAAAAAGGGCCATTAAACTGATTGTTGACTTCTTGACAGTGGAAACCTCACGAAATTAGAATCATATTTTCAAATGGTTGAGAGAAAATAACCATTGACCTTGAATATACCACCCAGAAAAACTATCTATTATACATAGAGTCTGAATAAAGTCATTTTTAGACAAACAAAAATTGTCATTGTAGATCAGGAAAAATTCAAATCATTAAGTAAATAGAGCGGCACTGTCCAAAAGAACTTTCTGAGGCGATGAATTGTTTGCTGCCCAATGTTAGCCACCAGCACATATAGCTAGGGGACTGGCGACTTAAATTTTAATCTTACTTAATTTTAATTCATTCTAATTTAAAGAGCTGCATGTAGCTATTTGGCTCCACCTGTTGGACTACACAGATTGGATTAAATAGCTAATTGACAAGTGTGACTTAATGAATGTGTATCGAACAATTAGAGAATAAACTTTTTTTTCCAAATACATGTAAAACACTTTTTAATATTGGCCACAAATGACTCTTTAGAACAAATCTCACCAAATTTTAGATTATTGGTATTACATCAATTCTGTTCTCTGACCATGATGATATTAAATTTTTTAAATCAGCTAAAAAGTTACCTTTAGAAAAAGACAGCTTAGCATACAATAGAAATGCTAAAAGAAACCTCTAAATAATTTCTGAGTCATAAAATAATTAATAAATCAAAATTAGATAATACATGTAACCAAATTAAAATGATAGCCACACAGTTCAAAATAAGAGAGATATTCTTAGAATGGTATTTTACTAGAATTTATAATCTTAAATACAAATGTATGGTCTTAAATTAACAAATAAGAAAAACCAAAAGTTATTGAAAATTAGACAAAGAACCCTAGGATACAACCAAAGAAAGTAGAACAGATAAAATAAATGTAAAAGCAGGAATTAATGAATTACAAATCAAACATACGAAAAGATAAACAAAGTTGATTCTTGAAAAAAAACTAGTAAATCAATAAAGTTTTGTCTAGACCGGTCAAAAACAAGGAAGAGTATACTAGCAGAAATGAAAAAGGGAACATAAATACAACTTTTTACCAACATATTTAAATGTTTATAAGTAATGGGCAAATAACATGTAAATGGTTATAACAGATATATGAGAATGCAAATGGATATGATCTTATAATAAAAATATCAAATTATGTTAGCCTCAGATAGTTTACACATGATTCCAATCTTAGTTCTCTAACCATTCTTTGAAACCAACATTAACTTGATACCAAAACATAGGAGTAGTACAAAATGGGGAAATTTCAGGCCAATGTCATTCATTAACATAGCAAAATCCTAAACAAAAGAGCAAAGTGAATCCAACAATATATATAAATAATCATTTATTACAAAAACGATTTTTTTTACAAGTACTGCCATTTAGAAAAGCTATAAATGCAATTTACCACAATAACAGCTAGAAAGGGAAAAACATTAAATTCAGACAAAGCATTGAATAAAATTAAATATCAATTTATGTTTTAAAAAAGTCTTAGCAGAAGATAAATGGAAAAGAACTCCCTTAAACAAAATGATGAAATGTTTTTAAAAGGTGACAGTAACACTTAATGGTTAAACATTAAAACTTTTTCTTAAAATAAATAAACACATAATGAAGACTCTCATCACCAATTTAGTTTAATATTAAACTGTCAGGCATAACCACTGCACTAAGACAAGGAAGAAAATATAAAGGCATACAGATTGAAAAGGAAGAAACAAAGTATTATTAATCATAAATGATAACATAGGCTTGGGAAAATTTAAAATATAAATGTTTTAACCAAGCTAATGAGAGAGTGTAATAAGATACCTGGAAACAATATCAATAGAAAAAAATTAATTGTATCTCTATATATACTGGCACAAAGTGTTATAATGTGTGATGTTTAAAACATACCATTTATGACTAAATTGAACAAATATGTAAAAGAACTTTGTCAACAAAGTTATAAAGTTTTCTGAGACATGTTTGAAAGCATCCGAATGGGCAGATTTATCCTGGCAGTAAATAAGTGTATATGGTAAGCGTGGAATTTTTTCACCAATTTATCTGTTGATTCAGAGTAATTCAGTACAAAGTTCTAGCTGGATTTTTTTTTTAATTGAGGTGGAAATCATTAACATAACTTTAAGTGACAATGTCTGTGGCATTTACTGCATCCACAGTGTTGTACAACTTCTACATTTATCTAGTTTCGAAGCATTTTCATTATTCTGAGAGGAAGCCACATGCCCTGTAAGCAGTTGTACCCTTTCCCTCTGCCCACAGCCACTGGCAACCACCAGACTTTTTTCTATTTCTATGAATTTGCCTCTTCTGAACATAAAGTTGAGAGGAAAAAGGTCAAATTGAATTCCTGCATTATATCATTAACAAAAATTAATTCCAAGTAATTAAAAGAACTAAATGGAAATGCTAAAGCTTTGAAATTATTAAAAAGTAGAAGAAAATATTTTTATGATTTCAGGACAATAAACTAAGAAAAAAGTTAATAAATCCAATTAAAAATTTAAAACATTTCCTTATTAAAAACACCTTGAAAAGTGAAATTTGCATTATTACAAGTATTAAAGGATCATTTTCTTAAGTACAGTCTTTCTATAAGACTGTAAGACATAAAATAATCCAATAAGAAAATAGATGAAAAACATAAACTAATATTTTTTAAATAAGGAAATATAAATGAGGAATAAACATAGAAAGGCAAACAATCTTATCAGTAATCAGGGAAGTATAACTAAACCCAAAAGGAGTACTATTTCTCCAGCTGTCAGAAGTTAGCAGCGTAATGAACGCCACAGGTTGTCAAATATTTTGATCAGCTGAAAATGTCATGTGCTGCTGGTGGTATCCTACATTCACACAAGTGCTTTGGAAAAACAGTTCGAAAATGTACAAACCATGTGACTTAACAAGTCCGCTGTGGATATGTGGTCAACAGTCTTACACATTTCACAAAACACATTGAAATAGCAAAAACCTAGACACAGTCCAGTCTCATTAATATTAGAATTAACAAAGCGTGATATACTCCAACAGCAACGTAACATATAGCAATGGTAATGGATAAACTAAGCACAAGGCTATCTTTCGTTATTATTCTTTATACCTTATATAAACTTATATTTGTTATTTGTAAAATATTTCAACATTTAAAGATTTTTTAATTCAGCTCCCCATTACTTACAAACTAAAGTGCAAATACCATGAAAGTACCCACCACCATTTCTCCAACCATAAATTCTGTTTCTCTGCTTTACCCGCCTCAGCCTAATTGATTACTCTATAGTCCCTGAAATCGTTTCCTGGCTTCACCTTGGCCCAGCCATTCAGGAGATTCCGAAATGCTCAGTGGTCCTCAGTCTGGCTTTCTAGATCCGACTCTTCCATCAGTGCCGCAGTCAGATCTGTCCCCCCGTGGAGGCTCTCCAGGCCACCTTGGTCCTTGGCAATCCCCACTCCCCGAGAACCACTCCTGTGACATCCGGTGTGTATTTTTTCCTGTCTTAATATGTGCACACCATATCCTATATCAAGGCATAAAGCTTTCATAATTATAAATTGCTAAGTATAAAATCAGAAACTAACTTAGTCATTCCATTCACTCAGAACCCAAAAAAGCAGGAATCAGGTTTTACTCCTATCCCCCCAATTGTCTCTCTGGTACTAAGAAGGTGTTTACTGATGATTTAGCATGCCATTTCAGTTGTAAAACAATATTTTGCTACCAGTTTGAAAAGTTATAACCATCTCTTAGATATAAAAGAAGCCAAGGTACATCCATTATCGATCGAAAAAAAAAAAAAAAAGCCAAGGCACAGGATATTGTGACAGTCAGGATAGATGATAGGCCGGAGTAAGGCATGTTTTATCAAATACATAACAGTTTTTAATGGCAAATAAAAATAAAGGGAACAGCCAGTACTCACACCAACCATTGTCCCTCCTCATTTGTTCCATAAAGAGGAAAAAGAATGTTTAAAGTAATTGACTAGGGCTTTTCCAGTGAAAAAAGACTGCAAAGGAAATGATTACACTGTCCAAGCAGCCTGCGGCTCCATCCCATCACTTCGGTGTCATTCGTCCCATTTGTTCCTGAGGCCATGGTACAAGGGGATTGCCAGAGTTGCTGAGGGGCCACGACGCCTCTTACCTCCGCAGAACCTGAAGCCACGTAAACTTAGGGTGACTCGGCCTCTTTAAAACTGCTCAGAATTATAAACTCCCATCTAATCTGTCACTTCAATTCCATTCAAATTATTAAAAATCTAATTCATTTGAATAGGATTCAAAGTGATTTGATTCGACTCAATCAAATTGTGCTTGGTGAAATCAGTCCTTGATTGGAATCTATTAAGTTCAATTCAATAAAATAAATTTAAATATCATGCAGTGAAATTAATTTTTAATTAATTAACATTTCAATTCAAGTCCATTTTGATCTGAACTTCAGTTCTCCATTTCTAAATTTGGACCCCATTCAAATTAATAAAATACAGTAAAATCCAATGTAATTCCAGAAGATACAACATGGGGCTAATGAACTACAATCATTTCTATTCAGCCCTAATCAAATGAGTTTAGTGACATCAGTCACAGAGATAAATGTTCACCTTCACCACCACATTGAGTGTTTACATCATAACTTCAGAATGATGAGTTTCCTCAGCTTCACATCACTCCAGTATGACCTCCGCAGGACATTTTGGGATTCATTCTTGGGTCCTTATCTTAACATAGAAAGAACAATATAAAATTATATGGTTGGGAAGCAAAAGAGAGTATTATGATCCAGATGAATAAGCCGATTTCACAAAAATTATAGGAAGCTTGAGATATAGTCTTTTTTATCTGTGAGAATGCCGGGATATATGATTTTTAATTTTATTTTTAAAGTTCTTGATGTGAAGAGTAAAATACAGGCATTTAGACTCAGGATTATGTTATGAAATTGCAAAAGAAGGTTTTACAATGACTGGATTATCCTGAAATAAATAATTGGGACTTTTAAATGGGGATGTTACTATAGTAAACACTGTGTCACCTCTTCATGTCTTATCTAGAAAACAAGGTCCTGGACTGGCAACCCAGTGGGATTCAGACACAGGGTCCCCTTTCTGTGAACTAAACCCACACTGTCATTTCTCAAGACAGTGTATGGTGATAAGGATCACTAGGGCATGAGTGACCAAGTCTCACATCTTCCTCTGAGATTCTTGTTATGTAGCTCTTATTCCATAGGCCAGGGGTGCCCCAACCCCAGGGCTGCAGACTGGTACCGGACAGTGGCCTGTTAGGAACCGTGCCACCCAGCAGGAGGTGAGCGGCAGGCAGGTGAGCGAAGCTTCATCTGTGTCTGCAGCCGCTCCCCAGTGCTAGCATCACTGCCTCAGCTCCCCCTCAGATCATCAGGCATCAGATCTCATAGGAGCACCAGTCACTGGTCCACAAAGGTTGGGGACCGCTGCTGTAGGCCACACAAGAGCCTCAGATGACTCTTAGAGGTTGGAAACCCTTCCCTGTACTGACTGACGTCCCACCAGAAGGGAATGCACAGAAGCAGTCACTCCGTGACTTCACCTCCCAGCCCTCCCTTTTCTGTAAGGATCCTGAGATGGGCTGCCATGGTCCAGTTCTTAGAAGCTACAGCACCTCCAAATTCCTCCTCTTCTCCAGCCGGGCCAGAGTTCATTATAAGGTCTTGCCTTCTCTAGATCACTGGAAAGAAGGTTCTCACAGGAACTGAAATGCTTTGCACATACAGTCTAGAATTACACCAATCAAAGATGTCCTTACTTAGTAAGCATATTATCACCATTCGTACCTCAGGGTGGAGTATTGTAATCAGATCAGAAAGATCAGCTCTAATTGACTGGTGAAGTGGACAAACAATGATTTGGTGGTATCGCGGTAAAAACAGAAAGGAGGAGGAAGTGGGAGACTTTTCAGAGCACAAGTCACTTCTTTAGAAAGAGGACCTTCAGATAGCAGGAAGGCTGCCAGCCAGCAGGCGCCTGGGAGGGAAGGAAGCTGCCAGCAGGGGGCACTAAGCCGAGCAGTGAAAGGCTGGTTTCTGCTGCATTTGTCCCTGTTCTATTTCCTCTGCTAAAAAGTCCCCTGCGAGTCTTTAACAGAATTTGTAGCTAACTAGATAGTAGTAGATATAATAAAACTAGGTTTTATCAAGCTAAAATGATGTTTTTTACGTTTTCATGTGAGAGACTGCAAACCCCTGTGGTATTGTTTTTAATATCCTCTCCAAGTGGATGAAGTAGAACTAATTAAATGTCCCAGTGACCAAACTGGGTCTTATTCTGTAGCGTACCAGGATAAATATTTGTTTAAGCTGACTATTAAGTTACTTCATGTAGCCCAGAATTTCCAAAGAACACATTTTGAAATCTCAGGTATGTACAAAATTTCCAACAAGAGGTCCCCACGCATCTGCCCTTGTGTTTCTGGGGGAAAAAAAAAAAAAAACATGTTACTGGAAAAATAACAGAAATCTCTTGGTTCCTTTAAGTCTTGGGAAATAAGCAGCCTCTTTTCTTTCCCCCTTTCCCTGTTTAATCATCCAAACCGTAATAAACCCTTCACCGTAATAAAGCTTGATCTTCAGCAAGCACAAACAGCGTAGTTATTATATTTAATTCAAGCCGTACTTGGCTGTTTTGATGCAGTACGCCTCCCTTGGATAACTGAGCTTCTACTTAACTCAGAACATGGTCCATCGTTACCTAATCTTGTCGCAGTGGTTACACTAATACAGTTAACAAAAATCTTCGTCTTCAGAGGTTGGAGAATTTCTTGAACTTTTGCCGCTAGGTAATTAAATTATTTATTATCTCACCACTTCTTATTCTTATCTTTTTTTAAAAAAAAAATCTTTTTTTTATCACCTCGAGCTGCTTTCTCCCAAAGCTAATTAACAGGTAAATAATGATTCTTAAAGGAAAAGGTAGCACTTCATTAGCATAGCAGTGGAATGAGGCAATTCTCTGCTCAAAGCCAATTGAATCGTTCTCTTGTTGTTGAATATAAAACATACGCCAAATTAATAATTTATTTTAATGATAGTGATTTCAGTTAACCAAATTAACCAATGCTAATAACAAAGGGTACAATTTGCTTTTTCCTAGGATTATGCTTTTCCGATGGGCATTTTTCTGTTCGTGGTAGATGTGGAGACAGCTCAGGAATACATTTTACTGCACTTAGCTCCTTTTCCTAGGAAGGAGAACAAAACAGCATTTATTTTGCATCACCCTCACTGGAAATATTAGCTCTAGAAGACTAAAGTATTGTGGTTTAAGCAAAAGTTGGAAGAAAGAGAAAATTGGGCTGCTCTTAGCTGGTCACTAGTGTGTCACCTCCTTGCAATGAATAAAGGAAATGTCACTGCATATTTTCTTTTTGGATCCTGTTCTGGTGTCTGATAAGATCCCCTCCCCACAGGGAACTGAGGGTCTGCCATGTGAGTGTAGCTCAGAGCCTGGATCCATGCAGCGCTTAGGGCTCCCGCTGGAACACCCATGGCCCGAACATCTTGACAGTGAGACTTCCGCTCCTGGGCACCGTGGTACTCCCAGAAGGTGCTGCTGGGAACCAGCTGGCTCTCTTCCCCACACCCCCTGCAGCACATTCTCAGTCTCATGCTGAAGGAGAGGCTGATGGTTTCCCTGCTCCTGTTACTGACGCCGTTCTGATTTTTATAAGGAATACTGAGCCAGCTTCTCCTGTTTGTACAATTTATCATCACTCTTCATAATGGAAGTGTAACAGTGTTGGGTTGTTTCTAGTCACTGGGAGAAATAATCAGAAATGGAGTTGAGGTTCTGAGATTCATACTGTTTCATGGGCTATTTGAGGAACAGACAGAGCAAGGGAGCTTCCCACCAGACCATCTACTCACTCCAGTTCTCCAGGTGTCCGGTTTGTGTCCCGTCCTGCACTCGGTGTGTCAGTGTCCCCTAGTTTCCAAAAACTATGACAGTAACCAAAATCCCTTTGAGAAGAAGAATTTAACATTAGGTCAGCTTGAAAAGACACAGTGCAATGAATGATGCAAAAACCAGTCGAGGTGGTGTTTCTGTACTTTCGGGGTCAGGCGGTGGCCCCTGGGGCCCCTGCGGGCACAGCATGGCCCCGCCCACCTTTGCCCTTCTCCGGTGACACAGCCACAGGGGCAATCAGCAGAGACCTCGTGCAGTGTAGGGGCCAAGTGACCTGGCTCAGATTTTACAGTTTCCTTAAATGGAATTTTTTAAGCCTTTCTTAAAAACTGTTGACTGCATCAAAATAAATCAAGAGGTTGTTATTGATCACGGTTCCAACATTGGAAAGTATCAGAAGTTGGTGCTTTACTCTTTGCCTTGATGGAAAAAGAAGAGCGAAGCAAAATAGCTTGAGTGCAGAAAGTAAACACAGCCCCCTCCCGGTGGGACAGGACGAGGCCCTGGCAGGCAGAAGGCGGGCTGCAGAGTGGACCCTGTCTCAGAGAGCTGGCTTTCTCCTCCCCGCAACAGGGGGCTGACGTCTCCCTCTCTGCTGTTTACCAGATCGATTCAAATACATTTTTTTTTTTAAATCTAGGTGCCTTAAATGATCACGCCAAAAGAAAAATACTGAGTTTTCCAAATTACGTCAACACAACTGTAAAATCTAGAGATTTGTCTGAGGAAGCAGAATGCCTAGATCGCTCCTTCCCATCTTCAGAGCATTGGCTCATCCGTTACAGTGGGAACCTTAAGCCCAAGCCTTAGTCCCAGCCCAGGCCCCTGACTGTAGGTCGCCCACCCTGTAACGCCGTCGTCCTTCAGCGGAACTGCCGGGGATCTGAGGAAGCACTGCGGCAGGTTTTACAGAATCCTGGCATGGCCCTTGCTTACTCCTTTGTTTTGCTGGCTTAGATGCTGTGATGGCTCACATGATAACTCACTGAGGACGAGACTTTTCCTCATCTCTGTTTCCGTGCACTCGCACAGATGTGGGACACGTGGACACATCTGAACGTTCTGAAAGGGCGGAGGTGGTTGTAATGGAGTTTTAGCCATGATAGCCCTGGACATCCTCACTGCCCGGCCTGCTGGCTCACCGGCCAGCTCTGCCTCTGCTGCTCCCACAAGAGACACTGTTCTCAGGCTTCTCCTCGCTCCGTTCTCCCCTTCTGCCTGATGCTGCTTGATTCCTTCCCCCACCGTTCCCCTGAAACTCCCCTCAGAAATTCTCCCGTGACTTCCACGCTGTTAAATTAATAGCGAGCGTTCAGAGACTCATCTTAACAGACCTCACTGCGAAGGTGGACAACGCTGCACAGACTGCTCTTTTGGAAGTGCTGTCCTGTTTTCCCTCCTGCTCTCTGCTTTCTTTTTTGTTCTCCACTATGGCCATCACCCTCTCTTTCTGTTCCACTAACACCTTCTGGTTTACCCTGATGGTTCCTGAAACGGGGTTCCAGCCCAGAAAGTGCTCCTGAGATTCAGACTTCTGTGGTCAGTTGCCTGTTTCGTGTATCAGGCTCATCATCCTTCATTCAGCATTCCCTAAACGTCTCATCTTCCTACCCTGTTACCTACTGTGGTGAAGCATGTTGCCGTCCTCTTAGTCACCCATGCCAGAAGTCTAGGACTGGTCCCCAGCACCTTCTTTCTTCCTTTCCTCCCACCCTAATCCCAACAGTCCCAAGCCAGGTACACCTCCTTGATCTCTTTCTATTTTCTCTTCGTCTCCATTTCCACTACAAATTTATTATCTCTTCTGCGTTAACACAGAAGCATCACCTCTGGCTTCCCTGAATTCATCCCCCAGAAATCTGTCTCTCATCCAACTACCTTTTAAACTGCAACTTTGATCATAATAATCTCCTGCTTACCATTCTTTGTATCTCATTACTTTCAGGATGAAGTTCAGCCTTCTTAAATAGGGAAGAAATCAGCAATGAAAAGTACAAATGCGCCAATGCAAAACAACTTCTTATTTGAAAAAAGATGTTTTGTGATGTGGCTCTCATCTGCTACCCTCTTAAACATCCCTCTCCAGCCCTGTCCCACCGCAGTGCACAATACATAGAACTTTACCCATCTGCCTTCTCCACCTCGGAGCCCGTACCGCTTACATCCTTATTCACCCAGGTGACGCCCTCCCAACCTTCCAGACACAGCTCGAATAGTCTGCTTCTTCTAGGAAACCTTCCTTCATGACCTTCTCTCCCTCCCTCATCTTAATCTGTGCCATAATGCTTATTAAAATGTATTCTCAATATGTATCTTTCTCCATTATACTGCTTTTTTTTCTATAGTGTTTGACGCAAATGGAAACTCAGTGGATGTCTGAAGATTAGATGGATGAATGAATGAATGAATAAATGAGTATTATATTAAGCCAAATAATAAAGAAAAGAATATTATATGAAAAGCACTGTACAATGTCTTGTGCTATATAGACTTATATATCACACTTCCAGTTTTATATGTCAAACTTCTAGTTTTGAAGCTGATCTACTGTGTGATTGGAAGAATCACTTAACCTTCCTAACCTAAGTTCCTTACCTGCAAAGTAAGGAGGTTGTACTAAGACAATGAAACTCCACAGCTCTAATAGTCAACTGTCTCCATGACTGTCATTTCCCAGAAGAATACGACTAGTCATGCACTTTGCTGTAGATTACAGAGTCATGTGACCTACATGCCTTCCTTGGGGACATGCCCCATCTGGGTGGCCAGTTTACGTTATACACCCCTAAATCACAGAAGTTTGACTGTAGAAGTTCATTCCAAGGAAAGAGGTTCAATCCTCATGGGAACACTTGAGCTTTCCATTCCTTCTGCTGTTGTACTAAATGTTCCTGTTATGGAAATACATTCACTTTCAAGAGGGGTGTGTGACGTTCAGTCTGTCAGGGAGCAGAGCCGCGCCTGGGGAAGGTGGGTGTGAGTGACATCGCAATGACTCATTCCTAGTCCTGGCTCAACGTGCCTTGCCCCTTTCCCGCAGATGGAAGTCCTTTCACCTGGTGGGTTGGCAAAGCCAACGAGAAGCACTACTACTGGGGAGGCTCCGGGCCCGGGATCCAGAAATGCGCCTGCGGCATTGAACGCAACTGCACAGACCCCAAGTACTACTGCAACTGCGACGCGGACTACAAGCAGTGGTGAGTGCCCTCCAGCGCGCCCTGCGCTCAGACTCATGAGAGAGGAAGTTCGGAAAACGCTGAAGCAATAAGGCAATAGGTTAGAAAGGTTTGTAACTAACCCAGTTGACAAATGTCAGGAGCGCTTTTGAAACGTATGCAAGCAGAACGAGGTCAGTGCGACAAGGGTGTGCATTCAGAAACAGACACATAATTGATGTGTTCATATATTATTCAGAGAGGGAAATAATGAGCCATGCAGCGGACAGCGCTTTGCATTATAAAATGTGCTTTGGCGCGGCGGAGGGGGCGGCCGAGGGCGGGAGTCCACGTGCCACGGGTGAGGGCGGTCGCAGGGAACAGTCTCCCGGTGAGTGCGTCTCCTCCCGCGGGGTTCGCTCTGAGTAGCTGGACAAGAGAGAGGAGGGGAGGGGGAGAAAAAAATGGTTCCTTGCTCTTGTCTCCAGCAGCAGTGCTTAAGGTCTTTCCTTTCATGCCTTGAGCCATTTATCACTGTGATACAAATCAGTCCAAGAAAGAGCTATTTGGGGTTTCTTTCATCTCTCTCCACTGGCTTTTGTCCGGCTTCACCGTGAAGGGCTAGGTCTGTGTCCGTGATAGATAAAGACAAAATCAGCCTTCATTCCCTGCGAAGAGAGAGAGGCCCCAGAAGTTTAGGTGGAAGGATACGATCCTAAGTGAGGTTCTTCCTAGGAGCACACAACAGCCTCAGAAACGTGGAGGCGCCCTGCGCCATTCCCGCCTCCGGAGGGCAGCAGAGAGCAGCGCCCGGCCCTTCCTCACGTGACTAGCGCAGTTCACTGCAGTGGCTTCTGCTTCACACTGTTAAGGAGGCAATTCACAAGACAAGCTTATTCGACTAGTTAACTGAAACTAATTTTTTTTTTGAAGTTATGCATGTCATTTGTAATGAACCTCATACAAGGAGGCCTCAGTCTCTTATGAAGCACTGCAGTTGACAATCTTATTGCTGTTAGGCTTTGAAAAATGGCAAAGAAAAAAAAGCCCTACCCTATGTCAGCCTTTTATTTCTCTTTCTTGTCTGATTTCTGTAGCTAGGGCTTCCAATACTATGTTGAATAAAAGTGGTGAAAGTAGATATCCTTGTCTTGTTCCTGATCTTAAGGAAAATGCTTTTAGCTTTCCCCCATTGAGTATGATGTTAGCTGTAGATATGTCAAATATAGCCTTTATTGTGTTGAAATATGTTCCCTTTATTCCTAATTTGCTGAGAGTTTTTATCACAAATGGATGTTGGATTTTGCTTTTTATACATCTATTGATATGGTTATATGATTTTTATCTTTCAATTTGTTATTGTGGTGTATCACATTAATTGATTGTGGATATAGAAGAAACCTTGCTTCCCAGGAATAAATCCAGTTTGATTATGATGTATGATATTTTTAATATATTGCTGAATTTGTTTTGGTAGTATTTTGTTCATTAAGGATATCGGCCTATAATTCTCTCCTTTTTTGTATTATCTTTGGTTTTGGAATCAGAGTAATGGTGACCTCGTAAAATTCCTTCCTTTTGAATTTTTTGGAAACGTTTGAGAAGAATAGGTGTTAATTCTTTTTTAATGTTTAGTAAAATTCACCTATGAAGCCTTTCAGTCCAGGACTTTTGTTTTTTGAGAGTTTTTTGATTACTGATTCTACTTTCATCGATCCCTATTTTCATTGGTAGTGATAGGCCAGTTCAGATTTTTTGTCTTAGCTCATTCTTGGGAGAGTGCATGTTTCTAGGAATGTATCCATTTCTTCCAGACTGTCCATTTTGTTGGCATAATTGCTCGTAGTATTTTCTTATAATCCTTTGTATTTCTGTAAAATCTGTTGTCACTTCTCTTTCATTTCTGATGTTATTTATTTGGATCCTCTCTTTTTTTCTTAAAAAGTCTGGTTAAAGATTTATCAATTTTGTTTATCTTTTCAAAGGACTACCTCTTGGTTTCATTGATCTTTTGTGTTATTTTTCTAGACTCTATTTCATTTATTTCTGATCTTTATTGTTTCCTTTCTTCTACTTAAATTTAATTTTGTTTCTTGTTCTTTTCCTAATTCTTTTAAGTGTAAAGTTAAATTGTTTATTTCAGATTCTTCCTGTTTCTTGAGATTAGGCCTGTATTACTATGAATTTCTCTGTTAAGACTGCTTTTGCTGTGTCCCTTAGATTTTGAGTTGTGTTTTTATTTTCATTTGTCTCTAGGTATCTTTTGATTTATTCTTTGATCCCTTTGTTAACCCACTCATTGTTTAGTAGTATAGTTGGCCTCCATGTGTTTATGTATTTTTCAGTTTTTTTCTTGTAATTTATTTCTAGTTTCATACCATTGTAGTCAGAGAAGATGCCTGATATGATTTCAGTCTTCTTAAATTTTTTGAGATGTTTTGTTGCCTAACATGTGGTCTGTTCTGGAAAAAGTTCTGTGTGCACTTGAGAAGAATAAATATTCTGCTTAGGAATGAAATGCTCAAAAAATTTTAATATAATGTATCTTGTCTAGAGTGTCATTTAAGGTTGCTGTTTCCTGGTGGATTTTTTGTCTGGAAGATCTGTCCATGGTTGTCAATGGATGTCAAAGTCTCTTGCTATGAATGTATTACCCTCAAACTCTTCCTTTACATCAGTTAGTATTTGCTTTATACATGTAGGTGCTCTGATGTTAGGTGTATATATGTTTACTAGGATTATGTCTTCTTCTTGTATTGATCCTTTTATCATTAGTAAAGGCCCCTTTTTGTCTCTTATTGTAGGCTTTGTTTTAAAGCCAGTATTGTCTGAAAAGGTATTGCTACCCCAGCCTTTTTTCATTTCCATTTGCATGAAACATCTTTTCCCATCATTTTACTTTCAATTTGTGTGTCTATTGATCTTAAGTGGGTCTCTTGTAGGCAGCATATGTATGAGTCTTGTTTTCTTATCCACTCAACTACCTTATGTCCTTTGATTAGAGCATTTAATCCATTTACACTGAAAGTAATAGTTGATAGATATGTAGTTATTGCCATTTTATTATTCATATTGCCATTTTATCATTCATATTTGTAATTTCTTTTTCTTCTCGCTCTCCTCTTCCCCTTCTGCCTCCTCCTCCTTCTCCTCCTCCTTTTTCATTCCCCTACATTTCTTGTAATACTGGTTAGGTGTTGATGAGCTTCTTTAGCTTTTCTTTTTTGTCTGAAAAGCTCTTTATCTGTCTTCGATTCTGAATTATAGCTTTGTTGGGTAGAGTAATCTTGGTTGTAGATCCTTGCTTTTCATCACTTTGAATATTTTGTGCCAATCCCTTCTGGTCTGCAGAGTTTCTGTTGAGAAATCAGTTGACATTCTTATGGGCATACCTTTGCAAATAACTAGCTGCCTTTCCCTTGCTGCTTTTAGGAGTCTCTCTTTGTCTCTAACCTTTGGCATTTTAATTATGTTTCTTGCTGTGGGTGGAACTGTTTGGGTTTCTCTTGTTTGGGACTCATTGTGCTTCCTGGACTTGTATGTCTTTTTTTTTCCCCAGGTTAGGGAAGTTTTCTGTCATTATTTCTTCAAATAGATTCTCAATTCCTTTTGTCACTCTCCTCTTTCCGGTAGCCCTGTGATGCAGATATTGTTGTGCTTGATGTTGTCCCAGAGGTTTCTTAAACTTCCTTCATTTTTTTAATTCTTTTTTCTTCTGCTGTTCCAATTAGGTATTTCTGCTCCCTTGTCTTTCAAATCACTGATTCGCTCCTCTGCTTCATCTAATCTACTGTTGATTCCTTATAGTGTATTTTTCATTTTAATTATTGTATTCTTCATTTCTGACTGGTTCTTTGTTGTGGTTTCTATGTCCTTGTTTATGCTTACTATCTCTCTGTTGAAGTTCTCACTGAGATCATCTATTCCCCCCTATGCTTATTCAGCATCCTCATAACCAGTGTTTTGAACTTTGTCTCTGGTAAGTTGCTTGCCACCAGTTATTTTTCTGGAGGTTTTTCCTGTTGTTTCATTTGCAGCATGTTTCTTTGTTTTCTCATTTGTTGCCTTTCTGTGTTCATTTCCATTTATTTGGTAGATTTGTTACATATCCTAGTCTTGGCCACATAGCCTTATGTGGTAGGCATCCTGTGTGGCCCAGTGGCACAGTCTCACCCACCACCTGTGCCAGGAGCTCTGGGCGTGTTCCTTGTGTGAGTTGTGTGTGTTCTCCTGTTGTGGTGAAGCTTTGATTGATGTTAGTATGTCAGTGGATGAGATGACTCTGGAGTTGACTGGCTGTGGGGATTGGCCATGCCCACAGGGTATGAGCTGCTATGTAGGAGCTGATCCTATGGAATGGGATTTGGCCCAGCAGACTTTTGTACCTGTTAATATCACCCTTTGGGTAAGCCACTTGTGGAGATAGTCAGGCGGTGCTCTATTGGGTATGCCACTTGTGGAGCTAGTCAGGTGGTGCTAGTCAGGTGGTCTGACACCAGCCTCTGGGTGTGTTGGTTCTGGGTCTCCTTGGGAGAGGCTCCCAGACAGGCCAAAGTCAGCCGCTGCCTTTGACTGCTAGGGGCTACCTGGTAGGAGGCACAAAGTGATCGCAGATGGTTGCTGCCTGTGCTAGACCTGGAGGCAAGTGGGAGAGACCATGCTGCAAACCAAGGCCGATTGTCACCAGCATCAGGCTAGAGGCAGCTTAGCAAAAGTTCTAGGGGTCCCCAAGGCCCAAGGCAGCCTGCTGGTTGCCTGTAAGGCTCAGCAGCTGAAAGTGCCTTTGGGTAGTACACAAGTTGGGGGGGGGGGCGGACCGAAGGAGTCACGGGGGTAAAGCAAGCAGATCTCACCTGAACAATGCAGGTTCAGGTTTGGTGCCAGGACTAAACGTATGGCATTCTGCAAAGGTCTCAGACTGCAGCGAGGCCAGCCACTGCCCTCTCTGGGCCCACAGACATCCAAGATTTGTTCAAGAAATACTACAGTTGGGCTGGGGCTGTTTGCCCCTCACGGGGATTGTCTCCAGAGGTGTGTGGGCAAAGGCCTATTGGTTGTTGCTAAAAGAGCCTCCTGCCAAGATGACTTGAGTGGGTTACCCAGTCACAAATATGCCTCCAGTAATTAGCGAGTTAGGTGGCGCCGGGTCTCCAGGAGTCACCAAATAGAGCGAGGGGCAGGAGCGGAGAACTGTGGACTGCCGTGGAATGCACCACCTGTGTGGAGTGCTAGGTGGGCTGGTTGCCAGGCAGCCGCTTCGCACCAGGCCGTTTGCACGTGGGCAGGGCGGGGGGGGGGGTCTCAGGGAGTCACGTGGCGGAGCCAGCCAATCGCGCTGGGCCGGAGCCGCTTCAGACCTGGCATGTGGAGGGAGAGTTCCTGGGCAAGATGGCGGCGTCTGGAGCCGGCTGGGGCGCGACGGCAGCGGCTGTCCTTCAGTCCTGTCCCTCCAGCCCTCTCCTCGCACTGCACAGCTCGGCTGGACACAGCTCAGCCTTTCTCGGGTGTCTCTTGAGCCTCCCGAGCTACGGACGCTCTGCGGGAGCCCAGGGTGACTGTCTGCCAGCGGGTGAGTCCTTGTGGGCCCTTTGAGGGGACGTCCAGGTTTTCAGGTTCCATCTCACTTGGACGGTCAGAATTTTTGCTGATTTACAGTCAGATTCTGTGGAAACACCTCTTCCCAGCACCGGAATCTTGGGCTGGTGAGCCCCTATGTGGGGCCGGGGCCACTTGCTCCTTCAGGGGGGCCTCCGCAGACACTACCCCTCCCGGTGCTCAGACGCAGTGCAGTCTCGATGTGGCCCCTTCTTTATATCTTTAGTTGTATGTGATGTGCTCAGCTAGACTTTAGGTGGTTCGCCAAGTCACCTGTTCTATAATGTGTAATTTCAATGCAGTCATGGGAGGTAGTGAACCCTGCATTTACCTAGTCCACCATCTTCACCTGCCTCTTAAAAACTAATTTTTAATGTACAGTTATATAATTTTTAGGTAGGTTACCTACCTACACTGCAAAAGCCTTTTTTTTTTTTTAAGAAAATGAAATGAATTACCAAGGCTTTCTATTTCAATGGCTCAGACATTCTCTGTTGGGTGTGCGTGTGTGTGTGTGTGTGTGTGTGTGTGTGTGAATATCATTATTCTTTAATTGTGGTTTATTGTAAAGAGAAAAATCATGGTATCTAATTTTTCAATTTGTTTGAAAGATGTACCTACATGTGCCCACACACATTCACACCCTATACAAAGACCAGCAGTCAAGAGAATGGAATCAGAAGGACATAGGCTTTGAAGTGAATGTTTCATTCATTCAGTTAGTCATTCAATCATTCATTCACGTCAGTCATTTACTCAACAAATATTGAATGAAGTCTTATGTGCCAGGGACTCTTCTAGGAATGGGATAAAATGGTGAATGACAATAATGAGAACCCCTGCCCTGGCTTATGTTCCTGTTGACACTTTTTTCTAGTTGTGTGTTTTTAAGCAAGTTCCAAGACACTCTCGGATTCATTTGTCTGCTCAGCACTGACTCAGGGCCCCACTGGGTTTCCCAACCCCATCAACCCACAGAGAGGTGCTAGGGCCAGACTCTTGTGCTGACTACATGAAGGATATGTGTTCCAAGGAACCCCTTGCTTTTCTCACTTCCCATAGGGCAAGGAGAGCAGCTTTGTTAGTGGGGAAAAAATCAGACTCTTAGGGCACTAGGCATAGGGGCTGGCTGTTCACCAGCATTGTCTAGGAGTCCTCATGCAGGGGAGAGTCCAGGGCCCCGTTAGGAAGAAGACTTTGAGTGCAGCCACCTGACTAGGAGAAATGGGGAGCAATTCCAGCTGCTTTACTGTCCCCGCAACCTCGAGTGTGTGCTTGCATGGTTACTGGTATTCAGCTGTTTTTGCTCTGCCACAGAGTAGAGCTGAGAGATGCAGGAACAGGAAAATCTGGTGCAGAAAGCCAAGTGAAATCCACATATGTGAGACCACATTTGTTGTGATGCAAGTGTAAAAATAAAGGTTCTATGGAATCTCATGCTTTTAGACTCTGTCCAGCTAAGAAAGTTATTTTTTTCCAATAATCTTAACTTAATCACAGCAAATCACTTGAATAAAATGAGCTGAGACCAAAATGGATACAAAGTTCTCCTGTGACATTTCTCCTACATGTGACCTAAGTCAGGGCATTGGACTTTTTTCTCTGAGTTTTCACATCAGCAAATACAGATAGATGGTACTTCTCGATTCATGTAAAGATTTGGCAGAGTGCTGTTGTAAATGAATGTTTAAAATTATAGGAGGGTATATTTTTATTATTTAATTCTGAGTGGAACTCTAGGTAAAATCATTAAAAGTATAAATTGGGGTCCAGGAAAATTTAAATTTTCAAAAATTAAATTACTTACTAAAAAAGGATAAGCAAAGAGAAGACTGAGATCCAGGTTTCCAAACTTCCAATGTTTTGGAACAGTCCAATGTTTTCCTACAGTTATCAAGGAAGATTATTCATGTTGTTTTATCTTTTTAATGATTTATGAATTTAGTATTTTAACTACTATCTATAGGTTTTAAATTTAAAGCTTAAACTATAGACCACATGTTACATGTTCTGTTTTAAAGAACTCTAAGCATCTATTCTTATTTGCTAGAGTAAAAATACACAGAAATGAAGCAGGGATTAATGAGATTGTAGTTTAGAGCATGGCTAGGTCTCACAGCAAAGCAGCGATGGCCTATGAGAACTATAACCATCTCAATAATTGCCTGATTATCTATGCTGTGAGAAGTTGTTCACAGTTATTTCTGAGATTGAATGTAATTTAACATTTATGATTTACTGTTCACAGAACTAGTAAATATTCCCACCTACAGTGCCAGAATCCTAATTAAGCGAGCCTCGGTCTCAACTAAGTGTCCACCACTGAGTAATTCCTGGTCTCCTGTCACCCAACTCAATGAGCTCTATCATCACATCTGAAATTAGCAATTCCAAAATGGAATTACTAGTGAAGGCATGCCGTTCATTGCTTGAGTGCCCTTCGCTCGTTGTGCTTATAGAATTTCTGGATAGTTGTGTCCTGGCCAAGAAGAGCACACACATGAGGGAAAATCAGTGAGGCGAGAGCCCATCAGCCCATCTCTGTTCCACCTCACTATCAGGCTAGTCAGACGCTCTCCCATTGCGCCCTGTTCCACTGACCCCAGATGGAATTCGCTGTCTAAAGGGCTTTTCTTCCTGGGCCAGAAATAATCCAAGACCAAAGTTTACAGGCTGCAGAACCTCTGCAGTGTTTGCGAGCCAGAAGCTTACGTTTGATTGGGTCAGTTTACTATCCCACAACTGCCTGCTAAATATTTTTGAAATTTTTGTATATTTTTCATTGTTTATGGAGAATTTCATCTAATCTTAACATTATCCCATGAAAAGTGCTCACTTTTACTCAGAATGAAATGTTTATATGTGCATTCTCATTCATCATGTTGTTTAAGTAGTAACAGTGAACATGTACTGAGTGTCAGTCACCTGCCAGACATTGTTCCAGGTGCTTAGATGTATCATGTCATTTAAACGTCACATTGACCCTTTTTGAAGGTACTATTTTGTCCTCATTTTACATGTGAAGAAATTTAGCCCCAGAGAGATTGTTACTTCCCCCAGGTCACAAAGATAAGAAGTGGAAGAGCCGGAATTCAAACCCAAGGTGGACAAACTCCAGATTCATGTTTAGATGCTACACAGCAAGACATAAACTCTGTAAAATTTTTAACATTTACATTATGTCTAGTACAATTGCATTTTTCCAGTTTTTTATTGTGATAAAATACCTGTAACAAAAAATGTACCATCTCACTTTTAAATGTGTAGTTCAGCGGCATGAAGTACATGCATTTTGTTGTGCAGCTCTCCCACCCTCCTTTCAATCTAGCAGCACAAACACCATTAACCACCAGCTCCCCTTCCCCTCTCCACTCCCCCCGCAGCCCCTGGACACCCCTGTTTTTTCTGTCACTCTTGAGACCACTCTGGGGAGAACTCTGGTCCCCAAGTCCTTGTTTAGCTCCCAGCAGCCCTTCCCCTGGGTGCCAGCCCTGCTCTCACCAGGGATGACCCTCAGGCATCCCTGAGCATTCGGGTCTAAGCTGGAACCTCCTCCAGAGCCCAGAGGAACAGGAAGTTCTTCCTCCTGGTCCAGAGTCCTACCTCAGTTCCCTCCAGAGGGATGCTTGTTTCTCGGGCTTATTGATAGCATATAGATTAATTTCCTTTCAGGAGGAAATTTACCTTTAAGACAGCTTAAGACAGACAAAGAGCTGTGTCGATCACCATGGCCTAGCACAGACCATCACAGTAGTCCATTCTGGGCACTTGGGTTTGTGGGGTATGTTTTCCTAAGTCTAGGTTCAATCTGGATGCCAACAGTCTGACCTAATGTGTGCAGTGACACATCACAATGTTTTATTTCACAATGCCTCCTCATGAGGGGAGGAGAAGCCAAGGATGCTTTTTTAAGGTATTTTGGAAATAATCCCTTATTAAACACTTTGCCATATATTTTTGACTGAACCCTTCACTATATGGCATTTACTCTCTTGAATGATACAAAAAATGTAAGTACTAGGAGTTTATTTTTCAGTTTTAGAAACAGCCAAACCAAAACAAACCCAAACAGAAATGTCTATTAATAGTGTTTAAGATAACTATGCTGTTATTAGGCTGTTAAAGAAAGGAAATAGATGCACAAACACTTTCATAGAAACATGGCCAAGGTGAAAGGCAAAAAGCAAGTGGAAGGACCATATGTCTTATATGAATCCGGTTCTTTAAAAAGGTAGATCCATAACCCTTATACATGCATAGATAATTTCTAGAAGCTGTATGAAATAAGTGACTAATAATAGTTAACACAGTAGACTAAGGATGAGGGGTCTAATGGAAGACTTGTCTTTATCCCAGTCTATTGTGTGTACCCTTTGAATTTTTTATCCCGATATATAATCTATCCAATTAAAAATTTTTTTAGTTTAGGAAACTAAAATGAAAAAACACGAGCCCTCACAGGCATCCTGTTACATAATAAAGTAATATTAAACTGTTCTCTTAAGAAAAAGCAGATAGAAGAATAATTCTCAACATCAAAAAGACATCCCAGTGTTGGAATGAGTTTCTAGGAAAACTGGAGGGACCTGTCTCTTGTTTAACACAATGAAACTGAGAATGTCCCTGCCATTAGCCATGTGGCCACGTGCAAAATATGTTTTTTCTCATTGATCTGAATTCTGTGAAACTCATGTTTGTGTTTTTAATCCTTCTGGGATCCCGCTTAGAATAACAGTCCCTTTATATCCCAGTGTGACTCAGGATGAATGACGGTGGTCTGAGTCGTGCATGTCATGGCAATGTGGTAGTGTGAGGACTGCTGATACCAAGTATGAGGCACTCTCTTCTCGTTGCTGAACTGACCAAAACCTTGTTGATATTCAAATACGTGTGTGTATTAAAATATTAAAATGGGTAGCTATCAATACATTTTCTTCTGAGGTACATAAATGGAGATATCTTTTTGACCTAATGATTTATCTTCCTTAGGTTAAACTTTGTTACAAAAACAAAAGAAGAAAGAAAAAGAGAACATTTTATTTTAACTCTATTTAGCCCCAAAGCATGTGTTTCAGACTCGGAGCAGATTTCAGATTTCAGAAAGCTTCCACAGCCCCATACATTGTCCTCCTTATATTTACTCTACTGAAGTTCACTGGCCAGATTTTCTCTACCATAAAGGTGCATCTAAATGAGTTAGTTTCTGAAAGTCTAGCAGCTCAGCTACTTTTCAATATGTGGGTGAGGGCCGAGAGTTGAAGGCAGCGGCTTCTGCCCTTTCATTAGAGAGTCACCTCAGGGCACGAAATAGGGAGTACCATGGAGGCTCACCCAGTGGGTGCTAGACAGCTGAAGAAACAAAAGGCCCATTGGCAGTGGGGGAAGGGAAATGTCTCCTAGTTTCAGAGGAAGCATAAAAGTGATATATTATGATCTGTCTCAGGGATATTTTGGTGCCAACTTACTTGGCACAGGATAGAATCCTCCTGTCACCTCATGGATTGTATCATGACAGAAAGGTAATTGGGCACCGGAGAAAATGTCAGCAAAGTGTCAATATGCTTTGACCACTGCCCCTAAATAATATTGATGACAGCAAAGGGAGTGGGATTAATCAGGTATGAGCCTGTCAAATGTTCAGAGCATGCTGCAGGTTCCCGAAATAGATACAACCTACCAACGGAATGTTAAATGGACTTGAACAGAATAGATTAGTTAGCGATCTCGAGAAAAATGGAACTAAGACCCAAGGGAGCTTGCTGAGAAAGCACAGTTCATTTCCCACCAGCAGTGCTTCCCCCAACATGCTTTGAAAAAGAGGGATATTTGTTATATTTTCTAGACAAAAATCGCATTCTCCCTAAAAATCAATAATGTAAAAAGGATCAAATTAAAAGAATGTCATTAAGTTTAAAGCAAAGTCCAATGAAGCAGTTTTGAAGCACGTCACAGTTGTGGGTCATGGGGAATGCCACACATGACACAGCCCAGTTGTTTGTTTACTCTGTGTCCCACGGAAAGATCAGATCCATCACACCTGAAGCTCATCACACTTTCCATACCACACCAACCACCTCTCCGGTGCCATTCACAGACCCTTGGCCCTTTGTCACTAGGGCTTTTCTCTGAGTTCTGAGTCTAAGTTCTGAGCATCAGCCTTTCACAATAACTTGAAGCTACCCCATCCTACAACTTTGTAACTATGATTATCTCTGTCTGGCTTCATATATATTAGAGTCACCTATGAAGCATTAAAAAGTACTGGTCAGCAGGCCCTGCCTCAGAGTAATTAAATCAAAATCTCCAGGGATCAGGTCTGGCCACCCTGGATTTTGCAAACTCTGGAGGTTTCAAGTGTGTAGCCAGGGTTGAGAGCCACTGGCTTGGGGTTAGGTTGAGCTGCACGTAATAAAAATAAATAAGAGTGGCTTAAACAAAAAGAAAGTTTATTTTCCTTTTTGTAAAAGAATCCCATACTCCTCCCGTCAATCTGCTCTAGCATTTTTAGAGTTTGACTACATCCTCAGGATCCAGGAAGGCTTCTAGAGCCCCGACCATCACATTCACATTCCAGGTAGAAGGTAGAGAGGGGTATAGAAAGCATGACTTCTGCCTCTGAAAATTACTTTACGTATTTACCCCATTTTCATATCACTGGCTGGAACTCAGTTGCACGACCACGTCTACCTGCAAAGATGGCTGGGTCATGTAGCCTTAACTGGGCATGAACGTGCCTCACTAAAAATGGGGTTCTGTTACCAAAGAAGGCAGAAATGAGCCTTGGGAGGCAACTGACAGTTTATGTCCCAGTGTAAAAGGGCCACACTTTTGAACATCCTGTTCACACACCTTCAGGGGCTCCCAGTTACCTTCATGATTAAAGCCAAACCCCTTCAGTCACTGTCTGGAGAGTCCCAACCTCCCCTCTGCTCCCCTCCCCAGCTTTACCCCACTCTGCACCGTGCCCATTCTGCGCACATCTGTGCTGTCTCATGGCTGGCCCTCTGCCTCCTCCTAAAGTGCCCCATCACTTATCTGTTAGTGAGGCATTATTCCCTGCTGAAGATCTTCCTTCTAGAGGAAACTCCCTTCCTTTGACCACACCCCCAAAGTCTAGTAAAAGCCCATAGCTAAAAGTTTGCATCACTGGGCTCCCAAACAAATTACATTTACTGTAGAGTTATTTTGTGTCTTACCCATAGTTATTTGCCTATGTATGTGTCTTTTCTCTCAAACTGTAAGCTTCATGAGGCTAAATACCATACCTCTTCATGTGTGTAAATTCTTTGTGCCTACCACTTCGTAGCTACTCAGTAACTATGTGCACTCTGAATTAAACAGATACCTTAGAGATTTAGATTCCTTTTTCAGGATTTGTAAACATTCTTTTTGTCATGAAACCTAAACATACACAAAGACACAAACCTATACTTGAGCCTTTATAGATTTTACTATGCATAGCAAATATTGGATGGTTATTTTGTACTAAATAGTAAGGTCGTTTGACTAAGACAGTTTTTAATATGCTAATATGTGCATACTAATATATATTTATATTCTCATACACATTTACATATATATTATCTATACTACATTACTCGATGTGGTATATAATAACTTTATTCTTTCATAATAACTAATGAATTAAAGAGGGACATTATGGGCATTAGGGTATTTCCAATTGTAATAGCCCTTTTATGGCAGATGCCATTAGCCTGCATTCCAGGACATTCTTAATCTGGCCTCAGTCTGTTATTTGCAGCCTGTTAAACTCCTCATGATCCAGATAACCTCAACTTTATTAGCAGTGAAGTTTCATAGCAAGGACAGTGCCTGGAAAATAATAATATTATTTTCTATTATTAGTTGGGAGATATTTTGGTCAGCTTACTGTATTGCACAAAAGCAGCCTATTTCCTAAGGTCCTTTATAATTAAGAGTTAATTATAAAATAGAATTTTGTAGAGTCATTTCATTTATTCATTTAACCAATTAGTGAGTCTCCATTACGTACCCTGCTGGTACCAGTGACAAACAAAAAATTATCCAACCTCTGCTGTTTATTAGCTGTGTGACTTTGGGTAGTTACTTAACTTTTCTTTTTCAGTTTCTTCATTCATAAGATGAGAATAATAATATTATCTACCCATAGAATTTTATAAAGATTAACATTTTTATGCAATGCTTGTATTATTTTCTAGACTTCTGTATTTCAGAACTTGCAAACGTAATAAAGGGGGAGCAATGGGCCAAATAAACAAGGACTGGGGCAGATTTGTTCAGTAAATGTTTATGAGGCCTACTATGCACAGAGGAGTAATGCAAATGTGGGAAGGGAAGTCATTAATGAGAATACAGACTAGCTCTAACACACAGGGTGGGACTGCAGAGTGCACATTTTGCAGATCACAGAGAACTTGTAAACCCTTCTGGAGAAAGAAAACCAGAGAAAATTGTTAAGAATGATTCTGCCTAGTCCCAATGAGCCACATACAGATTACCCCCATTGTAGGCTATCCATAGTATGTATTTCCAGTATAGAAAGCATTACAATAATCACATTTAATTCTTGTTACATTTTAATTATGCATGTCAATGCAAATTACAAATATTGAAAAGAAAATGAGATCAAGAGGAAAATAAATTAGGAATCTGGTGAGAGAAAGGAAAACAATGGTGTGAAACAGCCAATCTTTCTTGCTAAGAGCATTTTTCTCCTTTATAAATGTATGTATTGGTTTCGTGTTGACTGTGCCCCAACCTGCTTATAATTCAAAGTCAGTATTAGGAGAAATTCATCATTGATACTAACATGGCAGCCTTCTGAAGGGTCAGCCTGAAGGGTCTGGAGGGCCACTGCCCAAGCTTCCCTGCCCCTGCCTTTGAAGGACTCAGACTGCCTCCTAGTCTTTCCTGAAGACACCGATGACTTTTCAGGGACTGTTCACTGTAGGGTAGGAACTCTAAACGGAATATGATAACATGCAAATGGCAGCTTGGGTTTTTTTCTAATGATAGGTTATTTTCCACAGAAGGTCAGTTCTATCACTGATTTGTCCCAGAATGTGAGATCCAGGCTGCAATGTGTGGAAGCCACTCAAACCACCCACAGAATTTCCTTGGACTGCCCATCCATCCTCTTCTAGACCTAGTCTAACTCTGTCAAGACTACATTCAGAAACAGAGAAGTAGGCTAAAGGGGCATGAGAGATGATTATGAGTTATTAGTAAAGAAGCGATACAAACACCAGCTTGTTAAAATTTATTCCAAGGTCAGTATGACGTATCAGTGTGATGTGACTACCAAAATACAAAGCAAAATACTCTATCACTTTAATCAAGTACCCAAATTACAGGAGTCCACCGCATCAGTTAAACCACACCCGAAGTATTATGTCCAATACTGAAAAACTACAAAGTGGGAAATGAGGTCAGAGAATTTGGTACGTATTCTGTATGAGAAACAACTGAAGAAGAGAGAAAAGAAGGAAGGGAGGAAAGGAAGGATGAAGGTAGGAAGGCAGGCAGGCAGGGAGGGAGGAGGGAGGAAGAGAGAAAGAAAAAGAAAGAAGGAAGGAAAGAAAGAAGGAGAAGAGGGAAGGAAGGAAGTAGAGAAGAAAAGATGGAGGGAAGGAAGGCAACAATCCAGTGAAAGAATCTCTTCCCTAGTGTTATAGGTTGAATTGTGTCCCCTTAAAAGGTATGTTTAAGTCCTAACCAGGGAACTTGTGAATGTGGTCTTATATGGGCAGAGGGTCTTTGCCCGGTAATCAAGTTAAGATGCGGTCATCTGGATGAGCCCTAATCCAATATGACTGGTGTCCTTCTAAGAAGAGCAGAAGGGTCACAGAGACACACACAGAGAAGAGAACACCATACAAAGACATAAATACACAAGAGCTCCATGTAGGGACAGAAGCAGAGGCTGGAGTGATGGTTCTATAAGCCAAGGATGCCAGGGATGGCCAGCAATACCAGAATCTAAGATAAAGTCTTGGAACAGATCTTCCCCTAGACCCTTCAAAGAGAGCATGATTTTGAAGCCACTTGATTTTAGATTTCTAGCCTCTAGAATTTTGAGAAAATTAATTTCTTTTCTTTTTAGCCACCTAGTTTGCGCCACTTCATTACAGCACCCACAGGGAATGCACACATCCAGAAATGCTGGTTCCCAAGTGGTGCATTTTCGTGTTGGACAGTTCTGGGCGTTTACTGAGCGCTTCCCAAATGCCGAGCATCTCTCTCAGCACTTTGTCTGCGTTTCTTCATTTAGTCCTTGCAACAACCCATAAAGTTGTCACCATTTTTAAGTCCAGTTTGTAAATGAGGAAACCAAGGCTTAGAGAGGAGAATTAATTTTCCCAAGACCACACAATTAGTAAGCAGTGAGTGGGAGGAATGAAAACAATTCTGGAGAAGACTAACTGTTATGCTCCCCTTCCTCTGGAGAGAAAGGGGAGCTGGTGCAATGGTCAGAGAGCTAAAAACAGGTAGTAAGCTGTATCAGAGAAGGCGTGGATGGATGTGCCACAGTAGCTCTGTGGGAAAGGTGCAAGACAATCTCCTGAGCCTGCCCTCCAGGGCCCTCGTAAACTAATAAGGAGATCCAAAAAAGTTCCTAGAAAGAATATGGAAAGTGAATAAAAATGAACCATTCAATGCCAAACTCGTATTAAACCAAGACACGTAAAATGGTACCAGGGTTGTCTTCAAAGTGCCAATATTTTAGTGTAAAAATATGTACACTCACCTTTGTAAAGTGTTTGTTTTCCCTAATAAAGCTCACGCTTCTGCCGTATTTCTCTGCAGCCCCTAGTTGTGACTGGTACATATGTGGCATCTCACCAGTCTCTTAATCACTTTTACCTGAAAAGTACTGAATTTCTTTTCTGGTCACCTAAGTTTTCCTGCACAAACCAGACTTGGTAGTACAGAGTCTTACTCCACCATGAATCTCCTGCCTTTTAGAAAAAAAGCAACTATAGGCACCATTGTTTATTGGTAACCTACAAAGTTAATCATAACGATGCATACTTCACACAAACTACAAATAAGCTAACTTTATTTTTTAATATTACTTTATTTTTTAGATTAGTTTCAGGTTCAAAGCAAAACTGAGCAGAAGGTACAGTGAGTTCCTCTACACCCCCCCACACACACACACACACACAGCCTCCCTGATTATCAACATCCCCCACCGATGGTATGTTTGTTACACTGGTGAACACATGCTGACACATCATTGTCACCCGAAGTCCGTCATCTACACTGGGGCTCACTTTGTTTTGGACATTCTGTGGCTTGGATAAATGTATAACGACATGTGTCCACCATTATTTTAGCGTACAAAGCAATGTCACTGCCCTCAAAATCCTCTCTACTCTGCCAGTTCATTCCTCCTTCCCCACTTAGCCCTGCCAATCACTGATCTGTTTGTGGCCTTCATATGGGTGCTCTTTCCAGAATGTCATGTAGTTGGAATCATACAGATTCCAACTGTATTCTTTTCAGATCAAGCTAATTTTATTTTAACAATTAAAAAAATTTAAATTATACATGGAAGAATTTAGGGATGGTGACATTATGAAAACAAATATATTTAATTATTCTCTACTTGAAATTTAAATCAGATGTAAATGTACTTTGAGCAGACTGTACTTTCTTCAGATGAGATCCTAGTTGAAAGTCCAATATGAGAAGAGATTAAAATGGAGCATCTTGAGGTGAATGAGGGCGCAGTTACGAGCGCCACCACCTACATGCACTCCCGCACCCATAACCCTTAACAACAGACATTAAAGGCTTACGAAACCTCTAGTGCTTCATGTAGCACAGCATTAAAACCACAGATTTTAGAGATGAGCACTTTAAAATGTCCTTTTCTTCCATAGCAAAGTGTGAAAAAGCAGTCCATACAATTATCATGGTCTGTTTGATCTGTTTGATTTACGCTTGTTAATCCCTTGGCATGTACTACCTTGAGTTTGCTGAAGATCTGATTTTTGTAGACCAAAGGTATTACTAGTAGTCAAAATTCAAATAAAATTAAATTCAACATCTTTTTACACGTTGAATGCATTAAATCACTATGATCTGCATATAATTACATCCTTTCCAAATTAAAATTAAAGTTTGATTGATTGCCATACAGATTGTAGTCAGAATTCTCTGTAATCTTTGTACCATATTTTATCTTGTGAACATTTAGGATAAATTTCCAAAAATGAGAAAGGGCAAAGAAAGATTTAAAAAAAAAAAAACTGAGGACACAGGGGATATCTACATGAAGAAAATTGTGTTTTTAAGATACTTTATTCATTGAAATTTATGTAATAAGGCAATGAAATTTTTGACTCTTAAGACAGGTTGACATATTTAAAAGTAGTTTCGATGATTTGGAGATGTCTGAAGACTATCTTTCCTCTCTAATTTAAATTATTTATAATTTCATGGTTAATTACATAGAGTAAAATTGAATTACTAATAAATGTCAAAGAAACCAATTTAAATTGACATTCATCTTCAGAGTCAGCTCCTATGTAATCACACTAGCTTTTTTCAAGGTTTGATATTTACTATAATAAGAAAATAAAACAACTAAACTGTATATATTAGAAGGGCAGAAAAAATCTTTCAAATAAATAAAATGTACATAAATTATATTTATTAAATTTAGATTTAGATAAAGAAAATTTTTTTTAAAATTTCTACTTCTTGAGGATAACTTTTTTAAGCAAAAATAAAAAAGATAATGTTCTGCTTCCTCAAATAGTTACTGTCCTATTCACTGGACCTCTTTCAATCACAGCCAGCCCGGGTAGGTGGCAGTAGCAGCCTGTGTCGTACTGACAAAACCTCTGAAGGTCTGGTTAGAATAGATGAAATACTGTTTGGACATCAGTCACTAAATAGTTTTTTTAAAAGGCTTAGAAAAGTGGAATAAATTTGATTACAAATATTGTGGAATAAGTCAAACAACTTTTAGATTCAAAAGATTTGGTGAGTTTAGGCTAATAAGTTGGCAAATATCATTCTTTCAAAATAAATTTGTAAACTCAAGTCATTCCTTTGCACACATGCAATATCTTCAGAATTTCATGGACTGAAATAAACTATTTCACCAATACATTTTGAAATGTTAAACTAAAGGCAGAAAAGCTCTTTCCCAATTCAGAAATAACTAGTGACACTGTCACTATAAAATGGTATAGTGTTTGTCTATAACCTGTACACACCTTCTGGTAACTCATCTCTACATTACTTATAATGCCTAAGTAATGCACCTAAATAATTACCTTACAATATAATGTAAATGCTTTGTAAATAGTTGTTATACTATATTGTTTAGGAAATAATGACAAAAAAAAAAGTCTGCTCATAGTCAATACATATGCAACCGTCATAGGACTAACTACATAATACACATCTGCAAGAACCTAACTTTTTTCCCCGAATATTTTTCATTCTCAGTTGGTTGAATCCACAGATATGGAAACTGTGAATATGGAGGGACAACTGTATTTTTCATCTCATTGTCAATATGTTTATCTGGAAATCACATGTTTAGGCATGCAGGACACAAATCATTCTCAAAACAATTTAACACCCAAATTTACACCCCCACACACACACACACACGTGTGTTTTCAAATTTACACCCCACACACACACACACACACGTTGTGTGTGTGTGTGTGTGTGTGTGTATGTATGTTTGCATGTGTGTATATATATACACACAATAAAGTCTGGAGATATATATATCTCCAGATATTTGCCTCTGGTAAGGGAGGACAAAATAAAGCTCACAGAGCAATGATTGGTCCAGAATGATCTTGAAAACCAACTTTACTAAGAGTTTCTAAACATAAGATAAAATCTTTTAGAAAAAATTCATGAAACAAATAAATTATACCGTTTAATTATAAGTTCCAATAATTGTCTTAGTTATAATATTTGAAGACACAAAAATACGTAAATGTTTTCTGGTAACTCTTAAGGCAGTTTGACTAGAAGAGAAACCATAAAATCATTAAATTGTACATAATTTGAGATCATTCCACCTAAATTTCCACCCTTTGTAGCAGACTTGGCCCTGGCATTCTAACCAGATACTCCAGAAGTCTACTTGGATATCTCAGTATCTTTTGAAGCAGAACAGAGCATTGATCAAAAGAAGTTGTGACCTTTGAGTCACAACTGCGTTTCCTGTAACTTATGTTCAGTAATCCTAGCTCTGCCCTATGCAGGAATAAAAAAAAAAAAAAAGAAAGCTTATGCTTTTTATTTCCGAGTCTTTTGAGTATATGAAAACCACCATCAAGTCTTTTTTGACATGGCTCCAGACTGAAAATCCCCAGTTCTTCCAGCAGTTCTGGGATTTTACTTTCCCTTGACATCAGCACATTTATCAGTGTTCTCCTGGTTATGACGACCACAAATAAATACAGACGTTCACGTATGTCCTGACTAGGGCTGAATACAGAACAACTAGGCACATCCTGCTATGTTTTGGACACCAGATCCTTCAGTGCATGACAGTATTAGGTTAACTTTTTATATAACTTCATTTATTTCACTGCTGGTAAAGATAGCATTGTTGTGTAGTCTTCCAGTCATTTTCACATGAAATCATGTCCAGTCATATATTTCTATTCTCTACTTTGATTTTAAACTGGGGAATTTCCCACTTAATCCTAATAGATTATATAGTGTGTTGTTGTTTTATTGTTCCAATCTATTTCTATCACATTAATCTTGCTCTGAAAGCTGTAGGAAAATGTGTACGTTTGGCTCATCTGCAGACTTCACGAGTATGCTTTCTCTTTCAAGTTATTGCTCATAATATTAAGCAGAAACAGGCCAAGAATAGGCATGTGACACACACACCCATTGAAGTCTCTCTCCAGCAGTTCAATAAGTGGAGAGCGCACCTAGCTAGCACCTCTGTCACTCAGCCATGTCCAGCAAAGGCATTACGATCGGCTCACTCAAATGCCTTTCTGGCATGAAGAGAGACTCGTGTGGGACCTTCCCGGTCTGTCCATCTCCATGTAGAATAACTTCTAACAGTCCAGCCTTTCATTTCCAAATGATAATCGATCTTCTGTTTAATGGAAGACCCAGCATGCTCACTTCTCATTCTTGTTTTTTAGCCAGCGTAGTAACTTGACTCTTCAGAAATATTTAATATAGACATCTAAAATGTTGCCCATATTGCTTATTTGCAAGCTACATGCACTCAAATAAATACCATGTTTCGGAACACAAGTAGTACAATTATTTTACATCGACTCCTGATTTTCCAGGATGTTCATGATACATAAAGTGAAGATGTCATTATTTAAAAATAATTAAAAGGACATGACAATAAAAACACATGAAAAAAATAGTATTTCTTGTTTCTAACAAGAACATCTGCCTCTGGGCAAGTTTTGTTTTGTTTTGTTTTGTTTTGTTAATCCTAACTGAAAAGAAAATAATGTTGAGACATGTGCAGTCTTTACAAGAGATATTGACAAGCGTCTTCGGCCAGCGCCTCCACAAGCAACTGTTACATGCGGTGGGGAAAATTACAATCAGTAATTAACTTTCGTGTCTGCCTTTGTTTTAAACGTGCTTAGAATTTCTTAGAGAGCTCATTCCACACAATTACTGGTAATAGGCCAGAACATTTAAAGGGTTGTGGGGTGGAGTGGGGGATATTCAACGATTTGCCAAGTGAAATACTTTGATGGTGACATTCTCTCTCCCCTTGCAACTCCTCAGTGGTGGTGACATTGTGTTTTAGCTCAATTCATAGATAATCCTTCAAGCTACACTTTCTTTTAGGCACAACCATTATAAATATCTTCTTCCATTTGGCCTTGGCACTACTTAGAACTTGAAGTTGCTATTTGCTGCCCGCCAATTACAGAATAATTTAAGGTCTGATACTTCCAGGCATAGTTCTTGAAATACACAAAAGGAATATATGAAGGTGGGATACATTTCCTCTGTATTGTACAGTTTCAATAGATTGCATAGAATTATATCTAAATTGTTAAATCAATAGGAAAAAAAATTTTTCCTCAAAGGAGGTGTTTTGTAATGGTTTTATTATTATTTCTTTCTTCTGGCAGGAGCACTGCAAATATTTTCAGATTCATGTCGTTTGCCACTGACTGCTTTGGATCTGTGATGCAAATACAGATAAAATTTTAACATGAAATTTGAATTTCTAGGAAACAAAGCAAGATGTGATTTTTAAATCAATTTGGAATAATTGAGAAGGAAGGAAGATAGTTGAAGTTTCTTGGATCTTTTTAAATGTAATAATTTTTCTTTGTGTCTAAATTATTCAGCATTTCAGTGCAAAGCAGAGTAAATGTGTGATTTAAAAGGGTCAAGTGTAAATTGAAGGACTCAAAAAGCTTTTCCTTTGGGACAGTAGAAGGAAATGTGCTGATTACTGTGAGAATAAGACAAAGACATGAATTATTTATGTAAGCCTGCCATCCTCTCTACAAGTCTGGAAGGGTGTTTAGGCACAGTTTATTCTCTCTCTCTCTCTCTCTCTCTCTCTCTCTCTCTCTCTCTCTCTCTCTCTCACACACACACACACTCTTATAGCCAATTACAAACATGCTCAGATTCCAAAAGATGGTATTAATTTTTATTTTCTTTAGTCTCCCCACCTGGGTGCCTTGGATGCACTCCCAGGAGTCCCGTTTCCAACTTTTCATATATTTCAAAGTCACCCTCCAAACACACAGCAATTAAGGTCTGCAAACCTGGTCCTTGACTGCTTCTCAGGAAGACCTCTTTCTTCAGAATAGGGCACAGTGAGGTCAGCACATCTAGGTGTTGGCTTAACAGTGTGACAAGGCTCCTGCCATGGGGATGGGGCAGGGATGGGGTGAGGGGAGTACCCAGCCAGCCCTGTGCTGCTACGTTCGCCTTCTGGGTTAATTTGAGTCTTGGGCAAAAATCCAAAAGTGTGAATGAAAACTCAGGAGACAGTGACACGGGGAGGTTGCCGACCAAGAAGTAGCAGAGAGTTAAGTACCAAGACATTCCCTCAGACAAACCGGAAGACTTGGATTTGTGGAAGAAAACCGACCAGAGCACCACCAACACGAGCTATTGGTGGAAGGTGTTCTGTGGGGCTGTAGCAGAAAAGGGGCCCAATTTCAGCTGGTTTCGGGATAGGTTATAGAGAAGGAACGGTTTTTCCCTCTACCCTCCCAGGCGCAGTAGCTGGGTCTGGGAAATAAACTGACAGTAGGAACTGTCAGTATTACTGATTTTTAATATTACATGCATGAGGCCTCACAGGAAAAAAGTGAATACCCCAAAAATGATGAGATTTGGGAGCTTATATACTATCTTAATTGAGGAAGGGGAGGACAGATGGCGACAAATGATTTTTAGGGGAAGATGAATGGGCCCTTACAAGAATAGATGGGAGACATGATGGTTTTTGACAAAGTGTGTCTGGTATGGTGAGGACTGTTAGTCTCCTCTCCTGTGGTAAGAGTCTGTCTTCCCTGGGGTTGACACGCATGGGGACGGATCTGTGACAATGGTTCCTTTTGGGGAAATATCTTTAGGTGGATAACAATGACGAGTTCAGAGAACGCGTCTCCCTGCTCTTGTACTTTTTCAGGTGCCTTTCGCTCAAAATAACCAGTATTCCAAAGTGGCACGTTTGGGGCGCCATGTCCTGGACTCCTTCAGTGGTCGAGGACGGTTGTCCAGAGGGACAGATTGTTGCTGATTGGCAGCTGTCGCATGGGCATGGAGGGTGTGATTAGAGAGAGACAGAAGCTAACGTCATGTGCGAGAGTCAGGGCCGGGCGCGTCGTCCTGAGAGACCAGGACACGCTGAGGCCACAGCGGGATGTTCTCCGTTCTTCTGGGCCTCTCACATCACAAAGGAAAACACTGAACCTTCACAGAACGCAAAATGAGTGCCCTGCATACAGCAAGGAGCTCAATGAGTCTGAGCTGGAAATGGCTTTCTTTTTTAGAAGTGACTTATTTTTTAAATAAAATGGGATTTGTTTGGTCTCCCTAATTCCTGGACATCTCCAGGTTCAAAAGGAAACATGGTCTCTTGGCTTAATGACCAGTGACCAAATTAAATTCCAGTTCTGTACAAATTTTTTTTTATTTGCCTCATTATTTAAGAAGAGAGGAAGCAACATATCTTAAAAATTAACTCTTTCCAAATGCATGTTTATGCAAAGTTAGTCATGGTTTATTCAAAGTCTGTTATAAATGTTCTTCTGACTATGCTCAGTGATGAAATTAGAATCATTCTAGCCATTCCGGGAGGGAGGGGGAAGCCTCAGATTTACAAAAAGATGATCAGAACCACACAGAACAGAATGTATATAATTAGCTCTATTGCAGGGGAAAAAATCCTCTCTCCAAAACCATGGGTTGTATGAGACTAATCCTGTACGGCTCAAGATAGCCTTCCTTCTCAATTATTCCAAATGGATTTATACCTAGAAACACAGATGTGAATGAATTATAGGCCAAGGTAGCTATTTGTTCTCCCAGAAAGTAGGAGTTTGAAAGAAACTTAGCTCTTAGCAAAAACAGAATTAGTGACCTCGGTGACATCCTAATGGGTGGAAAGATCTGCGAGGTTTGATGAAACTCTGTGAGATCAGATGGAAGTCAGTTGGGACTTCCTTGAAGCCTGACCCTGGGCTGCAGGTCGGAAACCCAGGCACCATTCAGGGAACTGCTTCAGAAGAAGCTTCAAGAAAGGCTTTCATCTGGGACTGAGGGTTGAGCCGAGGTCCAGAAAAAAATGGACAGTGCCCAGATATTGAATAAGTAATAATAATCGAGAAGAAAAATGGCCGTTTGTGGATACAGGGTCAGCTAGCCTTCTCTCAGAAGCCAAGTAGCAGTGACATTTTTCTGTCAGGGACCAGTTCCCATCCATCCCTGGGTTAAGGAGAAAGGGAGTCGGTTGCAATGAGGTGGCTCCGTGGACACCTGCTCTGCAGAGTTCTGAGTGGATCACAAGCCAGGGCCCAGGATGGCTTGTGGAAAACGATTGAACACCGAGTGCAGTTATGAAGGCGTAATAACTTACCAGAAGCTAACTTTGTGAGCTGAAGATGGTTTTCAGCTGTGACCATGTCATACCAGTAATACCGTCCAGTTGGCTGTCACATCAAATAAGTACAAGGAACCACCTTCAGTCCTATTAAAACTGGCTTTTATCTCAAGGCTTATGCTGTTCACCTAGAAAGACTAAAAACAATGCTTATTGTGCTTATCACAAGTGTTAGAAGCTTACATTTGCATTGCTAATTGCCCTCTGTCAAAGTTTGTTGACAATGTGCTTTAATGTTACAACACCCTTAGGCAAAGTCAATTCCCCAAAGGAAGGTAAGCTGCCACTAGGTTCCTCCATGAAAGCTACAGGGACACACACGGACCTATAACGTACCCTAGTCTAGGGGTCCCCACCCCTCGGGGCAATGGACTGGCACTGGTCCATGGCCTGTTAAGAACAGGGCTGCATAGCAGGAGGCGACTGAGCAAAGCTTCGTCTGTATCTGCAGCCCCTCCCCAGCATCACCGCCTCAGCTCCACCTCAGATCATCAGGCATTAGATTCTCATAGGAGCACCAGTCCCTGGTACCAAGAAGGTTGGGGACTGCTGCCATAGTCCACAAAGCTGGGTGAGCTCTGCTCTGCCCAAACCACCCTACTCTGGAGCCCAAAAGGTGAACAAATGGGTCTCTCTAAATAGGAAATGAGAGAAAGCTATTTATACAGGTTTCTAAGGAGAATGTGAGGACATATAAGACTCAAAGGACAGTAGCAAGAAAAAGTGCAGAAAGGCAAATTTATAATCTGTTCTGGAGAGAAAATCAGGCTCTCTTTTCTGTAATAGGGAAGGAGGAGAGAAGATTCATTACTGACCATCAATAGGCTTCATAGTGGAGAGAGAACTGTACAATCAAATAATTAAAGAAATATCTTGCTTTTCAGAATATACGTCCTAGACTAAATTAAGAAAGTGTGATGCTGGTAGGGAGCAGGTACTAAAATCTGGTACCAATAGGTTAAGAATAGTTAGGAATGAGCAGTTAGGGTTTGGGAATATATGTATAAGCAGTTGAATACAAAATGAGGACTCTAATAGAAGATGTTAAATCAAAAAGCAATTCAAAAGTTTAGAGCAATATGTGTCTTGAAATGTTGTTATGAGAACTCACAGTGGTATGGCCCCAACTTTAGAAATTGGATTTAATGTAGGTAATTAGGTAAGATTTAGATGAAGACCTATAATTTAGTGTTGATGTCGAAATTCAGTTCAAAATATTATGTTTATATCTCAGTTAAAAGCATATACATTTCATTCCCCTTTTCAATGATTATAGATCATAGTACAGTAAACTGAATATATTTAAGTAATTAAATGTATGCCTATAATAATGTATTTTATCTGGTGATACGTTACTTAATTATCATAAATTATCAGTAGTTGAGTGCTGAAAGAGAACTCAGGGCAATGTATTTTTAAAACTTGGACTGTAACCACCAAAAGAAAGTTATTTTATGTTGACCAAAAACAAACACACAAACACAGACACTTGACATATGCAACCATAACCAAAATTAAAGCGTCATGAAGTAATACCTATACTTTGTTCAGAACCTGATGCACTTTGTTAATTACTAGTTTTTGCATTTTTTTTCTTTTAACGCTGATCAGTATTCCAGAGAAACAATGAACTTCTTAACTGTTGATCAGAGTAAAAATCTTTGAACAATTGACCAAGGAAAACCAAAATTCTTCAGTCACTTTGGTTTCTGATTACTGAGATCCTACGAACATTTCCAAACCGTGTTCTGAAGTCCTAGGTAGGTGTTAGCAAGTGCTCCAGGAATAAAGACTTCGTGATTTAAAAAAAAATTAGAAAAAAGCTACATACTATACCACCTTTGAAAATTCACCTAGAACAGCAGCCTACCAGAAGATCAAAGATGATTTGAGCAGTTTATAATCCGTCTGTTTGGGGACGTTTGGAACAGTCACTGTACTCTACTAAATACTGCTCCCCAGGGCAGGCATCAGGTGTGTGTCCCTCCTTCAGACAATGAATGTGTATTAATATTTAATAAGGTCTTATATGTTTGCCTGTAGTGTAAGTTTGTTTATCAGCATCTTTTCAGCAGGCCCATTATTAAAAGCTGAAAAGGGACTCACATACCTGAAGCTCCAAAGTAATGAGGGCCCAGCGGCGGAGAGCACAGGGGACGTTGAGCGGTGTGGGCTTCCCGAGTTTGGATTCCGTATTTCGCTTGTTACTGGCTTCTGATTTGTAGGTGGAAGCTCTAGCAGAATCAGGAGAAATTCTGCTTGTTTTTACATTTTAGAGGGACTGAAAGGAAAAAACATGAGATATTTCCATATGTTTCTTCCTTTTCACCCAGCCTCCAGAATCTCTGTGAAAACAGCTACATCCACTTTATTCTCCCCATTTGATGGATTCAGAAAGTTAACAGAGTTATGAATCTGGGACCGAATTTCCCACCACTAACAAAGTGGCAAAATTGCTTCTCGAAGTTCTAGTTGGGGACAGTAAATGTTGTTTGACATTTTTTTTTTGTACACAAGTATATGGATTAAGATTAATTCCTCTGGGAGCAATGGTTATCAAACATTTTTATCTCAGGACCTCATTACAATCATAAAAAGTGAGGACCCAAAATCTTTATTTACATGGATTTTGCATGCCATGTAATGACATGTAATGTGTCATGTATATTTAATGTGTTAAAATTAAAGCTGATGTGTTTTAAAAGATTTATTTTATTTGAAAAAAAAAATGGTTTTAAAAATCTCTACTTGTTAACATAACTTTTATGAAAAATGTATTTTTTTTCCAAAACAAAAAATGGTTAGTGAGAAGAGTGGCATTTTTTCACAATTTTGCAAATCTCTTTAATGTCTGGCTTAATAGAAGCATAGTCAGTCCGTTGTAATCACATACCATGTAGCCTCTAGAAAATTCCACCATACGCTCTTGAGAGAATGACAGTGAAAAACGGGAATTAACATTTTAGTATTATTATGGATGTAGTTTGGTCCAACAGTTCACGGACCTCTGGAAAAGTCATCTGGAGCCCTAGTTGTCACCAGGCCACACTGAGAGAATTTTTTCATGTAGCAGAGAAAATGGATTTTATTGCATGGAATCAGAGAACAGGACAACTATCTGGTTGGCTCACTCTTCTGCCACCTTGCAATGTACAATCCCTGGCCAAGTGGAGCAGAAATCTCTCGTTCTAGGGAAAGATACCCCTGGGGCCCAGGTTACAGGTGAAAGAGTGAAGCGCCGTACCAGAATTTGACCTCGGCACAGCCAGTCCCTGATGGATGGCTGGCGATCGGGGTGCACATTAGACCTGAGAGTCACTAATCGTAATTGAAGCATGATTTAACACAGGAGCTATGTATAGTGAAATAATTTTCTCCAAGAAAGAATTCCATAGCAAAATAAAATTATGGTTGCAAATTTTGAAAACAATTTAGGATTAATAGCCTACTTGGCCTATTTAGATGCTTGTGTTGCTCATATATACTAGTTCTTTCAACTACCATAAACTAATACCTATATTTAAATCAACTCAGTAAATATGCATTATTAAATTTGAATTTTATGACATAGAATTTGGTTACTTTTTATGTTTAAGAAGCACAAAATACATGGGTAAATATTGATGTGTATATTTCTCAGTAATGTTTTCCAAAGGTCTGTTGGAGAATATCTCAAGAGGATTATTTCTTTGGCAGGAGAAAAAAAAAACCCTCAATGAGATAAGCAGAACATATAAGAGGATCTCTTCTCTTTCGAGTTGTTTTTAAATGAACTATGAACAAAAAATATGTATATTTTTTTGGAAACATTCAAAAGAAAAGTTTACATCTCCTCTGATTTCTCCCAAATCTGCATAGAGTCAGAAAGAGAGACACAAATGAAATCTTGCAATTAGTCTGAGACACTCATTAAGAGAGCCAGCCTGCACTCGCTCCTCTTTCTCACTGGAAGGCTAGCATGCCCACACCGAAGCTCATTCAGACATCCCTTCTGTGATGGACTGAACTGTGTCATCCCCCAACCCCCAGTACCTCAGGTTATGGCTGTATTTGGAGACAGGGTTTTAAAGAGATGTTTAAACTGAGGTCCTTGGTATAAATATTCTATAATTTAAGCTGTTTGTTGACACTAAGATTGTTTCCAGGTTTGAGCTGGTCAGATAGTGCCATGAGCATTCTCGTTCATGTCTCTAGGTGCACATGAGCCCGTTTTTTGTTGAAATCATTCTGTCTAAGGGTAGACTTGCTGGATCAAAGACTTTTTTAAAGAAATTTTACCAATTTATATGTCTGTAAGAGTGACCTAAATTTTGCTGTTCCACATACTCACCATCAATGGGTAATGTCAATTTTTTTTAAATTAGTTATTCTGGCAATTGTGTAATGGCATCTCATTGAGGTTTTAGTTTTCATTTCCCTGGTGTTAGTGAGAATGAGCATCTTTTCATAGGTTCCTGGGTCTTTTGAATTTCCAAAAAAAGCAATGGGTACAGTCTCTTTCTCATTCTCCAATGGTATGTCCATCATTCTCATTAATCTGTAGTTATTTATGTATATTATGTGCCTTTTTCCACTTATATCTATTGTAAGCTTCTCTCTCTTAGTGGCTTGTCTTTTTATTCTTTTAATGGTATCTTAAAATAGTATCCCGTAATTCTTGATTTTAATGGAGCCTGCATCTCTTCATTGGAGTTAGTGTCTTAATTCATTTGTGCTGCTATAACAGAAAACCATAGACCAGGTGGCTGAGAAGTTCAAGATCTCGTTCGGTGTCTGATGAGGACCCACTGACTGGTTCATAGATGACTGTCTTTTTTCACTGTGTCCTCATAGGGCAGGAGAGGCAAGGGAGTTCTGTTGGGGGGGTGCGGGGGCACTACCCCAGCCCCCATGACCGCACCTCCTGCCAAAGGCCCCACTCCTAACACCACCACAGTGGAGGTGAGAACTTCAGCATATGGGTTTGGGGGAACCCCAACTTCCAGTCTATAGCAGTGTCTTTTATGGCTAATTTCATAAGGTTTTTTTCTTACTTGGAAATTGTGACGATATTCTATATTATTTCCTAGGAAGGTTACTTTGTCTTTCATCTTAAATTTACATTCTCCTGGAATTGTTTTCTATGATAAAAAACAGGGGTCAAACATTTCTATTCTCTCATTTCCTAGCACCATTTATTGATATCTTCCCACAACATGTTCATGGCATCTGTGTAATCAATCAAGGGTCTGTAAATGTGTGAGTCCGTTTCTGGGCTCTAGTTTTTATGGTATCCTATGATTCTAAATGTTTTCTGTTCATGGAACAATATTACTAATTACTGTAGCTTTTTCAAGCTTTGACATCCAGTGGAATTAGTCATCTCAGCTATGTCTTCCTTCAAATATGTGAGTAGATTTACATACCAGTTTAGACAAGTAATGGTTTAAAAAAAAATTTTTTAAGCACTATTTCTCCTTCTCTATGGAAAAAATGATATTATGTAACAAAGTGCATTTCTCTAGTTCCACCTAAATTAGCAGTCTTGGAAAGTTAAGCCACACTTAGACTCTACTCAGCTATTTCAGAGTTCCAGCAGTTGGCTCGAGTGTGACTGAAAACACAGGTTCTTCACATGTCTTGCGACATCACCCGTATTGCCTCTCCTCTTCTAGCTGCTGCTCAGATGTCTCTGGTACTTTCCTGGGACAGATGCAGGGTGTCCAGTGTCAGTCCCGTGGGTCTCGTCTGGGCGCCCACCATCGCTTCATGTGAAGAAATTCACCTAAATCAGTTTTTTTATTGCATCCTTTTTAGTGGTAACTTAAAATCAGTTAAAGTCGTCTTGTTCTATTCAAAACTGCCCCTTTTCCCGGAACGTAGTCCACTCGCTAGGACCCAGCTTCAGCCCTTCAGCTCACTTCTTCCTTTGGGCTAAGAAGACTCCTTCATGCACATACCACCTCGACAAGCCACTACCCTGACCCGATATCCTGCAACACAAGCAGAACCATGAGAATCAGAGTGGTCATCGGGTTTGGCTCTTAAGTTGAGATTCTAATGGACTGTATGAGTGTCCCTGCATGGGTGACGGCAAAATTGAGGGCTGGAGAGGCGATGAATTACCTGTTAGAATGTGTAAGTCAGCATCTGTAACTGATGAATGACTAGGACAAGGCAGGGTTATTTGAAGGAGCTTTATGCCACTACTGGCAGAATATGAAGCAGAGAAAAGCAAAGAAACGGATGCATGGCAATACGATTAACCAGTGAGGTGGGCCTGGCTCCTGGTAGTGGTGTTAGTAAAGGATTAGCTGTTTTGATTAAAACACATATCTAAATATGGATTTCCAGAAATTAGCCTGTCAAATGAGGACATCCCAGACAGACAAGGAGAGAGGAGAGTGTTAATAGTAATGCTAATACTCAGCGTTTGACATCAGTGACTGAAATGTTGTTTCCTATCCCAAGGAAGTTGAAAACAGGACAAGCTCAGCATCCTGAGGTCTATGGAGAAGAGGCAGCTTCAGGTTAGGGAGTCCTTCTGTGGCACCCAGGGGCACTCTCTGTCTGCCAAAGATGCTATATATCTGATTACTTTTGATAGGTAGGCTCTTTCTTATTTTTGAAGCCCTAGAAATAAGGCTTTTTTCTTTCCTATAATTTATGGTTACAAGCAGCAGCCAACATGCAGGTAATTCTTGAGTACAATAAAGAACATAGTTGAAGAGGTTAACTAAAGACACAAATTATATGCAGGGAAGTAACTGCACATATATTATAGAAGTCCGATGTATCCCCTTTTTGTCAAAAGCCTTCTTGAATCACGTATCTTTTGATTCTATGTACTTCTGCTTCCTCAAACCTGACCTATTTATATCAGAGATCTTCTACCTGACTCGTTGAGAAGGCTGTATTTTTCCTTCTAGCCTTTAATTTATATTCCCTGTTCTGAACTTCACTGTCCTCACTATCTTAACATTCTGTCTCTTTTTATCCCTAGAATGTACTGACATGAAAAGATCCACTTCCTCCTTCTAAATGGTTGGGCTTCCATTTGATCTATTTTACTTTTTAGCCCAAGGGTATCTGATATTTCCTGATGAAGTCAGAAAGAAGTACCTCTTGTGTGCCTATCTGAAATGAGCTAGTGTGGTCACTTAACAGATAACAGAGCGTCAGTGTGCACAGTGATGAAAAGATGCATACGGGGAAGGGAGTTCTCCATCCCGCACTGCTGGTTTACATTGTCATCACTGGGATCCATGAACTATACCTGGTCCACCTTCTCAGAGGGTCACTATCGCCAGCAATGGCATTATTAGTCATGTGCCCTCCATATCACAATAAGAAAGGGGAGATATTTTGATCAGATAATATTAAAACATTTTCTTTCATATGCACTTGTTTTAACTAGCTTGGAAAAAATTAGTTATTCCCAGTGGGTTAGTCTCATTGGTAACTCTGTAATAAAGGATTCAAGATATTGTACAATTTAGTCACTGGCATTATAATTTTTATTTCAGAATCTCAGTAATCGAATATTCATTATCTACTTATAATTAAAATGCATGATTCCCTTAAGAATGCTTATAACTATTTAAATGAATTTGAACTTAATTAAAGGAATTAAATTTATTCAAAGGGAGTAAACTTTATTCTTAAAGAACTATAGAAATGGAATACTAAGAAAGAAAAAAAATAGGGAAAGGCAACAGAAATTTAGCAAAAAGAAATGAAACAGACAGATCCCTGATGTGCTACGGTAGAGAAATATTGTATTAATTTAATTACTGAGTTAAGGTAAAAATAAACGAGACACGAATAGTGTAGTAAGCCATGTACTCCTTAAAGACTAGAGCTGAGACTGATTAATTTTCGCATTCCCCACCAGACCAGTGCCAGAGCCTGGAAACTTACTGATTCTCAATTAATATTTGTTGAATGAATAAGGAAGCAAGTTCTTTCTGAAAGTTTTAACAAGTTCACTATTCCTCTTCCAAGTGAGCTGTAGATACAACGTTTAAAGAAATCCATACTCGGATCTAGTTAGAAGGAGTGCACTTGGGATATAATGCTAGCCTCCATGGTGTAGGCATTGAGTTTGCAGCTCAAGAAGCCTCACAGGAGGCAGCCAAGCTCAGGAGGAATTGGAGACTGTCCAGTGTCCTTCTCTGCCTTAAACTCTTTGCTGCTGTAGGCAGAGATCATCCCTCATTACCTGGGAAAACGCATGAGCCTGGAGCTGATTTGGCCTTCTTTACACATGTGTTTCATTTTTGTTCTAGTCATACTAAGCATTAAAAAGGAAATGATTAGAGCCATTTGTTGAACAGTGTTGTAAAAGGAAGTGAAAGTGATGATTTTAATAATAGTTAACATTCATTGAGCCATATGAAACTGCCATCTTTGAATGTCAAATGCAGTTAAACATTGGCAATTTCACGTAGTTTAACCTGGTATTTATTAAACGCTTAGTTGTGATAGGCACAGTACTAAGTAATTTACAGTCAACCGACTCATTTAATTTCACTCCCCAAAATTTTTAACAGGTGTGGAAATGGACACTTAGGTAGCTAACTGACTCAAAGTGGAAAAAAGACATTAAACTTGAACACAATTAGACACTAAACACTCCTTTCTTAAAAAGAATACTATCCTGCCCAGGAAAAATATGGGTATTTTCATGGTGTTATCAAATCTTGCCTTCTGATCACTTATGTCAATAAAAATGTGACAGTAAAATATATCATGGTAATTCATGATACAAATAGCTTTTAGAAAGGTAAAATTTCCTTATAATACACAGATGATTGACACTACAATGTCAAGGTCAAGTCCTGTGCCTACAGAAATGAGTAAGACATAATCTATGTTCAAGGAGGTCACACTAAAGTAAGAAAAGACAGAGAAATATAAAACCTACTGTGTCATTAGAGTTATATTTTTGTTTAGCCACATGCTCCAATTCAAAAATGAGATTACGTGGTAGGAATGTACTATAAAGACAAAGAGCTATATATTTGAAACCAGGCAAGTCCCAGAAAATTCCTAATCTATGTCAGCCATAACCAAATTATCTGTGTAAATAAATTGCCATGGGAACCCCTAGGAAGAGTAATTAATTCATTTTTGCGATGTCAGGGAAAGTTTCACAGAAGAGGTGACAACTGGAATAAGGCCTTAAAGATGAGTGGATTTCAGTAGTCGGGAAAAGAAAAAGGACATTTCAGGAAAAAGAACAACATGTGTAGAGTATGTCTGAAAATAAAGAAAATAATCATCGTGTGGCAAGGAGGGAGGCAAGGAGTGGACACGACATTGTATTCTACGTGCCTGGAGTCCTCAGAGCGCATGGAATGTTGAGGGTGATGTGGGCTTACAGTGTGAGGGGGCCAGGATTGAGAATTCCAGCTTCGTCCCCAAAAGCAGTGATGAGCCACTAATACTTTTCTCTCTTGAGCTATAATTTTCATAGAAAACAAAAGTATAAAGTGTACAAATCATAACTGTTCAGTCATTTTCTATGTATTTTTTGCCCATGAAATCATTACCCACATCAAGACGTAAACCCATGATCAGCTCCCTAACTCCCTTTCACCCCTTTCTACACAGCACCCCCAAAGGGTGCTACTCTGACTTCTATTACCTTAGATTATTTTTGCCTGTTCTTTACCACCGTATAAATCAAATCATTCATCATGTGCTATTTTGTGTCTTTTTGTGACTTTTTCTTCAGTGTTATAGTTTGAGATTCGTATGTTTTTGTGTGTCACTGTGGTTCATTTTATTTCATTGATGTATGTTATTTCATTATGTGAATATATCACAATTTATTATTCTTCTGTTGATAGACATCTGAGTTGGGTAAGCTTCTCATTTTTTTTCCCCAAGGAAGGAAAAGTAATTTAATGGACTTTATTACAGAAATCTAAGAGTTGTTCCATAGTAGTTAAATAAGACTCTCACTAGCTTTGTGTGATGGGAACAAGTATGCAAATGTATATGTAGCATCCTTAATTAACATATTAAATACTCACCAATGTTCTCTCTTTTCTGTCTCTCAGTCTCACCTGTTAAACCCTGTAAGTGACTTGCCATTAAAGCTGCATTTGAGAAGCCATAAAGTGCCAAAAACATGTTTCACAGACTAATACAATGCAGAACATTATTTCTCAAGGTAGTAATATAGTCGCTGGGAAAGGAGTCCCTTCCTTGGGATGCTGGATAGGGATTCCCATAGTTGTTATTATACTAATTGGTGTTTTTGTTCTCCAAGAGTGAAATATAGACTATAGATGGCATTTACCACATTTGATATACCAGATATCTTTTCTCCCTCAGAAAACTTATTACCATCTTCCAGAATTAATGTTTCCCAAAACCCAACTTAAAAATATTCACAACCATGTGGACTTAATTGTGATTATGTCCTCCCTCGTGTCTTTATAGGAAGAGGAGACGCCCGTGTTGCTGTGTGTGTGCGTGTGTGTGTGTGTGTGTGTGTGTACAAAGAGAGACCACATGAGACATAGTGAAGGGGTGGCCATCAGCAACCGAAGAGAGTCCTCACCAGACAACACTCCTGGCACTTTGGCTCTCCACCCTCCAGAACTATGAAAAATAAATGTCTGTTGCTTAAGCCACCAACCCATGGTATCTTGCTAAGGCAGCCCAAGCAGACTATTCAACAATCTCTAAGTGAAGTTAGATTCAGTCATCAAAATTTTGTGCACCTCAAGCAAATAAAATGACCACATCCTCCCCAGATGTGTTTGCATCACTTTCCTTTTCCATTTTCAGATTCTTTACAAACTGAACACTCTGCCCAATCAGAAGAATGTGGCAGTTTCCCCTTCTGGGTTCTCGCTAGAGCAAAATGAATCCACAAAAACAAGACACTCGTATGCTTTATTCTCTCTGTAAAACTGCCGCTGAATTAAGTTCTGCATCATTCAAGATTTACACAGCCCCACAAGTTCAGGCCACTTCTTTCTTTGATGGTATTTGCTATCCTTCAATTAACAGTGATGGATTCTTATTGCCTTTCTTCTGAGGAGGAGGATTTATATGTCTTTTAATTTGTGTAAGTCGGAGTGCATCATAAATGGTTCACCCTCTAAATTACAAAATAAGCTTGCCAATAAGAATGACCTTGTTTATTAAAATCTAATTAACTGAAGTTTTAGAATGTTCCTGAGAGGGTTACTGAATTTCTGTTTTTCTCCAAATCCAGTAAACATCAAAGACCCCGCTGGCTGGCTTTAACCACAAATCTCTAACCTCACTGTGAAATTATCTAGTTAGTTCTTTCAGTCATTTTCTCCAAGAATGCAAGCCCAAGAATCTTTTCCCAAAATATGTTGGCTATTACATTTCAGAAAGGCCAGGTGTACCTCTCTCAATTAGTTATGATTTGAAGACGGAGACCAAGGTGTTCTTCGTTCACTAAAGGTGAAATAAGAGGACGCTGGCCTTGTGTTTACATTTCCCAGCAATGGTCAGAGTGTCCTAATTAGATGCCACTTTACATTATTCTCTGGACAAAGTTATATGCTGTCTGTATTTACAAGGCATTCGTGAGTTTTATTTCCAAACTTGGAAAATAATGATGGCAAATTGATTGCAGACATATGTGATAAAACAACGGATTCAGCTCCCATTCTATAAACAAAACCTACTGCTGAGGACTCTTCCAACCTCTATCACTTCTCCCATTTCTCAGTTCTCATTTCGACTTCAAGAGGTTAGGGTTGGTCTCTACTCTCTCACTTTCTATTTGAATATCAATTATTGAAAGTTTTCTTTATTACTTTCGTGGAAGTCTTTGAGATATGTCCACCAATGATCTCTTTGTTGATATCCCTGACGTATACTCTTTAATTTCTTAATCCTGGAGATTTTTACAATTTTTCATTGTCGTAGCTGAGACCTTTTTCACATGTTTACATCCCACAGCATCTTTGAGGTATCAATAATATAAAAACAAATATTTATCATCTTTAGGGCACTATGGAGTTCAGAGATGGGTAAGGAAAACTACTTACACCTTCAAACAAGTCTCTGTGTCCACTAGGGAAGCAAAATGACCCACTGAGGCAAAGTGAGGATGACAGAGTGAATCAGAAATGATGTGATGTTTGTAGAGAAAAGACTGTGGCAGTAACAAGTAAAAAATAATTTCTATGGATTGTGTTACTTGGAGGGGGCTTTAGAAATGGCAGTGGGAAGAAAAAGCAATGCTTTTAGTTAAGAATGTTGTGCCATTGAAAAGTAGCACCTTTTAGGATGGTCAAATTTATAAAATAAAACTTCAAGGTACATTGAACTTCTAAGGCCAAATTCATCAGAACTAATGCTCTTTTGGGTAGACCAATCTAAGTAAAAATTTAGAAAGAGTCAGTATTATCTTTCACAATTGTGAAGATCTGTGGGGACGGTGAGGGAATGCTTTGCACAGAGATTAAATTAGTTATTAAAATATTGATATAAAATTTGGCCAGGTTTAGAATTTTTTTCATATCTAAGAAAGGGATCATACATTAGGTTTTCTCTCTTATCTTGGATTTTTCAGCACTAGCTCCAAGGCTGTGAACTAGGCTCAGAGGTCAAGTACCCCCACATTCTAAAACCAAGGTACACAATTATCTATCTCAGGTGACAAAAGAGAGGTCTAAAAATTCCTGGAGAAGTCTAGCAGACAGGCAGAAAAGATCTCTTCGTGTGGAGTAGTTCACGTATTCAGTCTGCTTCCAGCCGCCACCAGTTATGAGAGAGGGGCGGGGGAGCCCCCAGCCGTGACGGCTGGAGGCAGCTCAGGACTGACACACCAGCCTGCGTTTCCCTGCCTGGGTCACACTGGAGAGCATGGGCGCTGCCAGTGGCCTCCTCTTTCAGAGTTCAGTGGGACAAGAAAGCATTGTGCCCTGTGGGCCAGGTACAAAAGCTGTGGAATGCAGCCAGCCACGAGCAGCCTTGAAAGGAACCACCCCCCCGCCCCAGGGGTGCTGAGCAGGAGTGAGACTGGTGTGGGCCATGCAGATGCAGAGGGGAGTGTGCGCAATCAGACGCCTTAGGCACACTAATTTCTGCTTTTGCCTCTTGGTCAGAAACAAAGCTTCAGGAGCACTGAGCAGATCCAAAGCACCCTAATTTTTTTTTAAAGATATATAGGGCCAGTATAAGTAAAGATTTTCCCATTGACTACTTTTGAGGTACTGGGAATTGGCCATCAGTTGCTAGAGATGAAAATACATGCAGATGGGAAGGAGGCTGCACATCAGGTACTCCCTCTTTGTTAATCATGTAATGCATGAGGCACAGTTTTCAAAAACACAAGGAACCCTTGCTTGGGGACACTATAAATATAGATAGACAAAGTGACTGTGAACAGTCCACACTAGTCTTCAATCCGGTGAGATTTCCTATATGATTTTAAAACAGATTTTCTTACTATGTGAAGGGAAAAATTAAAATTATTTTAGCAGAATTTGCGAAATATAATCATGTGTCTTCTTAAATTCTAGAGTAGCAGACATTGGTCTGTTTTTTCTAGTTCAGCCACTAATTAGTTGAGCATCCGTCCTAGACCAAGCACAGTTTTTTCCTAAGTCTGTTACCTCACTTGAAAAAGGAGGTCATAAGTAGATAGTCTCTTAAAACATACGCAGGGTACTGTACTAATAGCTTTTGGGAAAACTACATATAACTACAAAGTTCTGCCCTCAAAAGACCACCAATAACTTGACCCCACAAAACACAGACCTAACATTTAATATATTTTATGCCACACATTTCAGTATGCAGGATTTGTCCAAACACTTACTGCTTGTTGTTCTAGAATTACAAACACAAAGAAAGAAAGAAATATAAGTACAACCAAAGAAATATAGGGGAGGAAAATAATATCTTCTTCTACCCATCTAAAGTTCTCCAGGGTGTAGGAATCCGCTAAATGAAACTGGCCAAAGACAGATTAGCGATAGATGAACAAACAGAAGTGGATTCATATGAGCATCATGCATGTGTACTTGGGAGCACCCAGTGATGAATAACGCAAAGGGTGGTCAGAACTTGGGCTTGTGTACCAACCTAAGCCAAAGGACGGGGTTGGGGCTTCTAGGTGCAGGAGGCAAGTTATGAGAAGATAACTAGGAAATGTATGGCAAATAAGAGTTGTTTAGTCAAGATTCATCGTGCAGGTTTAAGCCATGGACTCCGCCATTGATAAGAGTTGTTAGGAGCCCTCCTCTTGCTGGTACAGGCGAGGGAGACATCTCTACCAATGGAACTTTCCTTCACAAAGGGAAAGCCTGGGCCTTGTTTTTAGAGCTTTTCCTAAGTCTGTTGATCCCAGTGGCCTTTAGCTCAAAATAATCTATATGCTAAAGAGGCATTTTTTGGAGTTGCCTATTCTAGTACCCTTCAGAACCAAAACATACCATAACTTATCTATGTAAAAATAAAAATAAAAATAAGGCCCAGATAAACATAGCAACTTACTTTGACATTGAGGTAGAGCTGAATTAGGACTCCAGTCTTTAAGATCTAATTCTTGTGTCCTTTCCACTATATTAATTATATATGAGGCTTCTAATCGAATACTACTTTCTAAACAAAAAAATAAAACTTCAGTACAGAAAGGGAATAATAAAAGTGTTTCAAGAGCTTTCAAGAAACCGAATTATAAGAAAGCTTTTCTTACTCATCTCTCACCATTGATAGTAAGCACATACTGGTTACTATTTTAAGATTGTGCCTACTTAACTTTTATGTTTATTCATGTATTTATTCAATCATGAAACATATGGAGTAAGCCATTTTTAGGGGCCTACCAGTATTTGCTTTATAAAGTTGCATGAAACAATGTATCTGACCCCAGAGAACTTGGATTCCAGAAGGAAAATCAAAGAAGAACATTTTGCATAGAATCCCGAAATGGTTACAAGGGATTTCTAAGAGATTCTAAACTGAACAGATAATTATCTTGCATTTATAAAAGGCCTAAGCTATTCCCCCTGAAAAGGAGTAATTGAATCTGTAATTACTTTCATTTCATAAGGGACATAGACATGGATTCTAAAGATCTAATTGTTATGGTTGTTTTCTTAATTACTCTAATTGCTTTGTAGAGAACACTACCTTACATCCGTGAGGAAAGCTCAGAAGTCAGTGGTGACTGAGGACACCATTAGAAGCCTCTTAAAAGTTCTACTGTGTTGTATACTGGATAGTTTTGTTGCTCATTTCAGCTTCTGACGATCCAGCCATGCTGACATGGCCCCCGTGTGTACCGTGACTGAAGGCATTGACTTTTCATCCCAATTCTGTGGACAAATGTAGAGGAACTGGCTCCCTGCTCCACGGTGATGGGAGGGCCGCCCTTTTAGGAACCAGTATCCATGTCACATCAGCATCTCCGTGATGCCAGGAACATTCCTCCCTCTCCCCAGTCCAGCTTCCACCTTTCATATGGATCTGGCTTCCAGGAATAGCCCTTTGTCCCGTGAAGGCATTGCTTCTATGAAAAATGAATGGGAAAAAATGGTGTGTCGCATTATTCTCTGAAAGCAGGTTTTACTCGGCCAGGACAAAGGAAGCGTGAGAGCATTAATCCCCTGTGAAGGGAAAGGCAGTGGGGTGCATCTGCAGACAGAGAAGCTGCAGAAAGACAAAGTGAGGACCAAAAAAAAATAAAGACAAAATAAAAATTTTCATTTACTTAAAAAAATGTTTTAAATAGAACTAGTCTTGACTTGAGTTTATAGGCTTGCTGTCTTTTTTATGTATATTAGGTATGAATTAGTAAAGAATTCAGTAGTATTTGGTATTATGCCCTGGAGAAGCATCTCATTCCCAGTTAGAAGCTGTCTTACTTTGTGTAATGGATGTGTTCCTGAATAATTATTTGGAAATCAGAATGTGTCAGGTTCAACTGTATATCCCAATTTCCTTGTACCTACAAAGTTATAAGGAACAAATGAGATTATCCATGAGAAAGCACTATGAATATTTTAAAATTCTGTACAACTATAAATTATTTATGTGCTTTTTGATTTAAGAGATGGAAAGAATAAGAACAGTGCTAAGATCCTTTAATTAAAATAACCACTAATGAATCTAGCATCCTTAGTGGAAGTTTCTTATAGAATAATAAATTTCCAGGAAAACTCAGGAAATTCTCAGAGGTGTTTACTTTTTGACCTTTTTCTACTTGCTATGGAAAAAGTATAGTGTGTCTGGGGATGGCTATTAGGAGGCAGAAAGGATGGAGAGAAAAGATACAAAGACACATAGGTAATGTGAACATATAGTTTGGACCAAAACTCACACAGAAGATTTCAAAAGATTTAGAAACAGTCCTTTAGATGAAGATTTGATGCTAAAATGTTTTTTCAGGATATTGCAATTGCAAATGGTGACAGTCAAACAGAATTTTACTGTTAGGCACATGCTAGAAAAGCAAGGATGTTTGGTCGATGAATAAGATGGTTCGTATTTTAAAGATAGTTGGGGAAAGTGACGGGTGTAGAGGGTTGGGGTGAAGGACACAAATTCTGAAAAAAGAATAAGGATGAAAGTGAAACATGGGTGAAATTGGCGGAATGTTCTGTGCCATTTTAAAATCTTGACTCATTAAATAATTTTTATTGAGTTCAAGGGCAGGGAGAGCAGACTGAATACAGGTATCCTAGGAAGGGTGTTCTGAGATCCTATACAGGAAGCAGGGTCAGTGGAATATGTTAATATTGATTGATAGAAACTTTAAAAACAGGGTAAAGCCCCTAAAAAAAAAAAAGGCGTCAGTAAAGATTGTACAGTCCCAGGTTCATAGTCACAAACAGAAGACGCTGAGGCCAGAAACGCACTGCTCCGTGACCCCGTAGGCCGCTGCTGCCCGTGAGATCCGTGGAGAGGAAATGCCTTCTCCCGCCGCCCACTGATTCCACAGCTATTTAGTTCCTTTTTCAAATTACTTTATTGAAGTATAATTTACATACCAGAACATTTACCCACTTTAAGCATACGATTCAAGGATCTTAGTAAATTCACCAAGTTGTACAACAAATCACCACAATCTAGAGTTAGGCTGTTTCCATCACCCCTGTAAGATTTCTGTTTACCATTAATCTTTGTTGTCATTTGCAGCTCCAGGCAACCACTAATCTACTTTCTGTCTCTATAGATTTGTCTTTTCTGAACATTTTTTATGTAAACAGAATTACAGACTATGTGGTCTTCCGTACCTGACTTTTTTCACTTATTGTAATGTTTTTGAGGTTTATTCATTTTATACTTTGTATCCATATTTTATTTCTTTTATTGCTGAATAATGGATATACTATACTTTGTTTATCCATTCGCTAGTGGAAGGACATTTGGGTGGTTTCCTCTTTGGAACTTTATGGATAAAGATACTATAAACGTCTACCTAAAGGTCTTTGTGTGGACATATGCTTTTTTTTCTCTTGGGTAGATATCCAGGAATGGAATTATTGTGTCCTATGATAAATCTATGTTTAACTTTTAAGAAGCTGCCAAACTATTTTTGAAGTGGCTATGCCACTGCAACCCCACCAGGAACGTGTATGGTTCCAGTTTCCCCAAATCCTGCCAATCGCGTGACTTTCTTTTCTGTTATAACTAACTATTCTGGTAGGTATAAAGTGGCATCTAATGTAGTTTTAATTGTATTTCTCTAGTGACTAATAATATTAAATATCATATGTATTTATTTCCCATTTCTTCATCTCCTTCTTATGCTTCTATAGCTAAAACTTTGACTCCGTGGATTCTTCTAGAAATGTCTAGCTTAGGTGATGTCATGAGGGAAATGCATGAAAACTCACCAACTATAATTCTGTTTTGGGTTTGTTTTTGTTTTGTTTTTTTTCTAAGTAACCAAGTACTTCAAAAACCTTATAGAGGAGAAATTCTGCTCTGCTGGAATTATAGTACAGACTCATAGTGTGGTCACTTTTATAACATCTGGTAGAAAAGCGGGCTCACAATGGTGCAAACTTGGGATGTTTATCTTCTTTAGGTTTTTTTATTTTTATTTTTTTATTTTTCACTGAACTAAGGGCAAGACTGGACTGCATAGAGACTTTTTGTTTCTCATCAGGGTAAGAAAAAAAGGCCGGGGAAGAACAGCAGTGTAAAGCAGAATTCCTCAGGAAAATAGTACTATCGCAAAGTAATAGTAATACCTGGTTAGAGAAACAAAATGCATAGAATCAAGTTTTCCTTTAATAACCATGCTGATTAAAAAGATTATGCAGGAGTCAGAGTCCAGAGCCTCTTTGAAATGGATGATAGAATTTTTCTAATGCACAAACCCACTAACAGATGTAATTAGATTATGCTAACATGATAAAGAGTCACTGATTATCTCCCTAAATTAGATTGACCCGGATCTGTAAAGATCAGAACTTTCAACAAAGGCTTGTGTTGCTTGCTGTATAATTTTCACACAGGCTCTAAGACGGACGTCTTATAAGTGTTTTGTAGGGTCCCTCGACAGATCTCAGTTGATTTTCTTTTCACCCGCACATCATTTTTTAAGAGTAGGTTGTGCTGTAGCATCAAACCCAAAACTTGGTGCTCGTCCAGGTGCTTTGTTGCCATTGATGAATGTTTCCACGGCCAGTTTGTTTACAGTCCAGGCCACTGCCCTTAGAGTCCACAGGCGGTTGTTAGTGACCACAAAGTCTCTGGAGCCCCGTGTAGACCTCTTATCAGAAATGACCGAGAAGGTAACTTTTTTTTTTCTCAGCTAATTACTTTTTTGTGTTTTCTTGGTTTGGTTAAGAACATCTAAGTGTTACAACCACTAGCTGAAGTGCACCCTTCTGTACACCTTAATGTGTTATTTGAATTGGTGATTTGGAGTTCTAGACTTCTGTTTTACTCGGGGTATAAATGGAGGAGGGGATGTGTTCAAGTAAAGCGTTACATATCTTTAAACTTACTACTCACAAATAAATAACTTCAACATTTTAGAAAGGGAAGCACATCTAAAGCGGTATTTTTTTCACCTCATCTATAAGTGAATTTAAAAGATAAAGGTTTTTAACTGACAGTGGGATTTTTTGGTTTTCTTCTGTTTTGTTTTATTTTCCTTTTTTTTTTTTAGTGAAAAGTCCTAGTTTAGGATCCAGATAATCTGGATCTGAATCCACACTCAATACTTGTGAGCTAGTGACTTTGGTCAAGATAAATTCTCTGATTCTCATCCTTCACATCAATAAAATGGAGATAGTGATGCCAGTTTCTTCTATAAGGAAGAATTGATCAGATTAAATGTTATATACATAGATGCTTAATGGTGAATGTCCTATTATTGTTATTGTTTTATGTGAATTAGTGTTCTTAATATTTTTTGATCCTCACCCTAGCATTAAAATTTTTCAAACACAAAAATAAGTATAAAAATAATATGTAGGGTCTATGAAGTAATATTTTAGGTTCACTATAAAACAGTCTTTTAAATAATGTGTTTTAAAGTTGAAATTAATATTTTCTCTAAAATATTAATAGATATTACTTATTTTTACTCTAATTTTTAGTAACTGCAGTGTGATTAAATACACATTTTATATCGTTTTGGATTCGTAATTTGAATGTCTGCCTCTGTTTTATTCATTTTGATGCTTGACTTAATTGACTGTCACAGTTAACATTCAAAAATGTTACCTAAAGGTACATCTGTCATGCTAGATAAAAGTACATTTGATCCACCTAGCATGATGTTAATGTTTCATTTTCACTAACCAATAATTCAAAGGTTTTGATAAACTGTGGCTTATAAATTTCTATCCTCTCTCATATTAATCAGTTCTATTTGCAAAATAGTTGAATAATGACCCATTTTAGTATTAAAAAATGAGTTCAAAACTCACTGGAACTCTACATTTATGATTGCAAAGATTTAAAAATGTCCAAGTTATGAAGGCATGTAGATGTGTAAATTCTTATACAATTATGTACATATCAATTTCAGCAATAAAAGTATACATAGTGTTTGAAATATTTAATTCCAAACATTTTTTTTTCAAAATGCTCTTACACCAGTACAGATTTTGTTATAAAGTAGTTATTTGCTCACTCATCAAAAATAAACTAAACAAAGAAAAAAAAAGTATTAGCAAAGATGTTGAGCATCCTGAATTCTAATACACTGCTGGTGGAAATGTCAATTGATACGAGCTCTTGGGAGAATTATTTGAAAGTATATACTGAAGCTAAACATCTGTATAAATGAGAGTACATACTAAATGTTATGACCCAGTATTTCTGCCTTGGAGTAAACGCCCAGCATAAATGAGTGCTTATAGCTAACACTTTAATAAGAATGTTCAGAACAGCTTTATTCACAATAGCCAAGCACTGGAAACAACCCAGTGACAGCAAGAGAATGTTCATCCTCATTATCATGTAGTATTACATTTTCTATTAATAGAGCACAATTTTTTATTCAAAATATTTTTTTAATAAATTCCATGGATGAATCTCAGAGAGATAAGGTTGAGTAAAAGGAGGAAGGCACAAAAGAATACATACTGGTTCTGTGTATATAAAGGTCAAGAACAGGCAAAACCAAACTATGACAGTAGGGATCAAAATAGCAATTACCTTTGGGAGGGTATACTGACTTTGAGGGTGTAACACTGATATATATAGATTCATATATATATAAACTTTGACATATATATGACAATATAAATTTATCAAAAAGTACCCTTCAGATTCTCATGATCATAACTCATTCCATTACAGAATACCATAGAGATTCTCCCATCCAAAGATCTTTCTTTTATAAAATTAGCCATACCATCTTATAGCTGCTGGGGCAGTTAAACAGTGAGAGTACCCACAACTTATAGAGCACACAGTCTTCCTTCAGCATAGAAACTTGTTTTACCAAAGGTGACACATGGCTGTCTGCTGTATAGTTCAAAGTCAATCACAAAATTAATTATTAATTAAGTTTAAGTTTTTCTGGTGCCCCTACTTCCACACTTGACTGTGGAGAGGAGTTGGGTAACAGTTGCTCATCATGATGGTCGGTGGAATATTTGCTCAGTAAATCCCCAAAGGAAGGTGATGATTTAGAACAGGAGTTGACAGACTTTTTTTTTAACCTCTTTTTTTTTTTTTTTTTTTTTTTTTACCTCTTTTACACCATCTATCTCTCTCCTCTTCCCTCCCTCCTCGCCTCTGGTAACCACTAGTCTATTGTCCATATCCCTGAGTCTCTGTTTGTTTGTCCTGTTTATTTGTTGCTTTTAGGTTCATATCCCACATATAAGTGATAACATGTGGTTTTCAACTTTTTTCTGTCTGACTTATTTCGCTTAATATGATTATCTCAGGGTCCATCCATGTTGTCACAAACTTTTTCTATAAAGGTTCAGATAATAAATATTTTAGGCTTTGAGAGCTATGTGGTCTCTGTCATAACTGCTTAACTCTACAGTTATAGTGTGGCAGCATCCTAGACAATAAATGTTTTTTAAAAATTGGCTGTATTTCAGTAAAATCTTATGGACTCCAACTTTAAATTTCAAGTAATTTTCACATGACACAAAATATTTTTCTGCTTTTGATTCTTTTCAACCATTTAGCTCACGGGCCATAAGAGAGCAGGCAGCAAGATAAATGGCTCTCAGTATTTGGTGTGCAGACCCCTGGTTTAGAGTTGTGCAATTCTAAATGATAATGAACTTGTAGAGACTCACAGCCCGAAGTTCACAGAAGTACACAACATCATTTCTAGTAGGTTGTAAAATTACAGTGTGTTGTCCAAAGGTGCTTTTATTTTTTATTCCTTTAAGAAACACATCAAGCTTAATCTCAAAGGCTTTGTTCCTTCCTTGACATGATTTTAATTGATAGAAGCTCAAATAGAAGAGGTTGGGTTTACAAAAGATTCCACTGAGATATTTGAGGCTGGGCCATTCATCACTACGATATCAATAAAAATCATAGTGCTTTTCTGCATGGTCTCAGTTCTAACTTGATAGACAAGTTTTTTTAAATAACCTTTATTTTGGAAACTTCAAAGCAATGAAATATCTAAGGCACTCAAACTTGTTTGAGGCCCACTGGCTAATTCTCTGACTCTTTCGTGGGTTTCTGTGGGTCCTGACACATGAGGGAGTGTGTGTTCACTGACATTCTAGAAGGTCAGAGGGATAAATAACTGCCTCTAACAGCACAGCATTTTAAAGGCAGGCTTCTAAGTTAATTCTCCTCAGTTCCCTGCACTATTTGCCAAGACGTGTGAAGCAAATCTTTAACCTGATTATTGAACTGTCTGTCTCATTGCTCTATCCAAAATTAGTTTTCTTTCCTATCATCAGTTATATGTACAATTTAAAATTTGTTATTTATATTCAGACTGATCATTGCAAACAAATCATGTAAAAGGGTAAATTTTTGGAATGCCTTTACACAGATTTGCACCTCACCCCTATCCAGCCTTAAATGAGGGGATCCCTCAGCCTCAGCAGCATTAAAAGAGGATGAGGGCGCAGGGCTTTCCTGTCAAGGTAGTATCTGTGCTGTACGTGACTCACCTTGGGTGTCTTCTCCTGGATGTCTGTGCTCCATCCCAGAACCAGTACTTTGCAGCTAGCCTCATCCTTTTTCTTTACTTAGGGTGGGTACGGTGTAGAGTTAGGAGACCAGAAACAAGGAAAGTATAAACAGGTGAAGGAATCTAGGAGGAAAACCAGGTCGGGCTTGAATCTCAGCTCCATCCTGTATTCTAGATAGCAGCAGACACTTAATGAGCACCTGCTCTGTGTTGGAGACTTCACATGAATGCTTTCAGTTGTTAAACAAGAAGAGATGAAGGAACAAAAAAAAAGCATTCCTCATTTAGCTGATATACAGCAAGGAAGGAAGTCTTAGAAGGACTGCTTCAAAGCAATTAAGGAGACAATGGTTTCTTTTTTTAAAAAAATAGGGTCCTGGTTTATATATTATGTAAGAAATAAGGTTGACTTTGTTGAACTTTAGATTGATTTCATGACAACAGTGAACTCTGCTCAGCATTTGGGGTGTGGTGTTCAAGCAGCGCCATCATCTGCTCTCACCCTAAAGTAGCATGCAGCGTATTGGTTGTGATGCTCTGGGAATCAGGGTGTCAGTTGTTTTTTTTTTCCAGAAGGTGAAGATGTCACGGCTGCTTCTGAGCAATGCACTGTGAGATCACCCGAAGGAAGAGTGAAAACAACTCATTAACCGTGTTCTACTTAGTGAACATCTGAACAGTTTTGGGAATGTGTCAATTGTTAGACAACTTGAGCAGTGATCAGAAAAGACGTTTCTAACTCAGCCTCTTGATCCTTTTCTGTCTTTCCCTGTGATTCAGGAGGAAGGATGCTGGCTTCTTATCCTACAAAGATCACTTGCCAGTGAACCAGGTGGTGGTTGGAGATACTGACCGGCAAGGCTCAGAAGCCAAACTGAGTGTGGGCCCCCTGCGCTGCCAAGGAGACAGTAAGTCTGCCCAGCAGCTGTGGGCTCTCACTTTTCTCTCAGTTTTAAATGGTGTTTCCCAGAAAATCAGAGGATGGCAGAAAACAGATTGCTCATCTCAAACTCCTAAAGAAACATCAGGCAATGTGAAGAGCCAAATGGAGAGCAAGCAGACCATAACACGTAGAAGAGGGTGACAGGAGCTTAGATTTGGGCGTTAAGTGTGGATATCCATGTTTCTTGTATATTCATACGTAACGAGTTTGACTACTTGAGTTTATGGTGATATATAAATAGCAATTCTAGTAGCATAAAAGCAGCCCTAAACAGCTGTGATTCCACTGAGTGCTGCTGTTAATGCCATTAGCATGACTATTTATATCACCATAAACTGAGTTTATGGTGATATAAATAGTAGCATTATCGTTTAATATATTGTTGTAAACTTGGGTTATGGTCATATAAAGTTTGACATTACTGCTATCAAATTTCATCATCATCAGAGCTTGATATTCCCTTGTACGCCAGAGATCGTTGTGGTAACTATGCCGTGCTCTCAGGATCCAGCATCGCAGAGAGGAATTTGGGGCTGCCAGTTTGGACTGTGGGAGGTCAGGGAGTTGGTGTGATGATCCCACCTAATTAAGGCACCACTAGGCTTTTATGCCGCTCGATACCCTTCGGTGTGCTTTACGTGCAGTCAGAGGGAAACGGCCACCGTTGCCATGGGGACTCTGCAATGACCGTCCTGGGTGTCGTTTCCCCTCTTCCTGTCTGTGCCTGTGATTTGAGCAAACCCCCTGTGCGTTGTACCGTTTTGCAATGTGCACTGGGCATCAGAGACCCAGATTCTGTTCCATGAATGACTGACTTGCCAGGAGACCTCAGGCAAACCCCTGCATTGTCTTGGCTATGGTAACGAGAATACCACCTGTGTCCCATCTCCTCCTGGGGAGACCATAGAGGTTTTAGTGCCCGGATCTGGATTCCTCGTAGCAAAGCATTCTGTGAGATGGCCTATTATCACCACCTCCATAAATCAGGGGAGAATTAGACCTGCTCGGTGTAATGAGTTGTTACATCCACTCAGAGAAGTGTCCTAAGGAATGAAATGATGCACACTTTTCTGTTTAATACTCAGTAAGTCGAGGCTGTCGGCAATTAGACAATGCAGTATTCCTGACACCACCGAGAGATGGAGTTTGCACTGGTTTTTCTCTTCTTACATAGAGAAAATGAAAATGCTGCCTTTAAAACAGACTAGTCAAAGAGCTTTATTAAGCATTTAGTAAACAATAATACTGCATTTGTCTAGTCAGATTTAGTAGAACTACACAATAAGAAATTTAGTTTCTACTGCTTAAGAAAAAAACCTTGGTATAAAATAGTAATAAATATGCATTTTTAAACAAAAATTTTGAGATGGGCTGTAGTGTCACTCTCAAAATAGGCAGGTTCTCATGTGTTGCCTAATGAAAATCAGTTTCATTACATCATGTTTATTAATATGTATAGGTAAAATATTTCATTTATCAGTTCTAATTCTAAAGTGAGCTTTGAATTAGAGAAGAGATTTTCATTAAAGTAATTGATTTGGTGAATATAGTTATAAAAATCTGACTTCTGCAAACTTTTGCCATTCTTAAAGAGAAGATTCTAGCTACATTAATATAGTATATCTTGGGAGTGTTAACAGTTTATAGCTAAATTAGTTTATTTTCTCTTGATCCGTCCTCAGGAAGAATTTATTGTCTGTTATTTGTCCAGCGCTTTACTGTGTACTCTGGGAGAATAAGAAAAATAAGTTCAAACCACATTTTGAGAAATACAGATGAAAAAATATTGGAAAACACAAAATGTTTTATAATTTAATATTAGATGCTATAATATAAAATTATTACATCTTAGCATTTTCCGGTACTTAGCCACGTACGATTTCCTTGGATACAGCCCCCGCCCCCAAGAGATGGGTAAAGTCAACATTAACCTCTCTGTTTTACAAATAAACAGAATCTTTCTTTTAAAAATATCATTTACACAATATGTTTCTGTGCCCCCTCGCAGCCTCTGGGAGTCTCCGGGAGGGGAGACAGAAGCTGGAGTAGAAACCGCTCTCTTTTTGCCCAGCTCCTATCTTCCCCGATCAAACTGTTTTAATAAAAATATGTCATTTAAGTCTTATTCCACCACTTCCCCCACTCACCTATGTCCAGTTATCACTCACGTGGGCGTTGCAGGAATGAAGATCCAATTTTTATCATTCAAGAGGTGGCATAATGCATTCATCCTGTTGTTTATAGAGATTAACTTAGTGTCATTTGCTGAAGTGTGTGCAAAGCTACAGTTTATAAAACCAAATCTGTTGTTGAAAAAGGTCTTTCTGTATTTGGAGTTGAGCGATGACAGCCCCTGGAAGCTGTCCCTTGAGTTAGGTCTCAGATCTATCCCCCAGTCTGAGACAATGAAACAGTTTTCGTGGGCTCTGACCAACCATTTCAGCAGTTTCAGTCGATTTCATCATGCCTGCTGAGTTTCATTTTTACTTTGATTCATCTGAACTCATAGACCCATATAATCAAAATGCTAAAGAAAATCAGTGAGTTCTACTCAGGTCTGCTGCATTTCCCAATAGTGCTGTGAAGTGCTTTTTTCTTTTTTTTTTTTTTTTTTTTTTGCAAATACATTCAAATGGAAACCTCAAATCTAAATGAAACTGAAAGTGTGACTGGTGATGGTTAACGATGATAAAAAGTGCAGTAGAATTACAAATGCCCCTCTTAAACCGCTGCCCTCACCTAGGAAGAAAAGGAGCTATTTAGAAGGATCAAAACCATTGAGAGAGTAGACATTGTCTTCAAATTTGAAATATAATTATATTTGATGGGAGTTGCTAAACTTCATGGAGTAACTTCAAAAATAAAATTTCGGGTTTGGGAGGTAGAAATCGTATTCATACTGTATCTAGTGAATTTAATAATTATAGAAAGAAAGTATTTGCTAGATAATTGCTCTGTTTTCAGCCATATGAAGTAAAGATTTCCCATTTCTCATCAAGAAAATACATGGACTTAAACAGTTCATTAGGATCAAGTTTGCTACAAAAGCGAGTGTTTCCAGTCCACCCAGGTAGGAATAATTTGGGAAAATGCATTACTCAAGGAATTCATGCGGGGAAACCTGCCCCACCCGCTGGGCAGATAGGCAGATGCTGGGGGCTGAAGAAGTCAATTCAGATTTTCAGAGCTACAGAGGTGACTCCGAGAGGCCCAGAGGAGAAAGTGAGGCCAACAGCAGGACCCTTCAGGAACACTGAGCAGGGGGGAAACCAAGAGAGAGAGAGGTGAGGATGGTGCTGGCGTTCCGTGCATGTGGCAGAGGACATCTGTCCTTTGGGAATGTGGTCGCATGGACCAGAGGAACTTAAAGCCCGGGCTGTCTTTACCGCAAGACTTTTATAAACCGGGATCACAATCACGCAGGAAAGACAAGGCAATGACTGTCTACACGGCGTTTCTCCACAGATGGGACGAGTGTTGTTCTCCATGGGGTGTGCGCTGGGGCACACACAGGCCCCCGTCACCCTGCGAGCGTGTGTGAGCCATGCTCTGCGCACCGGACGAGGACCAAGGAGCAGTGGCTCCTCCGAGCCCAGGAAATGATTTCGATGGTGGAGAAGCAGCCACTCGCTGGGCACAGGAAGGACCAGAGCTGGCTTCCCCCTCCCTTTGCTGCGTCGGGCTTGAACGAGACAAGAAGGGAGAAGGGCCGAGGTCGTAAACCAAGCCCTGTGTATTCATCTCCTCTCTTGGTTCTCCCACCATCCTGCATGAGGTGACGTCTTTGACTCGAGTGTGCCAATGTGAAAATAGAACCAGGGTTAGCAGGCGGTTTACCAAGAAGTTTCAGAGCAGGGGCCAAAGGGTCTGCGTTTGCAGAGAAAATCCCCCAATGGATAAAATTGCATCACTCTCAGTAATTATTTCCTCAGTAGGTGGAAATTCTTTTCCTTTCTCTGTTTCTTCTCAGAAGATGTAGCTGCATACACTTGTCTCAGGAATGGCTGAAAGCAAGAACAAAGAATAACAATACCCCAACGTTGGGAGTCTTAGCGATCACACGGTGCAGGCCTCTCGTGTGTCAAACGCAGGGACTGGGGTCCAGGGCAGTGAAGCAGCCAGCCCGGGGTCCCCCAGATATGGTTTACGGCACAGCACGTGGAGAGAGAGCTTGACACGAGCCTTCATCTCTAGTCCTTCCCCACGGCCACGATGAAGGCTGACACCTACACAGGGAGCTTTGACCTGGAGCTCTGACCTGAGGTCCCTGCCTGTCAGCTGACGAGCAGTGCAGTCATGTGGTGGCACCTACCTAGCCTCACCCATCAGGAGACCGTGATAGCAGACCCACAGCCACAGGGGTGAGGGCTGGTGGCAGAAAGGTGCTGACTTCTGGGTTTTGGAGGGGGTTTTTTTTGTTTGTTTGTTTGTTTTTACTTCTACGGCTAGGCAATTGTTTTGGTTGATAGTAAAAGACAAAGAAAAAAACTAGAATGATGTGTAGAAACCATTAAACTATTTTTTTTTAATGTCCAGCCTTTGCTGCTATTGCCAAGGGCAACTGGAGACTGAGAAGCAGGCGTAGCTCTCAGAATAAGCAGATAGTGCTGTTCTCAGGATCAGAACCCAGGGAGTTCCCATGAAAGGATGGAGCCCGCGGGGCGTATCTGAGGGCAGCTCCATCACAGAGGCCGCAGCGGGAGAGAGGACGGAGCCTTCGCTTTGGTCTTCCAGGTTCCAGAGTGACTTCAGACAATTAGGAGAAATGGACGACCCCCCGGGAGGGATCAGCTCTTCCATGTCATGTGGCCCTTCAACTTTAGCTGCAAACTCACTGTGGAAATGGGAAGTAAAATTAGTTATAGTCTGGAGCGGGGCGGAAAGGTGTTTCTTACAGTAGACACAGTATCCGAGTGCGTGGGTGTGACTGACTCTCCCAGCTCTCCCTTCAGAATCTGCTTATCTGTGGAGGGACCATCACGTCCCACAGAAGATCTGTCTGGCTGAGTGAGCCTTGCTCTTCCTCATCCCCTCCCTGGGTGCCTGTCCCTTCCCTGAGTTTGGCCATCTGTAGAAGTGACACACCCTCTCGCCCATCCTGTGAGCCTTTGGATGAGCTCCTTCACCTCTCTGGGCTTCCCCTCCCACCCATGACCTCCCCTGGGCTGCAAGGAGAACGGCCATGACTCCATCGCTGAGGTGTTTCTCAGCCTGACTCCCCGCAGTCCTCGCACACGCCGATGATCTCTAAGTGTGAGTGCCTCGTTATGATTGTGTGAGTTCAAGGTGGGGAGACTGACAAGCTTGCTGTGGGAGAAGCTCTGCCTGCCGCTTGCCCTGCATCCCACTCTCATCCCTGGACTCCATACCTGTTCTTGGGGAGACCCACCTTGTCTCACAGCTGAGAGCACGGCACCTACCCATCAGCCTCCTTCCTAATTTGGAGGGGTGGCCACATAGCTGCTCAGGGCCTGGCTGCCTTTGCTGGCTTCCAAGGACAAGGTCCTTCCATGTAACAACCCCCATCCCTTCTTTCTCTTCCCCTTTGCCCACTGCAAGTGGGAGCCCTCTCGTTTGCCTGCTGCCATTTTTTAAAACTGCCCTGGAGAACCTAGGTAAACCCTGCAGAACACACCGAGAGCCCAGCAACATAAACCATGTTGACCATCCCAGTGACAACCACAAAAGAAGTCAGCACAGTTCTTTCTGTAAAAGACAGGACCACTTAACCCCGAAGCATGAAAGTTGCCATAGACGATATGTAAACAAATGAGCACAGATAGGTGCCAATAAAATGTTTATAGAAGCAGCTGACAGGCTGCATTTGACCTGAGGGCCATAGTTTTCTAAGCCCTGATCTAGATATACTTTTCAAAAATTTGAGAAAGTGTATAGGATCTTTAAAATGTATTTATTATGGTGGGACTTTTGCTGTTTTAATCCAGATTTTATCTGTTTTTTAAACTTAGCCATAGTAACCTTGCAGTTCACCCACCGATGGCAGTGAGCAAGGATTCAGCTCTTCTTTAGCTGCATTCTCGTGCCCTCCATGCGTACTCCTCTTTCAGACTGTGTGTATATAGTATTTCTGTACATGTCAGCATCGATCTGAAAGCACCGTGTGACTATAACAAAGCACAAAATATATTTACTGCCCTCAAGGAGCCTACAGGAGAGTCAGTGATCAAGACACAAACGCTCCAAATTGAACTTGATGTTCACCCTTATAATTGTTTTTCACCTGGGATCCCGAATGACTTTTCAAAACTGTAAATCAGATTATAGCACTTTTGACTTAGAAGCTTCCCTTCACTCTGTAAATTCAGAGCCTTTGCCACGTGCTGTAAGACTGTATATGATCTTCCTGGCAGGGCCCTCCCCCATCTTGAAAGTATCTGGGTTCACCAGGAGTCACCCCATTAGCATGAATTTCTGTGCAGACCCAGGGGCCTACCATGAATAACAAAAAGACTCCTGTCACTCAAGAAATCCCAAAGGTCTAGAATCTCTACCCCGGGAACTTGGGACAGAGACCAGATAAATTATTTATTAGCCAACCACCTCTATCCTTTATTCGTCTGCATTATTATTGCCCTTACCCCAACAGTAGAAGGGACTCAAAGAGATCTATATCCCAGTTCCAGCAGCCACACTGAGACACTCATATGTGAGTGCAATCAATGCATAAGAGCACTTAAGTCACCACAAAAGAGTTAAATAAGCATTTCAAACTAACAGTGGAGGCAGTGCCACGAGGCCCTTCCTGTTAAACTGCAGAAAACCTTCACAGACAGTGATTGCTATAGGGGTCCAAGAAAGGAGCTATCACTTGATTCATATGCATTAATTATTTTTAAACTCGAGGTTTGTGCACATTTGTTCATCTTAACTACATGAAAACTTTTATTCCTTTATACCTTGAAACTCCTTTGAATCCAATGGTTATCCTTAAATTAAGGATTCAAAAAAAACATTTTTTTCTAAGTTCTTATATTTTTCTCTGGCATTTCTAAATTACAATGCACGTGAACTATTAAATTTATAGAACTGTTGTTTAATCTAAATTAGATTAACCCTGGGCCCTTTAGAGACCTAGGCAGACTGTTGCACACTTTGTTTATCATGTCCTGAGGTTATTGCTGACACAATCACAATTAGTCAGTACTTCAGACTTTCTGTTAGGGGCTGGCTCATTAAAACCGTGTTCCAGTTCACCGGTTTTACGATCCCTACTTGGCTTTTCATAAAGCTTCTTTTCACAATCCTAACTACATGCAGGAACTTTGTTGGAGAAAACTTTTGAAATGGCTTCTTCTTGAAGTTTCCTGACAGTTCTGTGGTAGCAATCTTACTACAGTCATCCGGATAAAAACAGATTGCACGAAACTATTGCAAACATTATGTAAGATCTGTGTTACTGTCATTAAAATAAATCCTAATTCAAAACTCACCAGGCGTGTTCATGGGAAACAGTATGTCTGAATTCGTATCCACCCACTGGTGTGGTAAACTGCTCCTTGGAGTCCCAAATGAAAAAGTAAAGGGGACCCCCGTCTCCTAGCCTTCCTTACATTTTATGTCTGAACCAGTCTTAGAGTAACGAGTACCTTCCGCCTGCCTATAAGGGGGGAAATGCCAGGTGCTAGACCAACACTTAATCAAGAATCTCTCGATCCTTCAGTATGGATTGAAAACCCAGATTCAGCAAGGATAATTTGGTCTTTTGAGGAAAGAGAAGTTGTTTCCCCATTAAGATTCTATCTGTGCCTCTTCTGTTCAGGGTTTTTCTTGACATACTCAAGCTTTAGACGATGAAGTGGCTCGACAATCTTTTCTGTAATTTCTGTGTGTGATGCTTTAAGTATCCTTTAATTCAATTCTAGTAGATTATACTAATCAATTTTGTTTTAAGGTATTTAAAACTTTATAATTTAATTCTGTTTTACTGAATAGGATGCAAATTAGGACTTGAACTTAAATTATGGCCTGTTATTTAACAGAAATGTTTTTGCTAATTTTCACCGGAATCATGATTAGACATATGTCTCAAATATACCACTCTGGTTTCCTCTCTCATTGCCTTACCTGAGATAATAGTGTGACTGAAGACATCAAGATCACTAAGGGATAACCTCATCTTCTTTGGGTAATTGGTTTATTCTTACAGTTTGACCAATTATTAAGTCATCCCTGATTGCCTCATTTTCTCCACACCAAAAACAGACACCAGAAAGTAAAAAGCTAGCACTTTTTATTAAATAACCTAATGCTTTGGAATGGAATTTGTGAAAAGAGAACATGACCCAAGAAGTAGAGTTGAGAAGATAACTCTTTACTTATATCTTTATTTATTCTTTGCTTATGTATTTCAAGGAGATATAGTCTTCATCTTAAACCTTCAAACTTACATATGAAAAAATGCATATATTGTTGTTTCAGTATAACAATAGTTCAGTGCACCAGCATTAAATTTGGGTATTTTTTTGCCTATGGAACTGATAATTTTCCTGGCTTATATAGATAACACCAAAAAAAAGTTGCTTGTATCTTGAACATCTGTAGGAAATAAGACAATAGTTCAGGGTAGCATCTGTGATAAAGCAAATGTTACAGCTTCTTTCTGGGGCTAACGAGAGAGAACGAGCTATTGATTGCACCCGAGGCCTTAGGTGGTCATATCATGTCTGAAACTAGATACTTCTTGGTGGGCAGTGTTATATTCACACTTTGTCTTACAAGTCTACAAAGCAGCAAATTATGTTTGATACAATAAGAGAACCCAACAAAAGTATCTCAGTTTGAAACATCGATTCTTAGGACTTTCTATTTTTGAGAAAACTCCTAAACTATTTTAACTCTTCCGGCCTACTTAACTCCAGTGTTGAGGAAGAAAACTTTCCTCTACCCTTCAAGATATTCTGGCTAGATTAATAATCAATTTTACAGGAGAGAGATTAGCAAGAGAAAAATGAATTAATGTTTAGCGATATATTTTATACCACTTTGGTGAGTTACTCAGTGTTCCTGGCTCCCTCATAAAAGGGTAGGTAACTTCTCAGTTTTCAGAGCTTCTACTGTGTCTGCTGTTTTTTTAAAATAATCAGCCCCAAATAATTAATATGCCAAAGAGGCCTATTTTAGGGTGGCAAATTCTGCTCCCCTTCAAAGCACTAAATTAATGATGAACCTCCTTATTTCAGAACAAATCTGTAAGACTTGTAGTAAGAGAGGCCAATAATAAATTTGAGTCTGTGGCCTTTAGTGCTGGTGTTTTAGAATCATTTCTTACTGTATCACCCAAAAAGCCATAAAGTCAAGACAGATCCATCCTCTCCGAGAGCACCTCTCCCCTGGGGGAGAAACAGAACACGAAGGAGCCAGAACTCCACTTTCCCCTGTCAGTTCATTGGTTGTTACTCGAGTAGCATTGCCCATTGCCCACATTGTAGCCCCTAGAAACGCGTGGCCATTGAGCACTTAAAATGTGACTAGCATGACTGAGGATATGAATTTTTATTTAATTCAATTTTAATTAGCTTAAATTTAAATAGCCACATATGGCTAGTGGCCACCATATCAGATACAAAGCTTTAGAGGGAAGGGATTCAGAATGAGCCTCCTCAAAATGTGCCACATTGGCCTGCAAGCTCTGATGAGTTGGAGGCAATCAAAAGCCAATAAAACTCTCCGCCTCCCCCCCAAAAAAAAAAAATTCTACCTCTCCCTTAACTACCTAAAATAATTTAGATATGGGGCCAGGCCCAGAGAGAGATTACCAATATGAAAGTTTTATCTGAACCAGCTCTCTGTGTGGCAAGACAAACAAACATCTAATTACTAAACATCTGTTCTTCTCGTGCTCCTACGAAGCACCCTCCTCTCCTTTGAACCTCAGGTCCCTGTCTTGTTTCTTCGCTCAAGATGGCTGTAAGTCTCCATTGCCTGGCTCGTCCCTGGGTCTCACTGTCTCTGTGGGGCCCCTTTTATATATGTATGTAAATTCGATTTTCACCTGTTAATATGTCTTATGTTAATTTATTAGACCAGCCAAAAGAACCTAGAAGGGTGGAGGAAACATTTTTCTCCCCAACAGGAGCAACAATGAGAAGCCACTTTAGAGAACCCAAGAACCTGTCCTTATTTGGAATGCAGTCTTTCCTGTGGCTAATAGTAGGCCTGCTCTGACCTTTCCTGAAGTAAAAAAGGATTAAATATGAAAGATGAGAAAAGGTGGGGGGGTTTCCTTTGGGACTCAACCTAATGTTAGAAAAGATCGCAGGTGCCTGGATGAACGCACTGCCTGGGAGGAGCACAGAGCATTTCCCAGCCGCTCTGCAGTGTTCCCTGAGCACCAGCCTTGCAGATGAGGCAGGATGTGACATTGTAACTCCCTGCCCTCCTGCGAGGACACAGCAAAGCACGCCAACCAGGCAGCTTGTTAGAGACTCAGTGCCAGGGTTACTGGAGCTGGTCACATGGGCAGCCCCTGCCTGGCACACACCCAAGTTCTAGACCCCCCCAGAGGAAAGCAGGTTTCAGGACAGACAGCGTTGTCTGTACCAACAGTTTGGAGACAGTGAGGCACTCTTAGTAGTTATTCAGTTAGCCTTGCTGGAATCTGAGTTTCCAGATGCCAGCCACCGGCCAGCCTCGTAAATGGCCCTTTTCCAGGATAAGCAGTCAGATCTGCTCCGTTAACTCTTCTCCGGATAGGTGTCCTCTCTCTTTCCTCCGTCCATGGACACAATGCAGCACTTCTCCAGCAGAACGAAGCTGTCCCTTGCCTTTCTCCCCAGCTCACCCTCTCCCCACAGCAGGAGTCCTGTCCCACATCTGCATCCACGACTTTGCTCCTTGCTTCACACTCCACACCCTGATGCTCTCCACCTCAGACAGCCCCTTCTCAAAGTCTTAAAACCAGAAGGAAGAAGAAGAGCAGAGCACGTGCTGCTTCCTCTTGCACAGGTCACCTGCACCTCGTCGCCTGCAGTTCCTGCCACACCGAGTCCTTGAGCAGGGCTGGCGGCACACTGTGTGAAGCCCAGCGCAAAGTAAGGATGCAGGACCCTGGGTAAAATGTACAGAGAACCTCAAAATGAGGACAGCAGAGCATTAAACCGTGTCCCGGGCCCTTCCAAGGCCGCCGAGGTCACGCACCCATGTTCTGAGCCCATGTTCTGGGCAAGTGCAAGGTCGACCCTAGACCCTGAGCATCCTTGGGATGTGGCCCGTCTGTAGGCACTGGATCTGCGAGCCTCATTTTTCTGTTAGGTGTGAACCTCAAGGAACATTGGTGTGATGAAAATCAAACTATGTATGGGAGACATTCAGCACAGGGAAGTTCTATAAATACTGGCAAGCCATGTCATATTGTCAAGTATTTCTTAAATTTGTCTAATCACAAAAATTCCCTGGGGTGCTTGTTAAAATGCAGATTTCTGTCCTCCTTCCCCAGAGATTTTGATTGAAAATCTCAAGAGTAGAGCCCAAGACTCTGTTTTTACGATGTTTTCTAGAGGATATTTGTGACAGGAGCATTATAGAAACTCTAGCTAAGGACACAACATTTTGGGGCAGACAGCCCTAGGCTCAAATTCTCCATTTACCAGCAGCGTAACATTGGAAAAGTCATTTAATTTCACTAAGCTTCAGTTTCATCATCTGTAAAATAGGTATAATTATGCTTAGTACAAAAGGTTGCTATGGGAATAAAATGAGACAAATGTATGTAGAGTTTAAAACAGTGACTGGTGCACTAAGTTCTTAGTATGGTAGTTATAAATATTACACAAAAGAACAGAACTTCTTTAAACTGTTCAGTTTGTAAAACTAGTATGAATAAGCTTAAAGATAGATTTCTAAATGCAATCATAATTATGTCTGTCAAAGTCATTTAGAAATAATGAGTTAAAATCTGAGGTTAACAAAAGAATCAATTACCAATGGTAAATGTATTTTGAGCACCAGCTGTATACAAGACGTTGTAACAGGCTGTAGACACAGACATGACCAGCGGTTTTCAAAATTAAGAAATTTATCACCTGGTTTAGAATAAGACAGTGGGATGAAAATATGCAGTTTTTTACAAGAAAGAAAGAAAGCTATAGCAGAAGGTGCAGTCCTCACCTTCAGTGGCTCCTTAAGGAAAGGTGGAGAGAATCATTTACACGAGGGTTGGTGCAGTGGGTAGAGGGCTTGAGCTGAAATTATAAGATAATAATTAAAGCAAACTGATAGAAGCAAAAGTTCCCTGTAAAAAATATGTACATGACACATAAGCATTTGGGTATATGCTAAAATGATAAAATGAGACCTGACCCAGAACCAGAAAAACCACCAAATGCTAGGCCAAGAGCTGACTATATTCCATAGGCAGTGGGGAGTTTGTAAGTCAGAAATAGGAGGGTGGGAATAATCTTTTGAAGGTTTAATTAAAGTACTAAACTCTTCCTTTATGCTTAGCTTCAAAGATCTGTGCTCATATAGTTTATCTTTCTCCGGTATGTATTTTAAAAATAAAAGGAACGTTGCGTAAAGAAAATGAGGGAATTCAGTAAAGGGCTTATAGCAAGTCTCTATCCAGTATGGTTTAACAAACACCGATTTAAACGCATTGTCGGGCTCTCAACATAGAAATCTTTCCTTTTAAGACTTTTTAAAGCTACTAATTTTACAAGCCTTTATCAATAGTGTGAAAACTCTCCAGAAAAGATAGTATTTTGATATTTTTAACAAATCTGTAAAATTGTTGGTGAGTTGTTGCTGGCACCATTTAAGCATGGTGACAGTTGTGGGCTGAATTGTGTTCAGAAAGCTGTGTTGCACCCTAACCCCCAGGGTCTGTGAGTGCGACTTTATTTGGCAAGAGGGTCTTTGCAGATATTCAAGTCAAGATGAGGTGATACTGGACTTGGGGCAGGTGGAGGGAATCCAGTGCTATATGACGATGTCCTTCTAAGAAAACAGTGACACAGACACGGCAGGGAAGAAGGCCATGTGGTGATGCAGGTGGGACAGGAGCTGCCCTGTCACAGCGGGGAGTATGCAGGCCTGCCAGCGACCCATACGCCAAGACAGGCGTGGAATGGGTTCTCCCTCAGAACCATCAGGAGGAACCAGGCTGCCAGCATCGGATTTCAGGCTTCTAGTCTCCAGAATTATGAGAGAATAAATTTCGGTTGCTTTTAGCACCTAGTTGTGGTACTTTGTTACAGCAGCCCTAAAAACCTGGTACAGTAGTACCTCATTACCTGAAGAGAGAAAACAGAGGCACAGTTCAGGTGGTCTTTCAGCTCAAAGAGGACTAGGCTGTGTTTATTATGTAAAGCAGGAGTCCCCAACCCCCAGGCCATAGACCAGTACTGGTTTGTGTTCCTGTTAGGAACCAGGCCCCCCAGCAGGTGGGCGGCAGGCCAACACACAAAGCTTCACCTGTGTCTGCAGCCGCTCCCCACTACGAGCATCACCGACTCAGCTCCACCTCAGATCATCAGGCATTAGGTTCTCATAGGAGCACCAGTCACTGGTGCCAAAAAGGTTGGAGACCTCTGAGAGGACAGCTGAGAATGGTTGAAAAGACACAAGTAAAGCTGGTCTCATTTAATGTAGTCTCCATCCTACAGAGCAGGTCTTATGAAAGGAGAAAGTTCTCGTCACAGGAAATCCAAGCTTGCTTCCTGGCACTCTTCTGTGTGATGGGTACAGCTCACCTGTGCCCCTCTGAGGTGACGAAGCCTTTGTGGTGAAGCCCAGGAATGATAAGTGTATCATATAATAAAAATCTCATAATAATGATTATAGATAACACTTACTAAACATCTGCCATGTGTCAGGTATAGTTTAAACACTTCAGAGATTAGCGCATTTAATCTTCAAGCATTCTGCAAAGACAGTAATATCATGATCTCTGTTCTACAAACAAGACAGCTGAGACGGAAAGAGTCAGTAATTTGCTTTGAGGCATGCAGTAATGACCGGGCAGGAATCTAGCCCAGGCAGACTGGCTCCAGAGCCCGAACTCACAGCCTTTTGCAGTACCAGACTCTCGCCAGGAAGACCCAGTCCTTTTGTGCACTGAGAGCCACCTCCCTGGCTGCATTCTCGCAGGCTCTGGCTCCCAGAGCACTGTGGGGAGCTGAGGCCTTGCAGACGCACAGAGGAGGAAACAGCTGCATTGGGTTCCCAGGGCTGCCTTAACCAGTGACCACAGACGGGCGGCTCAAACAGCAGGGCTTCATCTTCTCACAGTCCTGGGGGCTGGAAGTCCAAAATCAGGGTGTCGGCAGGCTGCGCCCCCTCCAGAGGCTCTAAGGGGGTCCTTCCCTGTCTTTCCAGCTTCTGCTGGCTGCTGGCATTCCTCAGCACGTAGCCGCGTAATGGCGTAACTCGTCTCTGCCTCCATCTTCACATGACCTCCTCCTCCCTGTGTCTGTGTGTCCTTCCTGTCTCTTACAAGGATGCTGTCATTGGATTTGGGGCCCAGCCTCATTCAGTATGATCTCGTCTTTATTTTTAGTTTAATTACAGCAAAGACCCTGTTTTCAAATACAGTCACATTCTGAGTTTCAGATGGTCCTGAATTTTGGAGAGACACGATTCATGCTACAATAGCCAAGAAATACCTAGCTAGTTCAGCAGAGAAGAGGGTCTACCCAAGAGCCTCTGTACTCTTACACCTCCAGAACTGTCTCGTGGGCCGTGACCTTTCAGCCGAGCACCCAGCACAGCTCTTTGCACATGACATGGTCCTAAGTATGTCAGGTTTCCCTGCAGTGACTCACCCCAGCAGAGGTCCAAGCAACCCGCCTGGAAGACCCAATCACACTGTTGTCATTGCCATCACCAAGGTCATTACAGTTGAAATTCATTGTTTAATATCTTGTAATGAGTGTGCTTTGCCGTTTAAGAGAATTTGGTAGATGATGTCACATTGCAGTAATCAGAGTCAACAGTTAAAGAATGACAGGACATAAAAGAATCAGGGCTTCTCTTATTCAAGGTGCTGTTTACGTAAAGCGAAATCGAGACACATATACTTGGGTTGTAAAAAAGCTATACGTTAATGTGCATCTGAGTTCATGAAGATTTGTTCTCTTAATAAACAGTGTACCTACTAAACCATCTACATACCAGTTTTCAGAAAGATTTTTAAAATAAAATATTTTTATTATGGCATATAGAAGAGTTATAAATTATTTCTTTAAGATTCTCTGATCTATTTTTTAACAGGTAATTTTAAATAATTCCGCTGTTAAGTTTCTTTCATCCGTTAGCTTATGTTAAGAAATAAGCTTTATTATTCCATTCACATCTTTATATTCGTGGTTTTCCAAATAGATGGCATGTTCTATGTCTGTACATTTTTATTAAACGTAAGTGATTCTATGCCTATAAAAGTCTATTCCTGAAAAAAAAAATGATTTTGCTCCTAAAAAAGAACATTAAGTTTACAAGATGGCTTGATGCCGTCTTTCTGTACTGTAGTTGCATGTCTGGTGGTTTATTATGAGAAGAGCAGAGCATCTCCAAATTTCTACAAGTTACTTGCAATTTAGTGTTTATCAATTGACTTTTTACATAAATTATATAGTTGTTAAGTAGAATTATTGCCACAGATTTTTTTTGAGCTTGTGATAGAATTGAAATAGCCTTTTAAGTCTTAAAAACATTAATAATAAAAGCTCAATTATGTGAACACAGCTAATACATACTCCTTGAGCTAATATATGCCCCGTGTTTATTCTGGCAGGCATTGTGCAAAGTTTCCAATGGCAATGAGTATCTTTTATTAAATAAGAGAAACTTAGTTCATTCGCCCTTTAGACTCAAGTCCCTTAGTTGCCTGCATCAGTTGCTTTTTATTATTCTTTTATGTGGAGCCTCTTACAGCAAGCTCTCCTAAGACAACAAATGACCCAGGGGAGTGTTCATTTAAAACATTATAAACAAATAGGGCTTCTTTCTGGGCCCCTGTTCTTTAAAATTTAATTAAAATGTTTCATCTCTCATCACAGAATTGTATTCCATTCTAACCTCTTAGCCTTGTTATTAGTTATAGTTTGGTTAGATTTTTAAATAGAACTCAATTTTTCTCAAGTGTTTTAGACAGGAAGAAAGAATGCTCCATGGAGTACCTGCCAGCCTTTCCCAGGAAAGCAGTCTTAATTGAACATCTATCTCCTCTTTTAGCTAATCCAGATAGCTTGTGAAGCAAGTATATACGAGTTGCAAAATAAACTAAGATGCTGAATTCTTCTTTTCTATCCTGAGGAAAATATTCCTAACTGAGCTGGGTTCACTTCTTCCTTGGGTAGACCCTCACTGCCCAGTTACAGACTTTCTTGGTAACCTACCATCCTTGTAGTCCTTTCCATTTACAAATAAATGCTTTCCATTTATTTATGGGAGGACCCCACCTTCCCAAATCTGCCTGAAACTCTTCTTTAGTTCTCCTGAAGAGCCCACAGAGATGCCTAGGTGGGACACAGGTGCTGCTGTGCTTTCTCATTCATGTACTTGTGGCGGCTAGTAAAACGCAAACAAACGTCACCGTTGTGGCTTCCCAATGCCTTGCTGCTCCCCTGCTCTCTCCCCCTGCATGCACTCAAGGAAGAGGGGGATGCTCAAGGGCACTGAGACAGCTAAATGGCATTGAGAGGGATGTGCAGGTGTCATAAACTGGAAAATTGGAGCCAAAGGTGAAACAGCATCTTCCTTCAAAGAGCTCAGTTTTATTTTAAGAACATATCATCCGTGGAGGACTTTATTGTAAATTGATCTGAATGAACCAGAAAGCTTCTGAGGGTTCTCACTTTCCAGTGACCATGGTGTTGTGCTGACTCAATAGTCCAGCACAGTTTAGAAGTATTATTGCTTAGTTACTGAAGAGACCTTTGGTTGGATCTAATTGTTCCCAAAAATGGTTTAACCTGGGCCACTATGCTGTGATATAATCTTATAGGGGTGCTTTTCCTGGGGTCCGTGGTCCCAAGGAAACTATTGCTTTTAGTAGCTTCTTACAAGACTCTGCGACCCTTCCAAGTAGCACTGATCTAATATCTGTATCAGTTTTTTTCAATCCTGCATGCATTTGTGATCTCAGGGAAAAACAAACACAGGATAAAACACAAAAAGATGAACATATTACTAACAAATCTCCTCATACCCACTGTGTCTGAAACACTCCCCTGAGCACAAAGGCTTTTGAAAGCGTAGATGGGGAGCTCAGGCATCGAGAGAACAGTGCGACCAACTTCTGAACGCGAGAACATTGATGTGGCCAAAGAAAACCGTGGGGGAGAATTCTGTGAGAAATGAGCCTGTGCTTCATGCCTGTACGCTTAAGAGGGACTTGTGCATCCCAGAGAAAAAAAGTCTGAATCAGGTTTACAGATTTGATACCAGGCAGCTAATGCTAAAGATTTTCCTTTTTTTTTTTTTTTTGTCTTTCGTTTGTTTGTTTTAACATGTATGTGCTCAGAAGAAAAAGGAAAAGAATTGATGGGAGAAATCTTAAAACACGTTCTGTTCTTTCATGAAAGTGAGCAATTCAAATAATTTTGCTTCTGACTAGAGTAGATATTCACCATGATTTGCACGTTAAAGCTGGACTTAAGCTTCATTGAGTACCAGGTCCTCGCCTCCTGAGAAGGCTTAAAGTAATAAAATAATTTTCAGATGGCAACCAACAGCTAAAATATTGAACACATTATTCTATACACTAGTACCTATCCTTCATCACATTCCTTCTTCCATATATCCTAAAGGGAATATAACATGCTGAACTGTCAGTCATCATTCGCTTGCATCTGTATACTGGTATTTATTTATTTATTTACTTACTTACTTACTTATATGTAGGCAGTGTACACTCTCTACAGGGGTGGGACATAAAAACAGTACAAAAATGAAACTAGTCAAAGTGATATTAATAGTTAATGACGAAAATTATAATTATTCAGTAACTTTTAAGGATTTTTGCCAAAGTATTTTAAAACTCTCTTACCATCACTAATGAACATAGTGTAAGAAATGAAAAAATTAGTAAAACTAATATTTATTTAGTACCCTGTAGTTTAAGACGATAGAAACATTGCAGATTGAGTGTTTTATTTCTTTGTTACAAAACCTGTCAGGGGTACTCCAAACAGTGCTTCCCTCTCTTACTGTATAACCTCGGAGTGGAGCAAGAAATCTTTTCGAGTCATGCCCTTTCTAAGTTTGGATCAGCTTCTGACATTTTACCCTTTGTTCTTTCAGTGTCTGTCTTGAAGGCCCTGTCTGAGAGTTCCTTTAATATGAAGTTTCGTGCCAGAGTTGCTTCCTCTGAACCATCTTCCTTTTTTGGTCACAGCCTCTTTCCTCGTCTAAGTAGCTAAGTTCGCTTTGCCAAGGTCCTCTGAATGCAGAGCGCCGGGTCTCTCTCACGAGGGCGTGGTTGGCTGTTTCTTCTGGCGCTGCGCTTGTGTTCAGCTCAGGCGTCACTGCCCGCATTACCACTCTTCCTTTCCTTGACGCCTTGTAGGGTTGTTGTCCGAATTCCTCTTTCCGTTGTCCACACTTGTACTGTTTTGCTCAGGCGTATCACTGGGAGACGAGGAGCCACACAAGCTCACGCTGTGTTCTCTTGAGTGTGGAAGGAATAACGGATGCACCCAGGCCAGTCACCAGGCAGACTTGCAGGAAGCTGCTTGGCTGGACAGTCATGGTGACGCATGTCTGGTATTGCTGTAGTGTTTGGGGCAGAAGAGCTAGTTACGAAACTTGGGCATTACACATCCACATCATTGTGATTAGGCCATTACTCACACCTAATACGCCATGGTAACTGAAATTTGAATAATGCTGTTGAGAGGCTGTTGTATGTGAGTAAACCATAGTAACTGAAACACGTGAGCGTCAGACTATGCAAAGCAGACTCCATGTGCTGTGCATGTATGTGTGTGTGTGTGCGCGCGTGCGCGGTGCATATTTTAAACTTTAAATAAATATCATAAAAAAATGCATATTCTTTCACTAGCTAACATTTTCCATTCAACATTATGTTTCTGAGAGTTATTTATATTGATGTATACAGCTATAGTTCATTAATTTTTTTCTGTTTTATGGTATTCCGTTCATATGACTATACTACAAGTTATTTACATGTTCTTTTATGAAAATTTAGATTGCTTCCAGTTTTTTATTATTGCAAATATTACTCTTCTGAGAATTCATTTACTGCTTCTGTGTAGTTATATGCAGGTTGCTCTAAGGTAACTATATTTAGGAGTAGAAGTATAGGATTTTAAACCTTGTCAGATATTTCTAAGTTGTTCTGCCAATTTATACTCTCAACTAAGTTTCCAAAAGTTATTTTGGCTCAACTTGTTCTATAATAGTTACTATTGACAAATTTAGTTTTACCAATTTGATCCTATAAATCGATGAGGATAAATTAATCTAACTTGGATTTTTCTGATTAATGGTGATATCAAGCATATTTTTATATTTCTTCATATATTGTTTGTATTATTAAAAATTATTTGGTAGATATTGATTTGTATAGACAAGACATTAAAAGTTTATAACTTGTGTACATTACAGTTATCATCTTCTAGTCTATCTTGTCTTTTGGATTATTATATATTTTGATACATAGGCTATTTTAACTTAAATATAGTAGAATTTACCAGTTTTCCTTTCTTGTTTGTTTTGTATCATAATTTTCTTTTGTGCTTCATGCCATAGAGATAATATCTGTTTTTTCTAAAAGCTTTAACTTTTTTCTGCATTTAGGTCATATATATGGAAATCATTTTTGATATGGTATAAGGATCTAACTTTTGGTTTTTGATGTATGAGCAACCAAATTTTCCATCATCATACATAAGAAAAAAAATTATTTCTCCACTGACCTAAAAGCCACTGCTGTCATACATCAAGTTTTTTTTTAATTAAACTTTATTTTTTAAAGCATTTTAGATTCACAGCAAAATTGAACGGAAGGTAAAGATATTTCCTATGTGCTTCCTCATTTTCAACATCACTTGTTGAAACATCACTTGTTTACATACGAGACTCTCTTACAGGGCTCTCTTTTGTTTCCTTGGTCCTAGTGTCAGTGCTGCACAAATCTCACACTCCACTGCTGCATCTTCATTATAGTGGGATTTCCTCTCTGGTAGAGTTAAGTCTCCCCATATTGTTAATTTTTAATAATGTTAAAGTTTCTAGCTAGAATTCATGCACATCTTGCCATTGTGAATAGTATCTTTTAATAGATTGCATCTTCTAACTATTGCTAGTATATAGAAATGCAATTTTTGATAGTTTTATTTAGATATAATTCAAATACTGTTTAATTCACCTATTTAAAATGTATAAATCAATAGCTTCTCTTTTTAAAATATATACAATCGTATACATTATGTTTCTGATATTTATTCAAGTTGCCATATGTAGTTATGTGCATTTATTTTTTTATTTTTTATTATTTTTACAGTAGAGTATTTCATTATATTAATATATCACTATTCATATATCCAGTTTTCAGTTTAGAGCTACTACTGATTATACTTTTTATTTCTATAATTTCCTTTGGCTCCTTTTAAATCTACCCAACTTTCTAGAGAATATTTTGTTCCTATGTTTTCAATTTCTTCTCTGTCTTATAAGCATTTATGTATATTTGTTTTATAGCTTACTTATAATTATTACATTATCTTGAGGATCTCAGTGTTTTTCTTTTCATATCTATTTCCTCTTTTGTTGTATAATTTTTTGTTATCCTTCGCTTTATTCTTTGTATGTACTTTGCAGTCTCCAGGACGAATGTCGTCTTGGTTTGGTGTTGATCTGTCCTGAGAAGATTGAAGTTTGCTTATGGCAGGTACCTTGATACTAGTGTGGGTCAGCTTTATGCTTATATCATGGCTTGGGATATCCTGGACAACATAAACTCAAACTGTAAACCTCTGTGAGGGTGGGCCTGTGGTTGTGAATTTCCAGGAAGGAGTTTTTTTTTTTTTTTGCTTATCCTGTATCTTGGTCAAGATAGATGACTCATCGCCATTATCTATGGCCAGTAGTCACCTGTGTTTCCTAGCTGTGCAGCATCTAAATTCCAACTCTGCACCCTGGGGCATCCCAGGGGAGAGGCTGTGCACACTCAACCCTCTTGCTCTCTAAGATAAGAAAATGTCCCCAGGGCAGTGCTGGCTGCTACTCTGATGTTCATTCCTCTCTCCCTTTTTATGCTAGTGGGGCTTCTTACTTTCGCAAGTGCTCAGCTTTGCGTTAAAAGGACATTTGTTATATTTGACACAGCATTTATAGGCATTAGTTCAGAGATTTTCAGAACCTCTAACCTGTCAATACCAGAAATAGAAAGTGGTAATACCTTCTTTAAAGAATTGAAGGCTATTTTCTGAATATAAACCAAAAAGAAAAAAAAAACCTCATAAATGAGGTCATAGTTGCCTAGTGAGGTGTATCACGTGGATAACAATAGGAGTATAAAACATTCACACTTATCACTCTCATTTAGTTATCAGTGATTAATTAAGCTTTTATTTTATTTCATGGATTTCCAAGTTCTGATATCTAACTTCCAAAGGTAAAAGTAATGTTATCTTTAAATACCACACTATCTTAAGTGACTCTTTCACCGTTATACATAATACTGCAGTAGTATCTGTGTGCACACTTTGTAGATATGCAGAACATATCTGTAGGTCCCCTTACTAGAAATGGAATTTCTGGATTAAGGTTAAGAGATATTTTAATGTTCTAAGATTTTTCCAAAATGCCTTTGAAAAGGTCATAGCAGTTTAGTCTCCCGTCAGTAGATCGTAACGATGCTTGTTTTCCCATACCCTCACCAACAGTGTTTCATCATACTTCTCTTTGACAACCTGATGAAGGGAACTGGCATCCCATTGTAGTTTAAATTTGTGTTTTCTCTTATTATGCATGATTGATGAGTATTACTCCCAGTTAAATGAACGATAACTGATATTCTGGCAGTTTTCATGATGATGAGAATATGTGGTATAGATTCAATTCAGGAAGTACTTATGAAATGTACTCTCTTTTTTTTCATTCCTATCCCAACGTGCTGACGATAGAAACTCATTCTCAAACTGACCTTATTCAAGGTAAGAGAGGTATTGTTCCAGTGTGTTGGTTTCAAGGATTTTTTCTCATGTAGAATAAATAATGGAGCTGAAATATCACTAAAGCTCTAAGTAAGCAGATTATGTACTGTCAACAGTGAATGCCCAATACATCCACAACATAAGAACTTAAATAGATAAAGGCATTAACTGTCATTATATTAGAAAGAAGTAGATAATCATGTGTTCACAGCATATTTCTTAAAAATCTACTCGGTGTTAACTCCAGTCTTCCAAAATGGCTGCCATAGTTCCAGGCATCACATGGAGATGGAGACCCAACATCCAACAGAAAAAACATTATTACTTTATTTTATTATCTCTGTGTTTGGAGAAAAAAGAAAAAAAAACACTTCCTCAAAAGTTAGTAAGATGACCCCCACTGTTTACCACTGACCAGAATGGAATCATAGAATATGATAATACCTTGAAAAACACAAGATCATGCAATGCTTCTAATGGGTGCAATGCTGAGTCCTCTGCAGAAATTATTTCATTTTCTCTCTGTTGGTGGTAAAGGCATAAAAGTCCTCATTTGGAACTTAGTCTGTATCGCGTTTATGGGAAAATGGGCTCTGCATTCCAGACAAGTTCACAGATGCAACTTTGCCACAGAACATAATCACCAGCTGGGGACTGGCCGATAGTACTACGTTTTAAACCAGATACTTGAACATGAACTTTAAAAAGAAATAGAAGCAAGTAAATATGAAAGACTACCACCTCTCTTTAATGCAATTCTTTGCACTGAGCTTAAGACTGAAATATAGCTTCATTTCACATGAACAACTAACCTGTGCACATAGGTCCACTGCGGAAGGGCCTTTGGTGAATAAAATACTAGCACTCCTTATTGTAGAGTTATCTACTAGACATCTGGCAGAGATCCTAATCACCCTTCCTCTCACTATAATTTTGCTCAGTTTCCCTAAGCCCACCTATGAACTCTTCTGATAAAATAGAATAACGCAGCCAAGAAGGGCGGCTCTGCTGTACCCCAAATGCTACCAAAACATGAGAGCCACGCACCTCTGCAACTCCTCTCCCACGAGCATCACACACTGCCCGGTGGGCATTAGCGATCAGAGGCCTATTAGTGAAACACAAAACCTATTAGTGAAACACTGAGAACCCACTCAGCACGGCTTCGTGTGCCCAGCGGTGCCCCTGCCTAATGAAGGGAAAGCTCCGGGTGGAAAGGAGGCAAGCTCTCGGGCGGAGCCAGCCTGGAGCTGTCAGCGACGCAGACGGCGGGCCGTGCGGAACGGGGGCAGATGGCCTAGAGAGCCTGCTGCCCCACTTGACGCAGCCCAACTGAGAGGAGGTTTGAGTACGAAAGTTAGGGACGGTTTTGTGTTTATGTGAGGTTCTTGTGAGGAGAGTGTTAGTACTGTCAAGTAGCAAAATTCAACTGAATTTTGAGGACAGACTTGGCTTTATTAAACAAATATGAATCAGGTGCATCCCACCTGGGATGCTCGGAGGGAGGGGTCTGCAGGATGGAAGGCTTTTATAGGAAGAAACGTAGGCAAGGAAGCTATGACAAAAGTAAACAGAGGATCGCGTTTAGTCCAGGACCCCTTTGTGCAGGTAGCGCTGCCTATTCTTCTTATTCGTGGAAGGAGGGTGTGACGACGGGGTATGAAGATGACCTCGTTGGTGGTGACCAGATAATTTTGGATCGTTGAAGAAGACCACATTACTGGGGCAATAGCAGTTAGTCAGGTATTAAGTCCAGGTTTGGTTATCATGGGCTCTACACAGGAATGACGCCATTTGGGGCCTGTGGCTTTTTTTTCTCTTTAACAGGGCAGAGTGTCATCTGTCATGGTTACCGTTGAGTCCTGCGACATCACCCTTGGGTTTTTACAGCACAAGTTGCACTTTCTTTTCTGAGAGGGGACACTTTGTAACAGCATAATGCAAGGCTGCTTGGACGGGTCTGGTGGAAAATGCCTTCTTTTAGCATAAAGGAGATTAACAGCCTACTCCTGTAATTTGTAGAGCATCAGATAGTATTTCTTAAAAAAAAAAAAATAGATGCAAGCAGCAGCCCTGTCCCTCCTGGTTAAAGAGCTTCAGTGGCATTTTTAACACATCAGATGTGTGAGTGCTGACGTCCTCTTGCGGGGCTGGATCCCCAGTTTCCGGAGGCTCCTCATGTGTCACGTTCAGCTCCGCAGACAGAGGAAACGACTCTCACAGTGCGCGTGGCACAGTGGGCCCTGCTTATTCACCTGGGGACACAAGAGTGTTCCCCGGTAAGACATACCCACATCGGGAGGCCATTCATGGGACCCAGGGTCACAGAGCGTGTGCCTTTTTGCTGCTGCTGTTCTGTGCAAATGATCGCAGGCTAGATGTCCAGCGCGATTTAGAGCTGCTGCGCTGTTTAGCATCGCTCACTTTGTAGCCGGCATTCTGACTGACCTGGAAAGATGCAACCCCATTTCCCAGTTTCCCTTGAATTTCCCCAGACCCAGACACACGCCTGTTTCATCCTCAAACCAGTGTTTTACTTCAGAGGCAGACCCTTCTGCATATATTTTACCTCTATGCTGGAAGGAAAAGTGATATTTTTCAGGATTTTTGTTCAGAATAACAGATTAATAAGCAGCTTTTAAAATGAAGTTTCCAGGTGAGAGATTTCAACACTATTTTATAGATTCGGTGGATTAGGAAACATATTTTCAGTATTTTAGGACCTCAAATCCTAATCCTTTCCAACTCACCAACTCACTTTATCCCAAACCATGGTATCAGAGTCTAATGAAAGGGACTGTTTGCTTCTGATTTCAAGCCTTCCTTATACCTACATTTACAAGAAAGCTTTTTTGAAGCCGAGAAAATTGACAAGCCCTGTGACTGAGCTGTACAGTTCTATTACTTTCAGCTTCAAATATTGTAAAAAGCACCACCCCTGTGACGTTTGAATTTAGATGCCTACTCGCTGGCACCTGCCTGCGTATCTCCACGGCATCTACAGAGGGACCCGGTAGGCTTGTCTCCTCCTGAGGAAGGGTCTGCTTCCACTGCAAACCTCTGAGCTCCACCCGGAGACAGTGCTGACCACGACACCTGCGTCTGCCCCCTCCGGCCCTGGAGCCAGGTGTGTGATGCTTAACCTGCTCTGATGACCTTGGCCTGGTGGCCTGCCTGAGGCGCTGCTTCCCAGAGGCTCCGGTGAAGCCAATTCCGGCACATGGTCACGCTTTCGCAATGCTCCCATGGAACTGTGGATGTGTAGCTCATCTGGGAAAAGTGGCCGAGAGAGGCAGAGTAGAGAGAGGAAAGAGAACAGCAGCCTCACAGGGCTTCACAAAAGAAACCGCTTGCTTCAGGAGAATACCTTTTATGGTTATAAAAGCTATATATGCCTATCGTAAACATTTTGGAAAGAGAAGAAAAAAGTTTTCTTAATCATACTACCCAGCTAACATTTGGGGGTATTTATAGTAATTTCTGGTTGTCAGATAAGAAGGTATCTTTTTTCTAATCACATAGGTTTTTAAATAATCTTCAGCCCTATGTTAATAGCATTGAAATGGGAGATTTCCAAGAAGAGGAGTATTTTCAAAATACTGTTCTTTCCTTTTTAAATGGATCTGCTGAGTTATTCATGTTTCTTGACTAAGAGAGTTCCCCTTTCCAAAATTCTCAAAAAAGGAAAGTCATTTATTTTTGGATTTGAAGACAAATATTTAGAAAGGATATATCTTCGAACCCAATTAATCTCTCATGCTTAGAAGTGTGATGCCTTAGACGTAAAACAGAAGATCCCTTGATAAGTGGTCAGAATAACTTACACTGACATTTGTCGAACAGCAAGCAGTTCGGCCACGACTGTCCCAAGTACAGTTCTCGGCTGGGAAAGGCTGCCCACGTGGTCCCAGAAATACACAAAAGGAAAATGAACATTTTTCCAAAATAAGTAAATCCTTTCAAAAACCTGTCAATATGTTATGAAATGAACTGCTGTTATCGCAGTTCATTTAGTAAACAAAGAAACTACATTTTAATAAATATTTCAAAGAGAAGCAGATATAATGAAGGTAGTGAAAATTCTTTATGTTTCATGGAATTTGGATTGTTAGGATATTTTCATATCTATTATATAAAAAGGCTACTTATGTTAAAAATTGATAGTATCTAAATAATATAAAAAGAATCTTAACAATATGAATTAAAGTAGAATCTTAGGTTGGTTCCACAAACTATAAAACCTAGATAAAATCTGCTCTGTATACATGTTCTAGGTTTAGAATCTTAAATAGAACTATAATCTTAGTGGCATCTAACTAGTAACTTGTATGGGACTAGCATCTAAACCAGTTTAGAGTCTAAAACCATTACTAAGTCAGAAAAGCACTGTCAAGGTCTTGTACTATGAAGGTTATTGAGAAACTCGCATCTCTATTGAGATGATTTAGACACAGATGGTGGTAGAGTGTACTCTGGTGAATGACATAATTGTAGCCTAATTAACTCCCTTCTAAATATATGTTCTGTTTGTGAAAAATGCTGCTTCAGAACACGTAAAAGAATGCCTGGTCAAAGTAAGTCTGACTGCCTGTGATTCTAACAGCCCATGCTTTTTGTGTGTGTGTGAAAGGCAGTGATAGACGTTTTTAAATCTTCCTATGCAAGATTTCATAGAACACGAACGCTTCCAATTAAAACTCACTGCAAAGATAGGAAGGAAAAAAGTATTCTCGGATACACACAGGTCCCCAAAACTCTCAGAGCATCCCGGGGCTCTTGCTGCTCCCGTGATACTGTGAAAAATAACATGATTGGAACCTGCAATTTCTGACACCAATCTCACATCTAATCTCGGTGACTTATGAATATCTACAAGAGGACCACGGCCTAATTGCACCTGCAGCTAACTACTGATTTATTGAGCTGTTAGTACCAGGTTCTTTACCAGGACTCTGTAAATATGGGCTGATGATAGTAGTGGTCAATTTGTTAATAATTGGTTACTGTCAGTTTTTTTATTTGTAATATTTATGATTGTAAGATAGAATCAAGTGATTATCTGTGCTAGGGGCAGAAATTTCAATTCTAAGGGATGGCAGTAAATACAAGTATATTGTCGGATGCATTTTCAAAAACATATTCAAGTACCAATTACCAGCAGCTAAGGAAAAAGATTACACAATGAACTAGAATTGTACAAAACAAGGAGCAAATGGAAAATGAGAAGACACGGGGTCCTGAGGAATTGAAGTCGTACTGAATCTCATGTGTCGAGCATTGGGAGAGGGAAGCTGAGGTGTCCTTATACTTGGCAGAGAAAGTGGTCCAGATCAGTAGCTCCCAGCATCCAGGGGTGTCCTCCAGCATCCAGCGGTTTCCAGCCCAGACCTTTGTCACACAAGTGTGTGTCATGTACTTTCCCTTGTGACACAAAGAGAGTTTGACTCTCAGTGCAAAGCAACATCAGATACTGTCAGAGGCTGGGCTGCTTCTAACAAAGGTTTTCTCTGTTTAGCTCATTTTCCTGAAATGAAAAGTTGAGGAGTGGAGGAGAATGGTGAATGTGAAGACCAGTGAAGTCAAGGCCCCTTGTAACCATCGGATTTTATGAAATTGCTTTGAAATTTGTAGCCTTCTTTTGGTGGCAGGTGTCTGTTTCTCTCTTACGTCCTTCCTCCAGCCCAGTCTGGGACAGAGCTGGGCTGTGACCATCACTGGACATACACGTGCCAGTGCATTTAGTGATCTTTTATTGGTGTGAAAGTCCATTTTCCAAGGACTTCCCGGGGCCTTTCTTTCGCATGGCATTCATAGTCCTTCTCGATGTGGCCCCAAGTCCCCCCTGGCCTGTGTTTTCTAGCACCCTTCAGCACCACACTAGGAATTCTCTTTCTTCGGGAACCTAGGACCCAGACCACCCAGTGCCCTTCCAGCGTGCCTGAAGATTCCCCACCGAGGATATCGGACGTAGCTTCCTCCTCTTATCTCCTGAAATCTTACTGATTCTTCAGTGCCTGTTTTGATCTCCCTCATTCAGAGTGTTCTTTACTTACTTCTCTGAGAAACCCAAAACCATGGGTTATCTCTTCACTTTTAATTGTCACATGTTACGATTAGTAATTTCCCTGTCAGTTCCCCACACTGGTGATACACCTCTTGCAGGTAGGGGCTGCTGTACTCTGCCCAGCAGCTGGCATGCTAAACAATGAAAAGAAGGTTCTGAACCGTGTACTGGGCCTGCACAATTTGGTTCTACTTTTCCATTTCTATTTCTTTATTTTTGCCAAAACAAAGGAGAGCAAGAGCAATTCATCTTTTAATTACTAGTCTCAGATAAACTACATTTGCAAGTTGACTGTACATCCATGTGGTCTAGGCAGGCATATTTCTCCCAAAACATATAAAAAGCAGGCGGGGTGGGCAGGGGTACAAGTTATGGTTCATGAAAATAAATGACTGAACTGTTGTTATATGGTATTATCATGCTACTGATAATTCACCTTTTCCTAAGAATTCATATTACTTTTGGTCCAGAAGTATACTAGTTAACGGCATATAGTTAATTTTATCTAATTATTTGGTTTATATCAGAAGAACTAAGTGATTGAAGGAGGGAGTTTTATGCTGTGTACCCTACAGTTTCAGTAAAACAATCATTTTTTTCCCTTCGATATATTTATTATTGCCTTACAACCATGAAATCTAACCTAGACTAAAGCAGCTATATTTTTCTTTTTTACAATAAACACCTTTAATTAGCTTCCTTCAAGCTATTTTGTTGAAACACACAATGTGTTTATCTCCTGAGGTGAGCATGAAAAGGAGGCCCAGCAGGACTGAACTCTGCTGCAATTAGAGACAACTGAAAAGGTCAAAGAGGAGAGTGGGGTGCATCTCAGGCAACCCCTGAGAACACCTTGCCCCGAGACCGTCAGTCATAAATCTGTTAGTGAATAAATCTTGTATTTCTTCTTCTCACCTTGTGCCCTCGTGAAACGGGAGAGGCGTCACACCTCCTGTTAGCGTCTGTTTCATTTCCCTGCCTTCTCCAGGCTGCCGAGTGACTTTCTGACTCTACAGCCAGAAAGAAGGTACCGCCAGGATGGCCGGACAAGCGTTTTCAGAATCGAGGCAGGGCGGCTTTTTTTTTTTTTTTTTTACTTCGTCTCTCATGTGTCAAGTCAATGAAATGTATCAAATACACGGAAATACCTATTTATGCACCAATGGGTCAGCTAGGTGTCGAGACACGAAAGAGTAGTAAGACTTGCTGTCTACCCTGAAGGGGTTATGGTTGAGAGGGAAGAGACCGTCCCCATGCTGCCGTTCAGTACGGGACCCTCCAGGAGATAGCGGGCGGTCTGTGTGAGTGGGAGACGGGCCTTTCTAGGTGTGGCAGCCCCAATGCCCAGTCCTGAAAGGTGAGCGCGTCTCCAGGGGGCCAGTGGCAGAGGGAACATCTGACCTGTGAGAACTGAGGGCCTCGTTTTTGTTCAATTGAGCAAACATTGTCACGCATCCCTACGTGCCAGCGGGTGAGTCGGCCCCCAGGGGGCACGTTGATGAGCTGGAAAGTCGCTGTGAGCATTTTGCAAGGTGTAGAGTTGAGAATACAGACAAGGGACCTGGCCAGTGCCACCGTGCAAGCACGCGGCAGCTCACAGAGGAGGCACCTCGCCCAGACCTGGGGAATCAGATCGTCTGCCCCGAAGACCCTGGCGACGGGCCCAGCGCTGCCCAGGGGCAGAGCCGCAGGGCCGGCTGGGCGTGGGCGGGTATCAGACGTTGCGTACCTGCTCTCGCTGTGTCTCTGCTCTGCCGCCACAGAGGCAGCGCCTGCTGGCCTCAGTCCCCTCTGCGGATGGGAAGGGTGGGCATGAGAGAAGAAAACGCTCCTGCAGGGTCACCCCTGCTGTCCCTTCGCTTCGGCTTGCAGTCTCAGTATTATTGCACGTGAACCTGTCATGAGGGTGCCTTAAAAGCAGGGCTCCGTGACAACAACGAAGGAGCTGTTTCCAGTGATGGACCACATACTCGAAACAAGAACTACGCGTGACTAACGGTGTAGTTACGTACAGGAACCTGTGAGGGGCAGCGAATGCTGCTTCTCCCTGAGGAAAGGCCGGTCACCGTAGTGACCTGGCTGTGGGAACACTTGGTTCCCATCGACGTGCCCCAGGTCTACGCCCTGGGCCACCCTGGCATATCCGTGCTTTTCTCTGCAGTCTTATTACTGCTCACAGAGCTCGTAGCCTTTCCTCCTGAAGTCCACGAAATGCTGCCCAGTACCTCCCTCTCCTCACCCGAGCTGTATCTGCCGTCCTCACAGCCACCCCCGCTACCAGACCATCCATGTATGGAAACAGAGATGGGGCCAGACCTTTTAAAGTCCGGTTGTCGGGAAGAGCTGCTTCTTGCCTGAAATCAGAACTTAAAGCAGATTCCCCTGAAGTGGGACACCATGACACTGTGCAGCCCGTTGAATGCCCCACGGGGGGGAGTAGACCAAGGCTGTTGCGTCCCGTCGCTCCTTTAGGTTTTCCTTGTAGCATCCCCATCCCTGCCGTCATTGTCACCTCACAGCACCGCCACAGCTGCTACTGTGAGATGTCAGAAGGCTGACGCAGACCAACCTCAGCTGCACACCTCCTCCAGAGTCTCCTGTTGCCAGTGTCCACGTTTCCTCACCCAGAGGGCAAGCGAGCAGGCAAGCGTCTTGAGCAGTGAGAAAACACATGGTCACCTGAGGAACCGTCATCGTCGTTAACGGCGGCCAGTAGGGAGAGGTGCACTGGGACTCAGGTGTCTTGAGTTTCAGCGGCATGACGTTAACCCAGAAAGCATGCGCATGCGCGTCAGACACAGTAATGACACAGTTTACTCAGCTCCTTGGTCACACTTAAATCGGTTTAAATTGTCATCTGTTTTGTTATGATGATCCCTGTGTTTCTTTTTATTTCTGTCTCCCCTCAAGTGCCGCCTCTTGTCTGGTTGGAAGATGTTTGCCCGAATTTGGGAAGAAAGGGCAGTGACCTTCTAGGTAACAGTGCACCAGGCTGCCCAGGGTTAGGGGAAAGGAGACGCAAACAGCTCTTCAGTGCATAAGCTGAAATGCACACACTGCCCCGTCTTTCTTGGGCGAGATGCCTCAGGGCCTCAGTAGGTACCAGCTTAGAGGCTTTGTTTTATGGTTTGTGGCAAACGAAACCACTGGACAGTGCTGGATGTGGTTTGAGGGGCTGGGACCCTATAAATCCGTACAACAGTTTTTCCATGTCCTCCTCCTGTGAGACCTCCCACGGTATGTGCATTCACAGTTTAGGTTGAGTTGGAAATTCTGGGAACTCTGCCCCCTAGAATTATGTGACTGCTCCTCGTCAATAGGAGACTTCACAGACCCTGAAACTGCGTTTGCAGTAAAGAAAGGAAAGGCCATGAGAGTAACTTCATGAGGTCCTTTGATGACAGAACTCGGAGATCTTGTTACAGTAAAGGAGCGCTTTCACGGGACGCTGTCCCAAACATAAGACCCAGACGTAGAGAGTGTTGCCGTTTAAGCTGTGCCCCTAAGAGTCCGATGTGCCTGATGGTCTATTCCACATTTCTTCCACTTGTGAACCACCCTGTAGAGACCAACCTATACATAAACCTTTAAAATGTGAGAATTTGCTTAATTATATAGAGAGTGGAGCTTTGGAGAGCTAGCTGGACAGAGGATGGAAAATTCTGCACACCAAGGGTAGTTAGGGCTCAGCTTCACCAGTAAAGAGGCTTATTGGGCAGTCAGGGCCTTGCTAGCAGCGAGGCATGTCTCCTCGCCTGTTACTACTCTCCTCCCTCTTCTCCCAGCCCCAGTCAGAGAAACGAGGTGCAGGGCATACACGCCTCCAGCTCTGAAGGAGTCTGGGCATGGTACCAGAACCCGCGTGTCCCTCAGCTGTCCAGCCGTGGGCGCTGCCTTCTCTAGTGACGCACTGTAGTTCTCCATGACACGTCACCATAGGAAATCCAGCTTTGTTCCCAGTATCAGTACTGATCCTTGAGAGCGTGCAGGGTTGACTTACAGGTCAACTCTCTCTCCTATGCCCAACTTTTCAGCCCTCTCCATTGAGTGTGTAGTTATGCCTGTAGTGGTCAGCTGTTTCCTCCATTATTTGACACTAAATGTGGACACTTTAACCCAACTAATATAGTTCTGTTATAACATGGTACAGGTTATTGCTAAAGTCTAGAATTGTTAAATGGCTCATGAGATAGTATTACTATTAAAGTTTATCATCCATCAAGGTCCGAGAAGTTCTTCACAGGCAACCACGTTTACCCTTGGGCCGTATCATCAGACCATACTCATGGGCCTCCTCCGCCTGCCTCTCCCTTCCCTGAGTCCCAGGGGGCTCTGTTTCCTATCTCTGCCATGGGGAAGCAGATACTTCCTGTTACCTTGTTGCTCTGAACAGTCTAGGGTACCACAACCCAACCTCTCCTCTCGTAGAATATTCAGTCTTCGTTACCTTTTTTTCCTTGTCATTCTCACCATTGTAATTAAATTGTAAGCGAACCTGCTCAGAACTTATTCTATATCATTTAAATTCTGATGAATGAGGATTTATAATTATCCATAATGAAGGAAACAGCAACATCCTTTTCATAAAGGGATGTTTGAAAGCAAATATTTTGGGAAATTACAACCAAGAAAAAGCAAGGAACGCATATGTGGTTATGTGATAGATCCTAATGTGTTTAGAGGCTTGCTAATATGTCAGTAAGTGACAACCTCCTTCTTAGAGTTGTCAGACTATTGTTTGCTTCATCGCAGAATGCATAGGACTTTCTGACCTGGGAGGAGAAGGAAAGGCAAGAGCAGAGGCCAGACCACATGTCCCTGAGCACAGAGCAGGGGGCTCTGTCATTGCCATCCAAGAAACGGTGACTTGGAGGTAATAAATAGAAAAGGTGCTCTTGGTGTTGAAAAACCATGACAGATATTCCACGTGGGGAGAATAATGTGGCAGCTTAAGCAGTATCATGAGCAGGGACCTTGGGAACAGAGAATAAATAGAGTTCTCATCCTGTCTCTGCTGGTCTCTGCACTTTGGGGAGTTGGTTATATTCTCTGAGCTTTAGATTCCTCATTTTTAAGATACAGAGTTTAGACCAGACACCCTTCCATCCTTTCCAGAGCTCTTAACTACTATTTGAAACTGCTACATGCCAAGAGAAGTTAGAACCCTCATCATCAATCAACATGTCAAAACTAAATTATCGTGTAACTGCTTGAAACTTACCACAGCCCTCTCCCACACCATTCATGTCAGCGCTTCTCTGCGCTGGGGCAGCATTCACTACCTGAGCTTTCTCACGCATAGGTAGAGGCCTCGATGCAAACCATGGAGTGGTTACCAACCCTAGAAGAACAAACCTTAGGAATAACAAATCTCACTTTAGCCCTAATTTCCTCTGGGTTTTCACATGACTATGAGAAAAGCAGATTTCAGGTCTCAGCAAGGCCCCCTGGAAGAGCTGGTGAGAACATGAGGCGTGTGATCAACAGAACAGCCCAAATCAGCACTATCTGAAAGATCTCTCTTCCTGCAAGGCCTATCCAGGTTAATAACTAATTTTCTCTACATTACAGCATGTATGGCGGTTGTCATGGTAACTGGGTGAAAAGTTTAGCCAATGGAATCTATGTAGTGTTTTTAGGTTTCCCAGCTATCTGGATTGTTTTAAATCTTTTTTCTCTCAAATCCAGTCTTCTGTTTTTTTTGTTGTTTTATTTGTTTTTGGTTTGGGTTTTGGTTTGTTTGTTTTGTGTTTTTTTTTTTGGCATTCTGTTTACTAATCAAGAAAAGGTTTTGTTCTTATTTTTTTAAGGGAGGATCCCATTATGGGCAATGATTATGGATTCAAGAAAGTTTACAATTGAAACCTATTATAAGGGTCATTCAGTGTCTTATTTTCCTACTCATCAAATAAAAACAGTTGTCAGGGAACTTGATAAAAATACAGATTCTTAGCCTTCACTCCAGAGTACAGAATCTGAATCTCAGCAGAGGCAAGAGAATCTGTTTTTTTAAGAAACATCTTAGTTAACCATATCATCAAGTTTGGGAAACACTGATCTAATGTCATGAGTTCTCTTTGTAGATAAGGATGTTCATTTTGGTTTTGCATATGCCATATGGAAAAAGAAGAAAGGATTTCTTAGTTTTAAGAGAATTGATTGCCTAAAGAATTGGCTGAAACACTAAATTTGGGCCCTTTCAGCTTCCAGATCTCTTCACTTTGCTTATCCCAAAATGGCCGAGATTATATGACATGAGTCTCCAGACCTCAGCAGCACCCTGTGGATAGGCAGCTGTTTAGAAGGATCATGCTCTGCCAAGATTTGGGTCTCCTTTTGGGCCACACCTTTTTCCTTTAAGAGATAGCACTTTGAGTGGATTTTTGTCATTCTGTTGATTGCAGTTGTAAATTTTCTCTCGATTATTCTGGTCAGGTAATGGTGGGCTCAGCAAAGTAAACACATGTGCAGCTCCGGAGTTCTACACTTAATGTCAGTTATAAATTACACCAAGTAGCTAGAAAAGCAGCTATAATAAGAAATATTCTAATTAGTCTCAGAGGCATTTTGCTACAGAAAATATGGGAATTTTTTTTCTTTTGCAGAGTTTGCTAATTGCCCCTCAACAATAGGTATGAATCTCTCTTGTTATACTTGCAGAAAATATATGGCTTTGGCTTCCAGCTGGGACATTCTGGAGATATGAAAGAAGCTGCAAAAAAAATAATAATAATGTTTTGAACAGCTAGGGAAGACAGCTACATGGCTGTTGAAATGAAAATATATAACAATATTATCTTTACATACACACTCTAAAAACACTTTGATGGCTTCCATAAATATCAGTCCAGCACTATACTTTATTTTAATTGTAATTTTTAAAATGCAAATGTAGCACCTAAGCTGATTATGATTTCAAGGAATGCACGGTCATACTGTAACCCAGCTTAGGCACACCGTGTTCCAGGTATACCTACCGTACCCCAGATATACATGCCATGTCCCAGGTATACATAATGTACCCAAGGTATACCCTTACAGAATTCATTTTGAGTAGTGTTGTGAAGACAATCCAATTGCTAGATGATAAAACTTAAGTGGTTCTGGTGACCAACCCATGAAAATAAGATTCACTAGCTGCATATAACCCCCAAGGAATGCCTGCAATGCTCTCGTGTGCTTGGTAGGGCCCGTGGTAGGGAGGGAGAGGGAGAAGTTCTAAGTGCTTGGAATCATTTTTTGCATCCTAGAATAGATGTGCTCTTTATATCATGATGCCTTTCAATTAGAAGTCCTCAGAGGACAGACACCTGGTGAGTGGTCTTTAACTGACTTCTAGCGTCTGTGCATGCTGGGGAAATAGCACCTCCCAAGGTCCTGTCTGAGGCTTTGTACTTGCCTGGGTTGCTTCCCTGCTGCTGCAGCCCAGCCCAATTAGCAAGTCCTGCTGGTGTTTCTGGAGTTTCTCTTAATCTTCTTTAGACCTCTCTAATTTGAATTATTCTGTGTCATCAACAAAGATTTGACAGTTGGGCCTCAGTGAAATCAGAAACTAGAATTGCAATTAGAGTTTCTTAATCATTGTGCATATTGTATGGTTACATTGGGAAAACATTGGGATCTAATTAAAGGGAAGGGGAATTGTTCATTTGTTTACTGTGTCACTATTTTTCTTTTAAAATACAAAGTTAAAAGCTTGATTATCTTTGGTGGTCTCAGTTATCTACCAGTGAGGACTACTGAATATACATGATGCACAGATTAAGTGTCAAGGAATTCTTGAAGAAAGTAAAATTACAGTGAGATTTAGAGGATTAGGAATTTGCTAGATTTTTTTAATGTACATTTTTAGTTTTTCTGGCTCTTGGCCTATTTTATTTGCAGAGTTATGAAAAACATAATTACTTTAGTAACAATTTTCTTTATTTAACTCCTTTCAGTAGGTGATAAAGCTTATTCTTGTAATTTAATGTGAAATAGGCAGTGTAATTTTATCCATATGAAGTTCAAAAACACAAAAACTAAACAATTAAGTGGTGTAGACCTATAACACTATACAAACAAGCCAAGGGATGATAAACCCCAAATTCAGGAGAGCAATTTTCATCTAAGTCGGGAAGAAACTGATACGATCCAGTCAGACACACGGTGTAAAAGGAAAATTACAGCAGGCACTAGTTAAAAATGGCAAGGAAGACTTCAGTCGAGATCCTGGGATAGAGTGAGATCGCTGCAGTATGAGAGAACGAACTTCACCCGTGACCCTGAGGCCAGAGAGTCTTCAGTATCGGGGCGAGCTAGGGAAAAAGTGACTGCGAGCTGAGGGCCGTGTCACCAGGCCATCTGTCTTGCTAGCCGGCCCTCACGGGAGTCAGTCTCCTGTGCTCTGGGAGACAGGGGCTCTGTCTGTCTTCATGATGACCTTTCGAAGGAATGGTTCCCAGGCCCCTGAGAAGGATGCTCCTGGCTTGTGGGCGTTACTTCTCCGAGGCAGAGAAAACACCTGAGTGCAAGTTCCCTGCATTTGTCTTTTCAGGTGTTCATTTCATCCTGCAAGTTTATAGAACTCCTTTTTCCATTACCATCGTTCTGCCGAGGGCTACCAAAGGAGAAGACTTGTCTTCTCTGAGAGAGAGAGGGCAGGAGCCTGGAGTTGGGAAGGGACACCTGTCTGCAGCTCAGTCAAGCTGAGGGCGGTGTTAATGCCTGCTGGGTGCACAGGAGGCTTCGGAGGTGATGCCGGCTTCTTCCCCTTAACACTGCTGGTTACGCAGCTGCTCCCCGTATCATGATTCTCCATACCTTATGTACGCTTTATACGTTTTCTTCAGTATTTGGCAGAGGCATAAATGGTATTAAATACTACTTGATAGGAAATATTAGTGGTATTCAATAGAGACAGAAATGGTGTTTAATAATACTTAATAGAAGTATTCACAGCACTCGGTAGAAGCAGAAATGGCAATGTGGGTCACTGGCGGGGTGCTTGGATAGCTCTGGGCGCTGGGGAGGACGGAGATTGCCGATGGACAGTGCGTTCCCTGTGCTGTGTTTGCAGGGAGCTTCTCTGTTGTTCCCACTGGCTGCCCTCGAGCTCCCTGAAATAAAGGGCGGTATTTTTACCCTTGATTTACTGACTCAGGCAGAAGCATTCATTGTTTCTTCCTAATATCACAATACACCCGCATTCCCTGAGGCTACGTCACTCCTTGGAACTAAGTTAGCCACTCAGGGAAGATCATTCAGCATGTCCAGGTCTCCAGGGCAGCATTGCAGGCTTTCTTGTTGCACGTGGACAAATTGCCTCCCATCTGTGTGCTCCGTCTGTGGTACCCAGCAGCAGCGCCTCGATGCTCCCCTCATGGTCTGAGAGAATTGATGTGCCCCCTAAGCATCTAACGCAGTGCTCAGGACACGCTTCGGCACCGGGGGAAATCTGCCTGGCAAAGGAACTGGAACGGAGACCACATCGGGCTGCTGCGGCCATGGTCGTGGCTCTGTCCTGGGGGACACAGCCAGTCTAAGTGTCACTAAAAGTGCTGTCCACAGGTGCTACCGGGAAGCTAAGATTTAGGGAAAATAAAGAGCCGGCAAGGTCATGTGGCCAGTCAGAGGCTGGGCCAGTGCTGATACTAGGATTTGCCCATCCTGTTTCATGCTCTGCACCACCACTGCATAAAATCCGCTGGAAAGTGGGGACGTGAGGAAGTGTCGGGGACACCTGGAACCCAACATTCCTATTGCACCTGTAGAGTGAGTAGCTTTCATGCACACATCTCATCCAGAGGTCACATGCGAGGACCTGCAGGGTCTCTCTTTTCTAAAGGCTCATTGATGCCAACACAACAGGACGGAGGATGCAAGATCTCTTTCATTTCTAACACGTTTGCTCACAAACAGATATTTAATATCTTACTATCGTGTCTGCCTCCTGAAACACTAAACAGAGGCTTACTAAGAAGGGTCTCTGTTCTTTCTATCAAAGCAGCTTTGTTCCTTGGGCATAAACAGAACTATCCCTTGTCTCTCTAAATGGGCCAGAGAGCCAACCTTGTCATAAACAAGTACTTCTTAGCTTTGGCTTCAGATGTCAGCTTTTTCTCTTGAGGTTTTTACCTACTTAAAATTCACTTGTTGCTCTTTAAATTCACTTATAGCTTAAGGCAAAGGTTTGAATTTCTGAAATGAAACCATGTGCCCAAAGAAGCTCAGGGGAAACAAAAATAAGGCAAATAAATGGAAAATCCTCCAAAATAAGCAAAAGCATTAAAATGATAATGCTATAACTTACCGAACTAGCTGAAAAATAATGTTATGCTCAAGATAAGCTTAAACTATGGAGACCCTCTCTTCTATAAAGCTTTAAAGTGAAAGCAGAATATTGCCTCCGACAAAACTTCATTATATGTCATTTCTATTCCCCGATCCACCAAGAGATATTTTGACTTTTAGAGCCCCAACGTCTGTATTTCTTAACTTCCTAGGTGATTCGAATGTCTAACCAGGATTAAGAAACCCATTGAACAATATTTGGAAACTGTTCAAACAGGTGTTGAACACGCCCACCACACAACTCGCCTCTTCCCTAAAATACACACGTGCACATAGTGTGAGCACACACATGTACACACACACTCCAAATGTCATTCATTTGTATATTCACTTAACCAACAAGTTTAACTTTGGCTTTGTGCAAGGAGCCACATTCTTGTGCCCAAGAAGCCCCCCATGTAAGTGTGGAGAGTGTGTAAAGGTGCGTGGACGGGGGACGGTTCCTAGATGGAAGACGGGATGGTGAGCCGATTTTAAAATCTAATTTCTGACTTGTTCACACTTCTGATCTTTCTTTACATTTGCCATTAGGTATTGGATTGGTTCATATTTTCTGCATGAGAAAAAGATGAAAAGATGGACTCACACCTAACAGTTTTGAGTTATTGTATATTCTAGACTTCCGCTTCCATTGCGGCTTCTGTTTATAGATGTAAGACCTGAACAAATAGAACTAATTCCTAAAGAAGCTGAGCTTCCATGAAAGCATATGACTGTCCAGCCCACCAACCTGTTTTATTACCCATCTGAAAACAAGATTGACACTGCTATGATTATCTTCTAGTTGAAAGGGACATTCGTACTTATTTAGCCAAATACTATGCTTTCAGACAAACCAACCTCTGAGCAATTCCAGGCAAATGAAGATCAACCTTTCAGAAAAGGCACCTTGCAGAGGTGAGCCCACAACTGCAATTAGTATAAAACAGAGCTGGTGCAATGTGACAGCAAACCCCCCAAGCCCTTAATGGAAGGGTTGACCCTTATTCACACACAGACGTGGCTAGAGAGTAAATAACATTGAGCTTTGATAGAGCGCTAACTTGAAAGACTGAAAGGCTGTGGTGGACCACAAATACAGGGCCATTTTGGAGTGGAGAAGAACAGAGGGCAGTGGCATCCCGCTACACTAATCTAAGGCTCCCTTTCATTGCTGCTTCCCAGCAGGACAAAGTAGGGTGAGAACGCAGGGTAAAACATTTTTCTAAAAACATAGTACTCTAGTGGTTCCTTAATATGTGTGTGTGTTTGTATGTGTGTGTGTGTGTGTGTGTGTGTATAGATATATCTACATATATATATATATATGCACATATACATGTATATTTTATTATCCATCTAAAATATGTATATGTATATATATGTAAATATATATGTATGTATATAATATGTTATCGTTCTACAAAGTGCAAATGCACAGCTAAACCTAGATTAAAAGTAATTGCAGAAAGTAATTGCAGAATGCAATCTGTGTTTCAGGAGGAATATCATTAATATAGGTTCAATAATTCATTATAAATTTGTTTCAAATTTAAAATAGCCAGCATCAATTAAGAACTCACTTCAGACAGGTAGAATGAGACAAAATCCCTTTATTTTTTTTTTTACTGCGATTTAAAAAATAACATAACACAAAATGTATCAACTTGGCCATTTTAAAGTGCAGAGTTCAGTAGTGTTAGGTACATGCACATTATTGTGCAACAGATCTCCAGAACTTTCTCATCTTGCAAAACTGGAACTGTATACCCTTAAAGTACAGCCACTGATGTGAGGTATATAAATACTTAAATTTATAGCCATGGAGAAAGGAATGGTGGTGCCAGGGGCGGAGGGGAGGGGAAATGAGGACTCGTTGCCTGACTTCTTAAATCTCAGTCTCCCCTTCGGTTCCTGTTCTGAGTGCGTTGGCAATCTGTCACTCGGCCTAAGTTTTTGCAGCTCTGGTTCTGGAAGTGCTGTGTCCTGCCTGACTTTGGAGACCCTGCTCTTGCCTGCACCCAGGTTCTACTAGCTTAGCTCTCTGTGCCCCCCATTCTCCTTTAACCATTATTCCATTTCATGCCCACTTGTAACTGCTCCACCCAGCTTACCACTTCGCTGCTCTTCCCAGGCTCTAGCGCACCCCGCCTCTCGACTGTTCATGATGTGCTCCTGGCCTCGCTGATTGCCCCCCCACCCTTGTTCCAGGCTAGCTGGCCTCATCCCTTCTCGGCATCTTCAGAATGACCGCATGGATCATATTGCACACATCCATCCCCCAGAAAAGTTAACGGCTGTAGTCACTGTGTATTGAAACAGGATTAAAACCCCACTTTGTATTCTAGGAAATAGGAAACTGAATGAATTTAAACCAAGAACAACTTCAAAAATGTCATGTTTCCCTGCCCAGTATGTAGGAATCTTGGTCTCCAGCACATTGCTGTTTATATATCATACAAATTTTCTATAAACTGTTACTGAGAATTATATGCGAATTAAATGTTCTCTAGACAATTCTAAATATCAGCTTCAATGCAAGGCTTTACCTGCTAAAAGCATCTATTTATAGTTTAATACTATATCTCTGACATTTTGACATGATACATATTCCATCAGGCTGATACATTGCCACCTCCCAGTGAGTCACAGTGTCACTAACGCAGAATTAAACATGTTGCTAAACCACTTTACAGCCCTTGCAAAGCAAATAGGCTGTTTGACAATTACCCTCAGAAAGGCAAATAATCAGCACACCTCTGATTTCCTTATTATTAACCATTATAAAATCATGTGCTGTGATAAACGTACCTAACAAAGACACTGATTTTATAAGATTTCCCAAGAAGAAAACACATATATTTGACATAAGAAACCCACAGGGGGCCCCTCCATTTTCCTTTGTGTCTTCAATTTGCTGGGAGCTACTCCGTGTGTGGTGCTGGCTTTCACTTGTCAGGCTAAGCTTTGATTACCGAGTTATGGAAAAATCATTGCCCGTTGCCTTAACTGTAATAGTAAAGGATGTCTTACAAAGGAAAGGAATCATTTGTGGGGAGGGCGCTGCTTTGTAGTTAAAAGACTATTTTTAACCCAAACCTTTCTATTTCTCTCCCTATTTTCTCTTTCATTCTGTTTAATTGCCAGTTGGACAAATAAGAAGGCACCTGATGTGTATCAAATTGTGCCTCAGGACACCCTGAGTGGTTTTGTTTGTTCTGTTTCGTTTCTTCAATACCACTGAGACTACTGTGCTGAGCATTCTTTTCTTTGCTCGAATTATCTTACGTAATCATTCTCCACCAGTATCCTTTTGACAGGCCAAATAAGCACTTATTTTGAATGCCAAAGCTAATTTTCTAGAGAATTTTCTAAATAGATTCATAACCCCTGTGGTTGCACAGGAGAGTATATTTGACTGTTTGGTGGCATATTTGACTTGATAATTCATAAGGTATTTTTTGTCTTCTATATGGTTAAAGGTTCCACTTGAGCTTGCAACAGAAACATGAAAATGCCCCATGGCAAGCTTGTTACATTTTTAAAAATCAAACCAAACAAACAGAAAGCCGAAGGGGCAGCACAGTAAAAATAAGAGGAACATAAGCTTTAATTCCATGGGTATCCGAGTTCAACTCTACCTTGGCCATCCAAAGCTTACTCGTTATGTAGTTAGGTGAGTAGGTGAGAAAATCAAACTTCAGTGTTCTCATTTATAAAGCAAGAGCTAAATAGTAGCCCAAACTTACTGAGTGTCCACTGTGGCACTGTGCTAAGTGCTTTACCTGTGGCACCTCCTTATTGACATTTTATAGGAAATAGAAACAAAGTCACAGGACAGTTTAGCAGTGTTCTCAAGGAACACTGTGTTACACAGCCAGTAAGTGGCAGGGCCGGGATTTTGAACAAGGCAGTCTGTCTCCAGAGTCTGTGTTTTAACTACTAGACAAAGCTCCTTCTCTAAAAACCTTGCAATTAAATAAGGTATCAGGTGAAAGTTCGTCTCACTATGCCTGACAAATTGTTAGTGTTCACAAGAGTTTATTTATGTCCTCCTTAAAAACAAATGAGGGCAGTAATTACACTATAAGGATAATGTTCTTTATATCCTTCAATATGTATTCAAAAGGTCATCACAAAGGTGCAAAAATAGAATCAAAACATTATGATTATCCAATTCCTTTTATTGAGTGTTTATTATATACATTTTCTCATTGAACCTTCAATAATACCTACCAAGTGGGTTTATCATCATACCTGCATTATAGACAAGGACACTGAGGTTCAGAGCCATATAGCTAGCAAGTGGCAAATACAGAAACCCATGAGAATCTACCTGCTGCACTATATTACATCACAGTTGATCAGAAGGAGAATGATTTAGTCTGATGACTTAGGCTACTGCAACAGCTCGTTAATTTGGGGCCACCTGGAAAGTCCCCTCTCCCCTCTGGACGTCAGCGTCCTGATCTAGACAGCAATGTCACCTTCTATGGCGACCATAGTAAGACATCACCATAAAGTAATTTGTGATACCAATTTTTGAAAGTATCAGTGGTTTCACATAGAACAATTTTTTTATGGAGAATTTAAAAAATCAAGAAATAGTTCTCAATTAGGCATAGTTTGGTAAATAAAATCAGTTTATTCTCTTGAGGGCATTTAATTCTATTATATAAATATTAACTTAGGACCTACAAGTGCATAATGGCACTTTACTAGGTTGCAGGAGTGGTCTGGGGTTATACAAGACATGCTCTCGCCCAGTGAGAAGCTTAGAAGGACAAAGGAGAGTTCCAACATAAACACTTGAGTATTAAAGAATGTGCTGAATAACTATGAATTGTGTAGTTCCAGAACGACTTCCTTTAGGAGGAAGGGCATGATACTGGAAGACACTGTGGGAAATGGGGGACTTGCTTTGGAAGGAGAAGACGTTCTAGCAGGAGAGAATCGTCAGGACGTAAACAGATAGACCCAATTGAACCAAAAGATTCATACTGTGGAAAAAGGGAAATCGTTGTACAAACTTGTTGAGAAGATATGTTCTCAGTTATTCGCCTAAGGGTTTGCATCTTCTAATTAGACATTTTTGTTTCAATTTCTAGCACCTGAAAATACCCATTTGTTAAGTCTTGTTACCCTGGGCGTATCCAGAATTACACATGGTTCCCAGTGTTCTGGCTGCACCTCATCTCTTTATTTTCTTTCGGAAAGCATGTTGTATCGACGAGTGAGAACAGTAACACTGTTAGGTAACTGCTCCGATGTGTTAAAGTTGATCATTGGAGAACTTAATACTTATTAGTAATCAAGTTCTTGTGAGTCATGATACCAATCAAGCCAGCATTCCCTTCACCAGGCCTCTGGAGCCAGGAGAGCTGGGAGGGACAGGGCTGGCTAGGCAGCTGCCCCTGCTGCCATCAGGGCAGAAGGGACAGACCAAGGTAGCAACAATGGACTAGAAAGAAAATAAAATGATTCAAGGGACATTTTAAAGGAAGAATTAATTTCAACAAATATTTACTGAGTGATTGGTATGTTTACAAAACCATAATATACACTTCAGAGACTGCAAAAAAGGGGAAATAAAACAGTTACACAATCAGAAACAGCAATAATGCAAGCCCCCGCTTACCAGATAACCCAGCAGATCAGCAGTTTATATGTTGTAGGACTGAAAAATAAGATAGATCCAATTTGTTAGGTGAAATATGTTTGATACTCTAGTACTCATAAACTCACCAGCCATAAAAAGAATAATTTACATTAGTGACAATGATATACTATTAGAAATAGTTTATATCTAAAAATATATAAGCAATAAATTGTAATCAAGAAAGGTATTGTATTAGCGGGCAAGACCCTTTCTCTCCTCTAAGACTGCCCTTCAGTATCAGTTACTCAAACATAGCAATTGATTTTTAATTTACCAAAGGGAGTGTAAAATCTGTTTTATTAGTGACCATTGGTAGTAGTACACGCATATATAAAATTATTCATCTAATTACAAGTAGATAAGCAATTTATAGGTTATAGTATCTTTATGTTGTAGCATTTCACCTTGGCATAGTTTTATATAATTTCCTAGTTTCTCATTCAACCCTGTTTTACCCTCAACCGTTATGTGAGCTCTTGACTTAGCTCTGTCTCATTTCCTCATTGGCCTTGCCTCTGCTCCTCTCTGACCACCTGAAGCCCAAGCGAGTTTAGGTGGTTGGTTCCGTTATCACTGGGAATTTACATTCTTAAATCTGTAAACAATTTAATCTCCAGGGGCCATCCAGCCCAAGAACAGATTCTGACAAAACTTCTCACTCCTGTTTTAAATATCTTTCCTGTCTCCCCTTTTTTCTTATTAATTTATTTTTTATTTGTCAGGAATCAGTGGATAGCTCTCTGCTAGACGGTTCTCAGGACCAGCCTGCCTTTTTCTTTTCTGATTTTCCTTTCTAAATTCACATTTATGCTTATGAAGCATTGCTTCTAAATATGATTGTTCTAACCTTGGCCTCTGTGAGTGCACTTCAAGGGGATGTTACATATTTTATCACATGCTTTAACATTAATGAAAAATAATTAGTATTATAAATTTGAATCAAAATTTAGGAAATATTTGTTCTAATTATATAATCTCTCTGGAATAGTTCTATACGCTCTTTTAATATAGACCAGCTGCTTCTGTTTCAACTTGTAATATTTAAATATAGAAGAACATTGTTCAGTTAAACTGAATTGTCTATTCTAAAAGAATATGTAATATTCTTCATGTTGGGAACACAGAGCCTTTATACAAAATAGTTGTGCTACTCTTCACAGCACAAGTATGTACAAGTACCAATCAAACACAATATAAGTGAACACAGTACAGATAGTAGTACCAATTCTTCATCTAGAACAGCTGTTAACCATGGTACTTGGTGGATTGGGGATAGGCTTAAATGATGCTTTTCCTTGGACCCCGTGCTACCCATGCCTACCCTCCATGTACCCAAGCTGTCTCAGAATCTCCTTTCCTTTTGGTTCTTCAGTTCATGTAATATAACTGTTTGCTATTGATCATAAATTATAGTTGGTTCTCATTATTTGCAGGAGTTGTTATCTGTGGAGTCACCACAAACACTGAATTAGCTAATACTGAACCAAAGGAAATATAGGGTTAGGTTCTTATGACCCTGTGTCACAACGCTTTTATCCACCCATCGATACAGAACGTTGTTTTATGTGTTATCTCTGTCTTACGGCATTTTATTTAGTGTACATCTTTTATTCATTAACATCGAACTCCCAACCAGTAGCACTACAGCTCACACCTGAACAAAACACATGTCTTTTCTCCATAGGACACATCAGAGCCTTCTTACACTGAGGAACACTAGAGAGCACTCAGCTCTGTGCTTGGGGGTCATTTTACACATTAGAATCACCACAAAAATCATAAAAATGTGTGAAAATGTGGCACTAAGTAGACTGAAAGGGACGTTTGTTTATCGTGTGAGCTGTGAAGGAAGGCCGAGCACAGCCTCGTTCAGCCTCTAGGAACATGCGCATCACGCAACTCGCTGTCGGCGCTGCTGTGCACATGCGCAGTCTGCGACGAGCCAGAACAACGCTGAGCGTTGACTCGGAGGTTACGGACTTTAGCAAGTAGGCAGATTTGCAAATATGGAACCCACAAACTGATTAAGATCAACTGTATCATCTTTGAAGCAAAAGCCACAGTTCAGCTCAGGATTGGTGGTAGAAAGCAGCTGACATTTACGGAGCACCTGCTAGCGCCGAGTGCCTTCCGCTTAACAGCACCTTGGCCAGCGACCCTGAGAGTGTGTTCTGATAGGGCTTGCCTTCACTTGGGAAAACATCATTTCTGTGTTAAGTTGGCCTGTGTTGTTGTTGTTGTTGTTGTTGTTGTTGTTGCTGTTGTTGTTGTTGTTGTTGTTTTTCTCAATAGGTGACAAAATTAGAGTGTTTGGCACCAAAATAAACAGAAATGAGAGTACTTAGATCTGGCGGAACTTCGTTGTCAGTAGCCATCCGGAAGACACGCAGTGTGTTTCATTGTGTGTTTTTTAAGATCGCCATTGAAATGAACGCATAACTGTGCACTAGCTAATGTTAAAATGAAATGCAGAATTATCGTAAGTAAAACAGTACATCACTAGTGTAAGAAAAGACAAAAGGATCACTGGAACTGATTATAATTGTCAAAATACTTATATTTTGACAATATTTACATAAGAATTTACATAAGAATTAGTACAATGCTAGCAATTCAAGTTAATGGGAAAAGAAGGCAAATCATGCTAAGAAAAGCTTATAATTATTGTTTTAAAAAATTAAGTTTATAGCTCACTTTAGATGCTAAAATAAATTCCAAAAAATTAAAGAACTCAATGATTATGGGAAAAGGACAAATAGAAAAGTGATACAGACAAAAATAAGAATAAAATATTTTATCATTTCTGAAATTGGTTAGATTTTGTCTTTGTTTAGCAATGGGGCTGACAAGAAATTTAGCAAAATAGATCAATATCTTTAAAATCTTTGTAATTCTTGAACAAGGATTTTCACTTCTAAAATCATATCCCAAGAAAACAATTATATCTCACACATATTTTTTATAGATTGTTTATCCAAAAGTTATATGTAATTGTAAAAAATTTGAATTAATATCTGTCTCCCAAAAGAAGCAAATAATTAAAAACATTTAATTCTAGACATATAATGGTATTTGCTACAAATAAATCCCCTAAAAATGTTTCTGAAGACTATATGGACACATGTTAATGGTATAATTTTAATAAGTCATGGCAGAAAACTGATAGATTAATGACTCAGTTTTACAAATGTGTGTTTTTACATCTATTTACATGAGGCTGGGAAGGAACATAATGAAAATATTTCTTGTCATTGAGTTTATGGGAAATTTATATTTTCTGTATGGTTTTTTGTATATTACAAATATTATAAAGTTAGTAAATTTAAGTTTTTCAGATGATCAAATTGAGTATTTAACATTCTATAGATTAATGTATTATTAAATCTTTTTTCTTCCTAGTAATACTGTTTTTTTTAATACTGGCATATCATCTCAGCTATGGCTGTGCCTATTCAAAACCAAAATCCTTCCAATTTTATAAAAAGTTGAACTCATTATTTGTATTTTTGTATGTAATCTGATCAATAAATATTTTGACGGCACTTCATCTGCTTTGGCTATAGATAGATGACAGAAGAAGATGCTGATTAAATGACCAATAAATACAGGAAAAAATCTGGGACTTTTTTTGTTTTTATTGTTACTTTTTATAACCATTATGTTTGTGTGGTATTTATAGTATTGCTATAAAGAATACTTTCAGTCAAGTCTCAGGTCTTGCTTTCAAAGGATGTGTTGTTTTGTTTTTATCATTCCAAATTTTAGGATTGTGTTGAGATTACAGGATGAAAGATCATTTTTATGGGTTCTCAAATAACTATGAGAACAATTATGAATTTTCTTTAAAAACAGTGAAGGCTAAAACAGGTGCCGTGACTGTTTTCCTCTTGTCCTCTGTGGTGAAATGCAGCAGAGTGAGAAGATGACAAGGACTGAGCCAGGTTGCGGGAGGGATGGGCAGGAGTCTTCAGTGCCTATTCTTATCAGCCCTGGGACCATGGACAGTTTCTCAGAGCCAGCGCTCCTTCGTGTATAAAATCAGAGTGAGTTCATTAGGTCTGTGTCTAGCAATCTGATTTAATCACAAAACAGGACTGGACTACATGGTGCTTAAAGAATTTATCAACATGACTTCTCTCACTGGCCCCTTGTTTTACAGAGCTGGATAATAAATGTTAGAATTTTACAATGAAAAGGAAACTAGAGTGTCAGGCATTCTGAGTTGCTGATAGATGATGTGTATGTTAGCCTTAGGAATCACTGGCAAATCTTTGGAAAAGAAGCCTGTGTTCTCTAACTACAGCTTTACTAGAGCATAGAGACCAACCCCCTTCCTTTAAGAAATGGCCATGGATCCATCCCAGGATGTATCCGTGTGGTCAGTAAGAGCCATAGTTCTATGCTGATCATACTCTGAGCAAATTTTCAAAAGTAGGTCTGAACAATTGCAAACCATGGACAGAAACAACCTCAGTAAACTCAAGCAATCCATGGTTTTGAGCCATGTAGCATCCAGGTAAACCTGCCAAGATTATTTACGTGCAGATGTATTCCCAAATACATAACCGAATAGGCGACTTTCATGGTCTTACTGGATTTAAAGGAACTGGGTCTTGTAGGCTATTTGCCAAAGATAATTCTTTGAAATTTTAATATTCATTTAGATATTCTTCCCAATGGTAGCTGATTATTAGTTTTTTGAAGCCACTTTGGGTTGGAGCCAGTAAAAAATCCTCCCCCATAGCTTGCAAGAACTTATTTTTCCATTCTCTGTGACAGGAGGCTATGTGTCCACGTCAGCTAAACGGAGAGGCAATGGCAACGGCAGATCAAGCCAGATTTCTTGCATTCGAGTCCAGTTCTGTCACCAAATTTGTAACCTCCAGCAATTTTTCATTATTATACTGCTCCACTTTCTCACCTATGGAAGAGAATAATGATAGCACTTATCTTCTAAGAAATTAGTGTCACAGTGCCTAGCAAGACCTAGGCTACATCTGTTATATTTCTAAAAACAAAGTATAAGTTGTAATCCTATTTTACGCCATTCAAAACTGTTCGCTGATCTACAAGAAGACCATTTGAGCCACACTTTCAATTCTTGAAGTCATTCCATTGCAGTTGAAACAGAAGCATCATTAGAGGGGTGGGAGTCCATGAACAGCTTTGCCCTTCTCATTCCCATTTTCTTTTTCCAAAAGAAATAGTCAGAAGCAGTTCCTCATATTTAGGTCACCCTATTTTTATAACGTAGCCTTGATGACCTGGGTGCAACTAATTAAACCAGGGATCTGAGTTCATTCCTTTATGCAGCTCCGTGTGGCTTGGCTTGTAGCCTCATGAGAACTCTGCCTAACAGAAAGTCCTGTACTGATTAGCAGAGAGTCTGATCCAATGCAACCTTCTCTCAATGACTTTACATAACAGACATGCAGACTTCATAGCATTTTACAGTACACTCTGTTCACTTACAGATTTTGATATACTCACTGAGGCGATAGGGGCTTTGGAGGAGAGAGCAAGAAAACAGAATTTTACTTAGTGGAACATTTTTTTAGTCATTCCACTTGTTGTGGAAATTTTGTATTTCACAGGGTGACTTGATATCATTGGTTTCCAGGATGTATTCTGGTCAGCGTTGCCCAAAAGGCATGCAGATTTCTGTCTACAAGCCAAATAGGTAGTAACTTCATTTTGGAAATTATCATATGATTCTTTGACCCTTCAAAGTGCATTTCTCTTAGAACTTAGCTTTGCTGGCATTGATGTTGCATTTTTAATAGTGTGAACCTTTTACATATGTGATAACACTGGACTCCCCAAGTGGGGCAAACTCCCTCAAATTCTGAATAAACCCAGAGCAGCGTATCTGCCGACCTGACTCGGTGTTTTTCTGCAAGATGCTCACTGAGCACATGCCCCCCAAATGGGGATGAGACGGAGACAGGCTTTGCAGGCCCTCCCTCTACATCCCATAGAGTGAGTTTCTGCAGAGCTGAGTGTGGTCCTATGTCTTTGGACAGTGTGGTCCTAAAAAGAAACAGCCTTGCACCAGCTGCCCATCCGATCTTACATTGGTCTGTGTGTGCCGAAGTGTGACCACTCACATTGGCGTCCTTGACATGGTAGGATGTGGTGCCTTCAGGGTGATTTAAGAGCTCTTCAGGGCAAGTTTAGCTTTTCTCAGTTTTCCAGTTTTGCACTAACTGTAGAACCTAACCATGTTAATTTTGATCCATGTTAGCTTTGAATACACTGGAATTAAAAGCTCAGACTTCATAGCCAAACTGCCCTGGGTTTGAATCCGGCTTGCGTCCCATGCTTATGTGGCTTTAGGAAAGTTGCCTGACTTTCCTAGGTCCTCATTTTCTCATCTGTCTGTGATTGGTGTGAGCCTCACAAAGCTCTCAGTGCAGTCTCCCCATGCAGCGAGGGGCACTGTGGTTGTTAGCGCTGTTAAGAAGTTAAGAGATTCACAGAAAAGAGGCAGAATCCTAAGCCCTGAGGCAGTATTGGTCTGGAGGAAGAAGAAGCCATGAGGCGTCGCGCAGGGGACTAGATCAGTAGCTGAGAGCTGCTGGGTAGTCCGGGTCCCCATGAGGACTAATTATTCAGGAGCTTGGACCGTCTGCATGCGGATAACACATCAGCAGGAAATAGAGACTACTCGATAAAACTTCCAGCAGTTCTGGTATCAAAAGATCCTAACATGGTGTTGCATTTAATTCGAGGCTTTAACTCAGCCCGAGAGGAAGTCCACGTAAAAGAGCAGTGATAATACAGTCCTCTTTTAACCTGGATTATTATTAGATTCAAGTATGTTTATGAATATGAAGCAGTTTTGAAATGATTAAACCCTATATGAATGTAAGATGGTAGCAGATTAAAAATATTAATAGCATTTTAAGTCAGGGCCAATTATTTAGGAACATGAATGATAGAGAAGAAAAAGACTGTGAGTGTGACTGTGCCTCCTACCCTCAAAATTTACTGAAAGAACTAAAGGTTATAATTAACCATTATTATTAACCATTCTATATCTGCATTGTCTTAAAAGTGTGGCCTAGAGGACAAGCTTGGGTTTTAGAGTTAAATTAACCTTGGCTGTAAATCATTATTCTGCCACTCACTGGCTGTATGACCTTGAAGAAGTTCTTATATAACTTCTCTGGGCCTCAAAGTATATATGGTAAAATTCCAAAGATGCCCACTTGATTAGAACGTATTTAATTCAAAACCAGAATGGGGGAGGAAATGGAATAAGAAAACAAACAAAACTATTTAATTCCAAAAGTAGGAAGAAAAGCAAAAAAATTTCATAGAAAGTCAGGAAAAAGAAAAAAATGTGAAACAGTAAAGTCATGTCTCTTTCTATATCCATATCTATCTATACACACACACACACACACACACACACACACACACACACACACACACATATATATATATAGATAGATATATACACGCACACATATGTCATATTATTGGACTAAATTAAATATACTGGCTAAAATAATTTGTCACATTAAATTAAAAATAAACTAAATGTTCTTTATGACACACATAAAATAAGAGGACTTAGAAAGGCTCAGTGTAAAAGGATAAAAATATATATAATGGGCAAATAATAAATGAAAGAAAAACTAGATAACTAAAATAATATCAGATAATATAGACTTTAAAACAAAAGCCTTTTTAGGGATAGATAGGGTTACTAAATTATGATAAAATATTCAATTTGCCTCAAAAACATAGCAAAAAAAAATAGCAATTCTACACTTGAATGCACCAAGCAAAATACCTTCAAAATAAAGAAGGCAAAAATTAACAGGAATACATGGAGAATTTGAGAAGTCCAATATTATAGAATAAGGATAAGTCCAATATTTTACATACGAATTTCAAAGCTAATAATTTTAAGCACATGAAAGTAAATAAACATAGAAATTTCAAAACATAATTAACAAACTTGATTTAATAAAGTCTAAACAAAATAAAGAACACATATTCTTCTAAGATATAAATGAAATATTTATAGCACTTTATTACTTTCAAGAAGGGAAAAATTTAAATACTTGGAACTCAGTGATAATAATTCCATATAAAAATTTATGAGATACAACACAAAGATATAGTTATAGTTTATTTTATACTTAAATGCTCAAATTAGAAATTAATTAAGCTGGAAACTGATAATTAAATTCAAATAAACTAAAAGGAGATAATATAAGAGCAGAGATTAATGAACTAGAACTTGAAGACTAGAATTTAAAGGATCAACATAGTCAGAAGTTAGTTTCTTAAAAATAGAATAACCTCTAACACAATTGACTAAGAAAAAAAGATCACAAATCAACAATACAGGAAATGAAAATGAGAAATACTTAAAAGCAGCAGAGATTTTAAATGATAACAGAATACCGTAAACAAACTTTGCTGATACACTTGGAAACTTAGACAAAATGGACAAATTCCTAGTATGGTATATGTATGTTAGAAAACTATTATCTTGGTTTTTGAAAGACATTTTTATTAGTTATATAATTTTAAGTTGACAGTTTATTTTTTCCCTCTCTACTTTAAAATGTTGCTCCATTGTCTTCAGGCTTGCATTGTTTTCTACAATAAATCTGCTGTCATTCCCCTCTTTGTTCCTTTTTATGTAATTGTATTATTTTTCTCTGGCTGCTTTGCTTGGCATGTGCTTATGATGTACCTCGGTGTATCATAAGGATCAAAAAAGATCCCCAGGAAAACTGAGTAACTCCCCAAAATGGCTCAAGCCACCACCTTCCATACAATCTTCAGCTAAAGACAAAAAAAAGATGTGGAGAAGGTGAGGGGAGGAAACGTTTAGTAAGCAAAGGTTGCCCTGCGATGCAGGTAAGACTCAGATGAAACACAGTATCTCTGGCGATAGCTCTCCTACTAATGTAGATTTCCTGTATGAAAGGGTAACTTCTACTCTGTTTTCAGGGCCTCTGTGTTTGCAATTTCTTTAAATCATCAGTTCAAAACAATTCTTATGCCAAAGAGGCCTATTTAGGGTGACATATTCTGCTTCCCTTCAATTATCTGATGTCCAATGTCTGAAAAGTACTGTTCTACTTTTTTTACAGCTTTTTAGTTGTTTCAGACAAAGGAGGCCAGGCCCCTTTTACTCTGTCTTGGCCAGAAGCAGAAGTTTTTAAATTTTGTGATTTTTCAGTGTTGTCATCTAATTAAAATGTGAAGTTTGTAAGGGAAAATTCTGCTCTCTAAACTGGGCCTCTAACAAAGAACTCAGTGAAAAACAGGAGATTTTAAAGTCCTTGCACTAAAAATTGGATCATAAGTGCTCTTTCACTTATTATGTGCCAACCACTATTCTAGATAGGCTTATTTATCTAACATCTGTGATGTTGTTATCATCCTGTTAAACAAAAAACCTTCAAGGCCTAAAGTTTTCTCTGAAAGAAAAGGCTTATTGAGCCATATGCTAGCCAGAAAAAGGACCAGGTCCTGGAGCCTGCACTTTAAACCCCCAGCAGCAGGGCTGGATGGGGAAGACAGACACGTCTCTGATCCTGGGATTGACGGAGCTCTTTTGTACAGCGGGTTTGGAGAAGAAAGACGTAAGATGTTTTGAGAGAATGTACATCTGGCTATGACTGAAAGGTGCAGGGAAAGGCGAAGCAGGGACAGTCCCAGGTAGGGGCACAGTCCGTGAGGAAGGGGTTCTGCTGCTTTGGATCCATGTGGGCAACAGTCTGGAAAGTTCACGTGTAAGTGGGACGCAGTTGCATCTGGTGGTCAGTTTTTCACTCCAGATAATCACAGAAATAGCCAGCTGGAAGTTAACGCCAAGCTTCAGCATACATTCGGGAATGTGTGCAGGTGTCTGTTGATTTCCTCCTGCAGCTATTAACCAGTCAACCCCTCCTGTCTCTTCCTTCCGTCCTCCAGCCTCCGTAACTTAACTTAGGACATCTCAGAATTTTTCCTTGTTAATCTTCATTTTACAGATAAAGAAACAGGTTAAGCAAATTGCTCAAGATCCCGTAGCTAGAAAATGGCACAACTCAGATTTAAATCCAGCTTCCTTACCTACTTTGTTATGCTCCTAAGAATATCAGTTTTATCAAGTTTAGTTCTCTTTTTTTAAGCCCACAAAATATTAAAAAGAGAATTGTAGATGCTGAGATGAAGTTTTTCATCTGAATGATACCCTGACACCAAGAGAAATTTTGTCCTGGACTGCACTACACAGATGTTACCTGGTAGTGGTCAACTTCTATGGAAAAATTCTTATTCCTTTTTAAATGTTAGGAATTCTTTTTAAATGTTGTTAAATAATCCTCTCAGATCCCAGTGTGCCCAAAGCAAAGCATTGAAAAATCTTAAACTTTTTTTTTCCCAAAATTCTCCCCTCAATGACTAAAGTAGAATTTGGCCTCTTCTATTTTAAAAGAAAAGTATTTTCTAACAATGTTTATTGCTAGCTTCTCATGGATCAAATGTAGAGCATCTTTTTTGATGACTTCTCACTCTTCTCCAAATGTATCTCAATTTTATCAGAGCAAGAGCAAATTCCTTCTCATCATACGCCATCAGGAGAATCTCACTGCTGTTTAGAATGTGGATGGAACATTTAGTGTGGTAGGACAGCGGGAGGGAGAAGTAGCATCTTAACGGAAATGAGAATCATCTGTAAGTACTGTTTAGAGTCAGGAAATCCCTACAAGGACAGCCTCACAGGCCATGTCGCCTTTCAGTGTCATCAGCAAGTCTCCTAAGAGGAAGAGAGTAATACTGTTAACATCATTTCTCAAGGAATGAATTGTGGATTTCGATCCTTTTTCTATAAATACCTGGTGCAAACTCCTCTGCAGTTTCTGCTGTCGATAAGGTTTATAAATGCTGTACACAAGTCTTTAATTCACTACTGCCTGCTTGAGGCTTATTTATTTTTTTGAAAAAGAGAATCTGGAGAAGTCATTTGAAAATTCACAGGTAGTTCACTCTTCAAGGTCACAGGGTGCTCTTGGAATAGCTGTAAAAACTTCTGAGAGACGGCACACTGCCCCTGCCTTCATAACAAATAGCTTCGTTTAGTCATCATCTGAACTTCGTATTAGTTAAGGGAGTAAGCAGTTATCTTCCTATTCAAATGACAGTAACTTGTGGTATTGCCCCCCGCCCCCCGCCACTCACTTTACTGGCACAGCCAGCTTTGAAATTGTTTTTCAGCATTTCCTCCCATCCCCTTTCCCACCTTCGCCTCTCAGTTCTGGAAATGATAAAAACACTTTAAAACTCCAAGTAATGGAAATCTTCCAAGAGTTTAGCTGAAGTTAGTCACATCACCTTCCCAAATTAATGATAACTCATTCGATATGTCTCTAATGCAAGGCTTGGCAGGCTTTTTCTGTAAAGAGCCAGGTAGTAAATATTTAGGGCTTTGTAGGCATGTGGTCTCTGTGTGAATTACTCAACTCTGCCATGGTACTGTGAAAGCAGCCAGAGGCAATACATGTAGAAGAAGAGTGTTTTAATAAAACTTTATTTATAGACACTAAAATTTGAATTTCATATAAACTTCATGTCACAAAATATTATTTTTTAAATCTCTTCTTCAAACATTTGAAAAGGTAGAAACCATTCCTAGCCTGTGGGTCATACAGAAACAGGCACCAAACTGCATTTGACCACAGGCCGAAGTTTGCCAGCCCCTTCTCTAGTGGATTAGCATGAGGCCTCAGAAGGGGTTTTTCACCCCAGCACTGTTGACACTTTGGAAGATGCTTGTTTATTGTAGAGGATTGTCTTGTGTGTTTTGGGATGTTTAGCATCATCGCTGGCTTCTCTAGCCACTAGTTGCCAGTGGCATATCCCACCCCCAGTTGTGACAACTAGAATGTCTCCAGACACTGACAGATGGCTTTTGGGAACAAAATTGACCCTAATTGAGAAGCACTGATCTAAAACGCTGAAAGCTTAGGGTACAGCACGTGAAAAGTGAGTTGATGGGCTACCTAGTACTGGATACCTTAATGTGTCACCTATGAGAGATCCATGAAATTCTCATGCTTCTAATATGGAAGAGGCAATACTACTTCCCAAGTAATAGCCACCGAGGAGATCCTAGACTTACAGCAACCCATCATGTCTCTGGGATGGAGGTGTTAGAGTGTTTATGCAAAAATACCTATTTGAGACTTAGAAGTCCGTATTCTCCATTCCCCTTTATTTCTTTTTACATTTGTTTTTCATTCTCCTTCTTTCCACCTGCTCACACTCAAATCACACAATATGTACCTGACTACACTGCAAGGGTAAATATAGCATTCGATTAAATGATGTCATCAGTTTGACCAGAACACTGAGATGGTGAGGCATGAGCCACAGGATACATAGTTTATATTAAGAACCTACGTGAATTTCTATGAATCCTGTTTCTACATAAATGTCTCTCCTCTCCAAACTTCCTTCTAAAGGGTAGATGGTGAGAGGTATACTCTTAGCTCTTTAGTTAATTATTTAGGCCAAAGTCACATCGTAAGTGGTGTTCTACAATGACAACACCAAAACAGAAACATTCTTATTTTCTTTAGCTTTTTTTCATCTTCTGCTTTAAATTATTGCTATAAACAAACTTCTCCCTACTTTAGAAAATAATTTTACCATTTTTTTATAATTCATCAAAGGAAGTTTTTCTAGATTGCATTAAAAGTTCTGCCATAGAATGCCAGATGATCTATTCTAAAATTTGCCCCTTTCCTTCTGTACAGCCCTAGAAATAAATTTGATCCTCCCTGGAGCATATCATATCCACCTTATGAATATTTTTGTCTTAACTTTCTGTAAATTCCTCTGGATAATTATTTGATGTCTCAGCAGAAGAAAAAAATGAATAATGTATATTTTGCCTGAAATGCATGATTTATTGTGAGTGAAGTACAGCTTGTACTGCTGAAGTAAGGCTGCCTTCACTCAGTTGTCTCCATGAGTGAGAAGGTCCTGTAGGACATATCTGAACAGGTCACTTGTAGCTACACGAAATAACAAGTGAACCTGCAGCAACAACAAAAAATTGTAACATTTTCAGAGTCAGACTGAAGTATTTTGCATAGGAATCTGAGTTTTAGCCTCTGGCTGCTATAACTGACTGAACGAGTCATATCTTCTCAGAGCCTCAGTTTTTTAAGCCCCAGAATAAAGGAGTTGGACTATGTAATACCTAAAGGCCTTTGATTTTATGACTTGGTTATAGCCTGTGAAAACAATGACACAGTGTCATTATTATATTCTAGAGCTATTCAAATGTTGGTGCCAAAGTGGTATTGAAATTCTGAAACAAGTGTTTGGAAGAGTTGACAATAAATTCAGAACAAGGTGTACGTTTTTGAATTCTTTGATGTTTCTTATTTTCCCCTCCTTCTGCAGTCTTTACAGGTATTTATCTGTAAAATATAGGCCATAAGAGTGAATGAAAATGATAAATTACATCGTTTGATGTAATGGAAGATTTAGGTTCTTATAGAAAAACCTAGGATTGGTTAAATTAAAGGTTAAAAGCAATTTCTTAAAGTTGACAGTTCAGATTCAAAAAAAGCAAATACTCTTGTAGTGTACAGCTCCTCCAGCACATAGGACAGGCCCCAGACACAGAATTGTCTGGCCTAGCACGTCCACAGTGCCAAAGCTGAGCAAACTGGCGTGGCCCTGTGACAGTTCTGATCTCCGAATCGGCTGGGGTTGTCAGCTTCGTGTATCTCCTCTTCTTTCCCTCCTACCAATTAGTAAATGTAGTAAATGTTAGCAGTATATTTGCACCAGGGTTCTTGGCATCAGTCTACCTGTGTACACAGAGTTTGACCTGCACAGACTGTAAGCACAGCATAGACTAGACTGAACAGAGCAATCTGAGCTATACTGTATAATTTTCCTCAATTCCAAGAAATATTCCAGTACATACCCATAATATGAAAGTTCTAATTTATATTTATTTATAGAAAAATCTGATTCTACATGTGTTCCTATCTGTGGTTCTAAAAAGTACTTCTTAATTTCTGTAGATGATCATTTCTGGCCTTTTTTCTTCATTCACTTATTCTGTTTTGCTGCATGAGAGCAGTGTCCTACAGGCCATAAATGTTGGCTCTTCCCATTTTGAGAAGCACTGAGCAAACTCAAGTAAACAAATTTAGAGGCCCCATCAGAGTCTCACAGGACAGAGTTTGAATGTCATTTATAGAAATCTTTCTTTTCTTCAAATATAAAAATACATTCTCCAAACTAAAGAGAGGTAATACAATTACACATTTTGCCTGGATTATCTCCTCAGTAATAGTATCACCTGGCTAGTTGCATCTCATTGGAATTGGCTGAAAATAGAAAATAAACAATTGCTTTGTTCAAATGTTTTAATATATGTTACATATCACACAAGGTCCCAATTAGTTGATATATACTGTCATTTATTTTAAAATAAAATTTAACAAGCTGCAGAAAATTGTTTTCAGATCTTGTTTTTTCTAAAAGTTTTATTGCCAAAATAAAATATTTCTCATAGAAAGCCTTGGTTTATATCACAGAGGTAGTGCAGTTGGATTCAATTAATTAATATGGTTTATTATTAATAAACCATGCCTTAATAAATATAGTTTCAGACATAGAAAAGATCAAACAATATACCTAAAAACATAACTGATTTTTTTACTTGCATGATCTTCATCCCTCTACTTCATCTATAATTTTTTTATATTCTTATCTTGATATTCCAAAAAGAAAAATTTACACAAACTTCGTCAGTGGTAAATACATTGAAATTAGATTTCAAAATATGTTTGCTTTCTCTCACACTTATTTTAAATTTCAAGAAAATCCAGCACATAGTGTTTGTAGAGGAAAAGGAGAAATGTTCCCAGTCACTGAATGGTGATATCTGCACTTTGAGCATGTCCCACTGTGGATTTGTTATCCTGCTCGCCGATATCCCAGTTTTCCTCCTTTCAAGCACATGATTAGATCATATTTTCCCTCTTGCTTGAATTGAAGCTTGATGTGGCCATGTGACTTGCTTTGGTCTAGATGTGGGAGCAGATGTAACATGTCACTTTTGTGTCAGAGCCTTTAAGAGCCAGGGTGCAGTTCAGTCCGCCTCTTCCCTGCACCATCACTGCAAACGACAACATTCCAGATGGTTGAGCACCTGTCAGCTGCATCCCAGAGTGAGGATGGCAAAGCACAGTGAACATAGAGCAGACACAGGATACCTCTGATATGTTAGGCAACTGTGATGTCGGGGTTGTTTGTTCTGCAGCATACATCAGCTCATAGTGACTGATGAACCTACCCATTCAGGTCATTGTTTTTTGGTATAAATGCCCCAAGGAGAAGGTAGTTTTGAATAAATCTCCACTTTATACCTCCCCAAAGAATGATAATAATCCAAGAGAGCTATCTAATTTAAACCTTCACTGTGTAAAATATATTTTGTCAGGAACACCTTTGCTAATATTAATGATGAAAATTATAGAGCAGGAAGAAACATGGCAAAATAAATCCTCAAACTTCAACATCTGCAGGTATCTCATTTGTCCTCTCATCTATACCCTTTGCTTTGCAGATGAGGAAGTGAGTTCTCAAAAGGCTATGTGAATTGTCTTCCCACTATTTTTGTTGTGTCATCCATAAAAATATACGTGTGGGTGTGGGTGTGTAGTGGGGATGGGGATGGGGTGGGCAGGAGACAGGGAAGGTAAGGCATAGATGGAAACGTGCATACATATGGTGTGTATTTATGCATGGATCCTTGATATCAGGGGTCCCCAAACCCCAGGCTAGGGACAGCTACCAGTTTGTGACCTGTTAGGAACTGGGCCGCACAGCAGGAGGTAAGCAGTGGGTGAGTGAGCAAAGCTTCCTCTGTATTTGCAGCCGCTCCCCAGCATTAGCATCACCTCCTCAGATCATCAGGCATTACATTCTTATAGGAGCACCAGTCTCTGGTGCTGAAAGGTTGGGACCCACTGTTTTATGTCATGCATGGGATGAGTAGCATAATGGAAACAAGAATAAGACAGAGAGTTTTCTATAAAGAAACTTAAAATCTCAATGACAAAACAATAAAGAAACATGAAGAAGTTAATAGCTTAAGCAACATGATGCGGTTAATAACAGTGCAAAGCACCAATAAGGGTTGCTATATTGCAGAGTTGTTTTGATTGCGTGAGAGGGACCTGGGAGAGCTTCATGGAAGAGATGATATCTGAACTAAGCCTTGAAGGATGAGTGGCAAGGAGAAGAAAGACATGTCAAGTTAACCGAGGCGCAGAAAGAGGAGTAATTTTTCTCAAGCATATGATAGGCAATACTAGTATTGAAATATCAAATGGCGTAAATGTATGTGGGAAAGGGGGCCTGTGGGAACAGAGTGGAAGGAGCCGGTCGTGGAAAGAGGAAAAGCAGCTACTGCAGAGGAAGTGAACATAAAGAAGGGCGTCGTGGGGAAGAGTGGCAGGGACAGCTGTGCGAAACAGTTAAAAAGGGTCTCAGCTATGGGAGCTGAGTGGCTGCAGGTGAAGTCGAGTGGGTCAAATCAGGGCTAGGACCAAGAGGACTAGAATAATAATGGCAGCATGGCCCAGAGGGCAAGGCCTGGAGGACGTCCGATGACCATCTAGCCATGGGGCATGTTAGACGGAAGCCCAGGAGAAAAGCCAAAGCCAGGGAGAGTGTTCTGTCATGACTTACGGGAGGGACAGCATGGAGGGAAGGTGTAGTGACTGAACCTTGTGTAATATCACAGCAAAGGCAGAAAATGCGGGGCCAGGGGAAGAGATGGAGGAAGTTTGTCCACAGAGGCAAAAATCATCAAAGAAAAGTGACATAGCGGAGAACCAGATACTCTTGGTGGTGTGACAGTTTAGAGAGAGTTTCCTGAAGGTGGGGATTCAACAATATCAAAGAGATGAGGAGCAAGAAAAGACCATTGGACTTAAAACTGGGATTTTCTTCATGGCTTTGAAGGAAGCATTTCATTGGATTTTGGGACAAGACAAATTATGAAGGAGTAAGGGCAGACAGATGGGCAGGATGTGAAGGGCAATGATTTACGCTGTCCACTCCAGATCAGTGGGATAAAGAGGACCAACGCATGAAAGGGCCCGCAAGTAGACCCAGTTGTGTGTTGTGTTGTGTTATGTTGTTGTATTAGGATGGGAAATGCCTGAAGGCAAAGAAGGTGATCAGGAAGATGCTAAAAAATAATGATTTTCTTAGATTTGTGTAACAGTTTATGATTGACAAAATTTGTGGCCGACGTTGACATTTTCCCATGTAGCTTTCACAGTATCAATAGAGAGATTCTGTAGTCCCAGCGTGAGGGGCACAGGGCTTCCTCCACTCTGTTGCTGTTTTCTTTATAGCATAGACTCACGCAGAGGGAAGAAGCGAGTTGGAGATGCAGCACGCTCAGAGAGTGAGGGGGAACTACGAGTTACAGGGAGGTTGCCGCTGAGGAGAAGAGGCACCTGTAAGACCAGGGGCCACGAGGAGCGAGGAGCATAGACGGAGTTTAGTATGTTTCACTCCCCAAAGCGAAGCATTCCAACACTCTGCATACCGCTTCAGCTATGCATGAGATAACACACTTGCCTTTGAAGGGAAGGCCCGATTATGACTATTTCTTAAATGTTCAGGCTAGGTGATTATGTGAGCATTATCTCTGGATACTCTCAAAAGTCTTTTGCAAAAATGCAGAAATTCTAGAAATGTCTAGAAGTTACGTAACGAAGAGTCTGCATGACATGCAATCTTTCTCAGAAAAAGAAAAAGGGAAAAATACAATTATGTGTTTCCTTAGCTTACCGTTGACGGCAGGGCTTTTTAAACAGGGGTCTGAGGCTCCCTAGACAGCCACAGATCTGCTTATTTCCAAAATGTTATATTCTCATTTTATGATAATTTGAAAGGTGAAATTTCTCTTCTGCTGCTACAACCCACAACTGAGAAACATTTTTACGGAAGACTTTATTTTCTTAAGGCAGTGTTTCTTCATATAAATTCTCACAACACTGAGAATTTATTTTTCCTTTAATGCATTCATTGCTCTTGACCGAGGCACCGATTTGTGTGCAAACCTTGTTTTCTGCTGCCACCTGCTGGACACTGCCCAGGAGTTTTACAGAGTCTCCGGCAGTGCTGGGAGCGGGGGCCAGGCTCAGTCCCACACGGTGATCAAAGAAAAGGTCTTTCTATTAAACTCCCTGGCAGCAGAACAGCAAAGGGTTGGCTCCTTGCCCCTGGGGACGGTGCAGAATGTCACATTTCAGACGCCTACAGCATTTTTCTCTCCTTTTATCTTTAGACTCTTGTGGCTCTCACACCTTGAATATAATTCTTTCCCAAAGGTTCTTTAAAATCACTATTTGTTCCTTCTTTGCTCTGTCTTCCATTTTTTTCTTTCTTTTTCTGTTTTGGGTGTGGTAGAAGGAGGAGGAAGGAGATGGTCATTTTAATGTAAAGGAGATCGTGTTGAAATTATATAACTTAATTACGTTCATTCACTGCAATTACAATCTGGTATGACAGGTCATTTTGCTTTACTCATCGGAATCTCTTGTGCAGCGAAATCATGAGGAGAAGGTTAGAAAGTGCTTTATGATCATAAATGATCTATACTCACCTAGAGGAGGAACATACATAAAAGTGACATTGTTTAATAAAGTTTCATTCAAAGCAATTTGGCTGGTTTTTTCTATCAAGTGTAATGGGAAACAAGGCAGAGCTGATACTAAATACCCCAATGATCCCTCAAGCCTTTTATTCTGTAATAAGTCAGTGCTCAGCTGTACAGCTTTATGTGGTACCCACGACAGTCATTTAGTCGGTCAATTTCAGGCTGGCGATAAAACTCTGAGTAATAGGAAAGCAATATTGATGCTCCATATTCTTGGTGAGGAGATGTCTATAAATTAAACTTCCCAGGTATACACTCAATTTATACTTAACAGCCATTACAAAATGTAATATCTTAGTAGAACTGCATTATGACCTATAGATATGGAAAACTAATTAAAGCTGTTGGAAATAACCTATTTCTCTTTGAATTATTTATATAAATACGTAGAGATCAGAAAATTTTAGTGCAAGTCAGATGTGTTCCTGTCTATGGCTCTTACATAAAGCTAAGAACATTTTATGGAGAAAGTGATGATTCTTAAAGATTGAGTTCCAAATGTGAATTTTCCTATTTTCATAAGGCTAGAGTATTAGACATCAGTGCTTTTCAGAATAGCTTTTTATTCTCACAAGATAAAACTTCTTGTAAAATCTTTTATTAAAAAAATATAATTTTTACTAATTGACTAATTCGTCTTCACTAAGTGCTAATCTTAAAAGAACATCAGCTTTCAAATGAAAAGATTATGAGTTAGTACTCTGATTTCTCACCTTTTAATCAAATTTGCATTCATTTTATAATGTTAAAATTTTGGATAGTCACTTTAAATCTTTTTTTTTTCTTTCGAATTTTCTAAAATTAAACAAATGCTCTTCATTTAAAAAAAAAATCTGGATGGAATAACATCTGCGTTTACCAGGCCTGGTCTTTGTCCTCCCTGAGGGATGGAGGGTGCAGTCAGTGTTCACTGCGTGTTACGTGTTACGGGGGAGCAGACTGCGGGGGAGGGGAAGATGAAAGCCAAGTGTAGCCACTCGGAGCCCAGGGGACAGGTGAAGGCGGAGTGGTGGATGTGGGCGGCGGGACAGCGTGTGTGCTGGGTGTGCAGCAGAGATAATAAAGGAGAGACATAAACATGTGACCTGCCTTCAGTTTTAACCATCCCACCAGAACTTTCTGCTTCCAGTTACACAGTGTCATTTTCCCTTGGGTATTGTTTGTTTGCTTGTGGATTTTTTGTGGGGGAGTGGTTAGCTTCTAAATCAAAGCTAGCTATCCTCCGCCCACTAAGGTTGGCAGGACATCCAAGAGCAGTCACCACGGGGTGCTCCATTTAGAGGTACAAGAGAAACAAGAGTTCAGGGAGGAGACTTCTGTGGTCCAAGAGGAGTGAAGGGTTCCTTACGCTCCTTAGTACCTGTTTGTCACTGCCCTCAGTCACCTCTCTGAATCTGTATAGATAGGGAGAGTTTGGGGATCACAATCTAGTTGAAAAGCTATTGCACAAAACTGAGAAAATACCAGTTGACACTATCCAAAGTATGCACACCCACACTAGTATCCTCTTAGGGGTCAGGCCATCCCCACTTTAACCCAAGACACCAGACTCCGTCCCCTTCCCTGCGGGAAATCCACTCCATGTGGCCCTTTGAAATTATTTACCTGTCAGGTCCCTCTGGCAGAGATCACAGACCTCCAAGATCCCATGTTCCCATCACCTTTTAAAGAAAGGAAATAATGGCATGATACAGCCAGCCATTTTCAATCAAGTTATTCTACCATATTAAATTTTTAATAAATTTTTTCTACTATATTTGTTTTCCATTCGATACCAGCTCTAAGCCTGGAACTGCCCCTGTTAAGTCATTATGTTGTCTCATTTAGTTCTGAAATGACCTTCAGACACAACATTAAGAAGGAAACAGTCTCAGGGAGTTTAATTTGCCCAAACAGTAATTTATCACAATTATTTGGTTTGTTGAGGATGGTTTGAAATTGTGTCTTTATGATGACTGATATTTTAATGTCACAGGGGTTTGAGAAAGATCTTTTCTATCTTAGTCTGTTTGGGCTGCTCTAACAGAATATCATAGACTTGGTAGCTTATAAACAACAGAAATTTATTTCTCACAGCTCTGGAGACTGGGAAGTCCCAGATCAAGACCCAGGCAGAGCACTGTCTGGTGAGAGCCACTTCCTGACTCAGAGATGGTCATCTTCACACTGTGTCCTCAAATGGGAGAAGGGGCAAGGGAGCTCTCTGGGGTCTCTTTTATAAGGGCACTAATCCTATTTGTGAGGGCTCCACCCTCATGACCTAATCACCTCCCAAAGCCCCCCCGCTCCAGCACCATCACATTGCATAACAGGATTTAAGATACGAATTTGGGGGGAAACAAACATTCAGGCTATTGCACCTTCTATAGAAATACTTTTATTTGTACTTTTTTAATGCCCATTTTTTAGTTTTATGAATTAATAAACAGTATATATTTATTTAAACAAAATTATCAACAATTTCCAACTATCCATAGATTACCTGTTAACTTACACAACTAACAGTCAGAACGTAAAGATCTAACCAATTAAATTGCCCAAACGCTTAAATATTGAATACAGACTTAATAAAGTATTTTCAAGTATTTAATTGAAATAAAAATTCCAACATATCCAATTTTTCTGAATATTTTAAATATCTTAGAATATATAAAACTCTCACAAAATTATAACTATAAGGGTAATCAGTACTTTTAGATTAAAATCGGTTATAAACATGCAAATGTAGTGAATTTAAATTTATCATCCTTATACTGATTCATATTTTAATTCTTAGTCTTTTCCTGGCTTTCTTTCCTAATATATCAGTTGTCTTAGTTTTTATTGCTTCTTAGGTTTCAAAATTATTACCACATCCAAATGAAAAGCGATGATCTCACAGCAACCAAGAATGTAGCATTTAGATTATGAACCAATTGATTCTTGGTGAGGACACAGGTCCTGATTCCTAAGGAGATATAAACACTAGCCAGTGATTATCAGATTAAGCTTCATTTAAGTCCACATACACGAAATTGGGGTTTTCTTAAATGATATTTCTTCACAAATATTTTTGAAAACATTACCTCCGAGTAGATAATGCATTGAGTCTACATTTTAGTTCTCTTCAGAACACTCACTCAAATGATCATTTTTGAAATCAGTGTTGCTTTCTTTCTGCACGGTGTGGCCACTGACACTAATGAACTCTGAGGCCTCATTTCTACCCAGTTTTCATGTGCGCTTCCAGCTACTGGTTGGTTCTTTTGATCTCATTATAACTCCCTTTCTTAGAGTTACTTGGCTTACTGGTTTTCTGCCTCCTGTAGCACTTACTGTGTCTGTGTGTGTGTATGTATACATACACTATATAATTTGTAGTCAGGAATATAATAATTAGCAGAGGAAACGTATCCTATTTTAAACGTACCCCATTTTGTTTACCTTTATATTATAACTATCTTTTATATGCCTTATATTAACTTTTATAAGTATCATTACAAGCAAATAACTTTTAGAGACCAGACTCAACTTCTTTAACCAACCATAATTCATGCTCGCTGAGCTCTCTCTCACACTTAACGCCAAATCATCAAAATTCGGCCAAAAGGAATATCTTTGACTTGACTCTATCCTTTTATCATTTTAGTTTAATCTCCAACATTCTTAAAAGCATTCTTGGGTCCCAGCCCCATTTCAGTCTGTTTTGTTTTACTGCTCAAGGTTTGGACTCAGCATCCCTACCAGAAATAGCAGAGGATAGTAGAGAATAATAGTCCAAACTCTGGGTGCACGGGACACCCAGGGGAGTTGATGGTGTGAGTAAGAAACACTACTGCAGCTGCTTGATCGAATAATGACAGAAATGGAAAAACAGATGTTATTTTACTGTCATAAGTCCCTAGTGATATTCCTAAAAAAAAAGAGTATATATTGCTATGCTTTACTTTTCTCAGAGTGTGTGATTTCATTGACCACTGAGACATTTTTTTACATTGAAACATTTGACCATTCTTGCTGCTTAGGCAAAATACATTGAAAGATTTCTTGTGCCCAGTTTTGTAAAGATTCCAAACCATATCTACTTTCACAGAATTGTTTTTTAAAGTGTTCTGCATGTGCATGTGTAAATGCACAAATGCATAAGGATGTTTGTTTACCTACCAGTAGCAGGCAATGTCTTTTTATCCAGCCTTTTGGGTAACTGTAGATGGCACTTGCTTTCCCACCCTGCGATGAATTAATATAAACTATGACCTTCATTTAAATCTCTTTTGTTTTTATACTTGTGTGAATCAGCTACTTCATACCCACACATAACAATTTACACCTTCCCTTTGGAATAATATACTTATCCCAGTTCTTAAAATTGACAAGTAATGACTAAAGGATGAAGCTACCTAATTCGCCATATGTATAGTTGAGAGAAGCCAGTGCATATGGGACAAAATGCTGCTTTGTAAAATTTGTTCACGAATCTGATAAATTCTCAGTCTCTAATGTTTTTAAGCCCAAGCCCCTTGGACACTGCAGCTCTTTTCAGTCTTTGCTTATACACAAATCATTCTTTTTGCAGCTAATTAAGATGAAGAAGACTGGGAATAAAGAATAAAGGTTAATAAAGTTCTCTCAGTTAAAAAAAGGGGGCGGGGCGGGGGGGACACCATAAGCCAAAGAGAACCAAGCAGTGTAGCAGAAGGAAATCCACCCTGACTCACTGGGAGCTGATGCACATAGAGCTAAGGCGGAGGCATAGAGACCCAGGGTCCAGGTCAGACGACCTCCCTCAGGCTCCAGAGATGTAGAGCGAAGAATTAATGATCCTCAGGGAGGAGGGAATTTGCTGAAATTCCCAGCAGAGAACCAGAAAGAAGGATGTTTGCAAATGTGAGTTAGGTGAGCCACACAGTGGCCGGGGAAGTAGTCTTATTTTGCCGGTGATCAAACTGAAGATAATACGCACTCACACAGGGAAGAGAGCGTGGGCTCGTGCAGACTGTTCTCGGTCTTGAGGCCTGGTCTGTTTCATCTACTTGCAGAAACAAGTCCTTAACTCTTACAGCCATTTGGTTGAATGTTGACCAACAAAAACAGGTGTTACATTGTGCTTGATGAAGGTAGGGCAGGGAGTCTTATGTTTACTCTGGTGAACAGCACATCAGCCCACAGGTGTTTCCATCTTGACGAATGGCATTATTCCAAAAGGGCAAGAAACCAAGGAGCTCTAGAGCTTCTCCAAAAACAACGGAGACGCGTCTTATACTATGCTCTTGGATGGATGAAGGGACAGAGGCAGCCAGGGCCCCATGGGGCAGCAGGTCAAATGCATTCTGGGACTTCAGGGAAGGCTGAAGTACATGCGTGAAAAGAACCAGCAGCAGCTGCCCTCATGCCCAGTGATGGTCTTGCTGTCAAGGTCCAAAGCCCAACAGTTTTGAGTAAGAAAATAGCTTTGAAAACGTGTTTGCCATGGTTTAAAAATCCTCCACTGCGAACACACCCAGCTTTTGTTCTTTCCGTGAAACTTCGATTTGTCAGGAAGACATAACGTAGCAATGCTGGGGTTGCAGCTTCCACAAATGCCTTGACTGACGGTAGAGGAAGAGGAGTGACAGAAAGCATAGGATCCCTGCCTATTACAGAGCTCATTTAAGAGTGTGTGAATGATTTATTAGATGTACAAAGAGGTTTGCAAAGAGGAAAGGACCCATGGTCTCCATTTAAAAAAAAAAATCAAGCTTTGTTTCATTGATCTGCCTCCCAACGACTAGATCGGAGGTTTAATTGATAACCGTCCACATCTCACAGTGATTGTTTCAGTTATCATAGTTTCTAAATGGAGGGAAACATGGTAACTCTCTTTAATAGCATACGTCGGGTTTAAATAAAAATAAATAGCATAGTTCATATGTCTTAAACACAAAGATTAATTCTGTATTAACAGAAGTACCAGGTAGCTCTTTTGGTTCAACATTTTCCAAATAGGTATATTTCAGATCTGTTTTCTTTAAAAAAAAAAAAAAAAGAGAGAGAGAGAGAGAGAGAGAGAGAGAAAAGGAAAAAGAGCATTGTGGTCTAACGTGTGCATCAGCACATCCTGTGCCCCGCTCCCAGAGTCACAAGGCATTGTGACATGTCCTGCGGTAAAGGACCTGTTTAACATTCTTTAAACCCAGCATCTCTTATACAAATTTGACTGTAAACTCTTTTTGATATGATAGCCATTGGCATTCCAGAATTCCACAGATAATATTTTGTTGAATATACTTGGAAAATACTTAACCAATCAATTTACAATAGAAGAAGTTATAAATTTCCTCAGCCATTAGCAGCTAATACATTTAAAAGACCATTATCATAAAAGTAAATTAGAAGGTTAAGCCAGGACCAACGTTTTTGTTCTCTTAGACATAATGTTGATTTTACAGGCAACATGGTGGCAAACTCACCCTTACTCAACATGGTGCGTTGGTTCGAACCCATCACTACACCCACCGTAGTGTACAAAATGTTTTTAAATGCATGTAAGAAGACTTTCCATAGGGTTATTGAAGCAATAAAAAACTGGCAGAAGGAAGTGATTAGGGTACAGATTTCGCACTTAGGCAGACTTGCTCTGCTGCCCCTCATACTACCCATGGGAGCAAGTAACTTGAGCAAGTTACTTAATCTCTCTAAGTCTCAACTGTTCCCCTGCAAAGGGGAATAATAGCAGCACCTACTTTATAGGGCTTGTGAAGCTCAAGTGGAATTATGCATATTAAGTGCCCAGCACATTGAATGATACAGTAAACTGCCAATAAATTTCAGCTATTGTATTTTATCATCATTGTCTCTACAAATGATAACACTTTTTTAACTAAGACTAAGAAGAAAGTAAAACGTCATTACACATAGACAGGGTAGGATCTCCCGGCAAGATGTGTGACACGCGTTGCCAGTTAAGTCTGTTCAGAAAGCTGTCCTGTTGGCTCTGCAGAGTGTAACTTGGGAGGTGGGAAGAAGTATTAGAGCCATGGAGACAGGAGCAATGGGAAAAGGGAACAGGAGACAACTCGAGAGACGTTTTGGAGGTCTAATTGACAGAATTTGGCATCTGGTTTTGCATAGGCATAGAAATTATGGCTCAGAATAGAGCCTGAAGCTTCCTAACATGGAGTTACTTCGTGAACAGTGACAGCCTTAAGATAAAGACCACGAGAGGAGCCAGCCTTGGGATAAGGGCAATGAGTTTGGTTTTAACTTGCTCTTTGAAGCTTCTGGTAGAAAAATCTGAAAAGATAGACATGTCCTGCTGGGACTTTGGCACTTAACTCTGATTAGAGGTCTGTGCTGGAGGCGTGGATGCTGGTTATCAGTGGGAAGAGAGTGGGGATCACACAGAGAGACAGTCTGTGTAGAGAAGAGCAGAGAGGCATGAGTGGAGCCCTGGGGAACACAGATATTTAGGAGATGCTCAGAGGCAGCAGAACCAATGAATAGAACAAGAGTAAAGTGAAAGGAAGAGGACCAGAGAAAAATGTTCTGAAAGCTGTGAGCCTGAGTAAACAAGCGTAGAAGTCGAGAATAAAGGCTCCAGGCCAAGTGTCTGAATCATGGGCTCAACCCAATGTCCTGAGAAGCCTAGTTTGGCTCTCACGGTCAAGGTCCCTCTAACGAAGGAGGCAAAGTCCTTCTGCATCGGATGATGCAGAGATGATGGACCTCCTCTCCGTGTCCGTGTGGCTTCCAAGCTATTCCTGTTCACCAAAACCTAAAGCAGGAGGGAGTTAGGATTTCTTGACAGACTGTCCTTGTGTCCTCCGTGTGAAGCTTCCCCAGTAACAAGAATGAATGTCATGTTTACCTTTCGCAGAGTACAAAATTAGTCAGCCTTCTATAATACGTGAGCAGAGAGTTACCAAGACTCCAGAAGCATGATTCCGAAACTTTGGGAGTTTCTAGAAGCCACCGAGGTGCTCATTAAAAGGGTGGATACCTACCCAGGGCCAAGTGGTTCTGAATAGCTGGGGTCACGGCTCAGAGAGCTGCATTTTTAGCAAGCCCTGCAGACTACTCTAGTGCACGCTGAAGCTTGTGAGCTGCTGGTGGTGAAAGAAGCAGGCATCAGAAAGAGCACCACCTGGGGAAAAATAATCCGAAGGGAATACTGCTTTCTACTCATGGGAAATAATCCTTAACAGGATTGTGATGCTTTGTGGAAACTAATCAGGCCTAGCCTCTCATCTTCCAAATATTTCTGTGGAAATTTTCTCTCTTCCTACTCTGAGTTTTGATTAATACACAGTAGAATGCTTTATAGTTTTTCAAGCAGGTGAAATAGAGCAAGTGTATTTTCTTCAAACAAAGATAAAAGGAAAAGTCATGAAACAGTTTAACCCTTTTCCTTGGAGTGTGGAGAGTTGTGTTCACACTGCGATTTTCATTGCTCACTTCCCAACATGCACTGCACTTTCTCAAGCATAAAAACTGACCCCTTTTCTTCCTTCTTACATGTGTCACTGTCCAAATTCATTCTCACATGTAAACTTTGGAAATTATTACTTGATTCTCGTTAGTGGAGAAAATTAGAATCGTTTATGTTCCACCATGTTATTCTAACATTGCCTTCTCATTCGTCAAGATTTTTAAGCTGAACATTTTTCGGGGGGTTGCGGGGAGCCTGGCAATGAGATCATGGCTGAAAGGCAACTACTAGATGTAAAATATAGACCATGAATATTGAAATATTTATCTCTACCTTGTGTTGTTACTTGAAATCATATCATCAGAGATTAATTAGTTTTGATCTTAAGGGCATTTCAATCTTCAGTTCTTTATAAAAATAATTTTTCAAAAACCAGGGGTAAATAATAATTACGCCATTTACCAGCCACCACATTATGATGGTTTGGTTGATTAATACCTGATAGCAGGATTGGTAAAGGTGAAGCTGGAGAAGCCACTTGGAGACCAGGGTTCCAAGAGACAGAAGGACATCAAAACCAAAATATCACCTTCGTACATTCCTAAAGTCTCTCAAATGAGTGATTCTCCTCATGTCCACAAGGGCCTGTGAAGGCAAGCAACACTTTGAAGGACTTACTTCATTAAGCATTGGAGCACAAATCTCAGCCAGTGAGTAAAAGAGCCTCCCTATTGGGAAAGATCAATATCCTAACAGCCCTTAACAGGAATAAAATAATCATTAGCCAGCCTGAGAGAAGAGATGAGACTCGGAGCCTGGGCAGAATTATTGGATGAATGTGGCCCAGTGCCCGGCCCTCCTTTAATATAAAGCTACTTGGAGGTAGCAGAGCTAGAGACTGCCTCTCCCAGCCAAATCCGTGCTCCAGGAAGTGGGTCCAGGGTTGCAAACTAAAGAGCAGTTGGTAAGCGTGATCTATGTCATTGTGAAGTATTTCAGCACAAATGTCAATTCGTATGAGAAATTTGGACCCGTCACACAGCGTCTAACCCCGGGATTAAGCGGACATTGCACGTTTTCAGACAACTTCATGATGACTACTGGACATTACAAAGCTGAGCCATCCCAGCCAACTCAAAACGCCTGGCCTCTGGACTGAGCATCCACCCCAGTGCTGCTCGTCTACTCACGTGCAGCCAGACGTGTGTAGCTAAGCTCAGCTCGATGGCATTTTTATAAAACCACAAATACTTTAACAAGGCATAACAGAGACTTTGGAATAAAGAATTAATAATAGTATCTTCAGTAACTTCAGTAAATATTACTGAGCACTCATATCCCTGTGAGTGTATATATCCACACACATATACACGTATCAGACACATACACTTTTTAACAAAATGAAGCTATAATATGCATTTTATTCTGAAAATTGCTCGCCTCTTACAATATAGACTTGACAGTTTGCATAGATCTAGTTTACTATTTATGTCACATTGTATGCTATTTTTTAATATACTGTAATAGATTTATATATTGTGGTGGTTGGGTTTTTTCTTTTTTTTTTCTTCTTTTTTTTCTGCTATTGCAAACTTTTTAAACTTTTATAAACCATTCAAGCACCAAACTGTGTGTGTGTGTGTGTGTGTGTGTGTGTGTGTGTGTGTGGTCAACTCGAGGTGGAGGGTGGAAGATTAAGGAGAAAGTCAAGTGGATTGAAACCAGCACTAAAGCGACCATTCTCCAATACTAAATGTTCCTGAAATTTATTTCCCTGCATCTGTAGGTAAATGCCCTTCTATTCTTGAAACAATAAATTCCCATAAACTTCCCATAAAGTTTTGCAGGGGTGAAATGTGAGATTAGTTCCATCAGAATCCATTCGGTGCTTTGTTTATCATCTTGAGATCTGAATTGTAAAGCCCTCCCCCCGCCCACTCTTTCTCCCAAGCCCCTAGACTGAGAAAAGGTCTGAACGCAACACCTTTTAAAGCCCCTGAGCTCTGGGCGGCTGCCTGACTGCTGGAAGCGACTGCCTCCAAAACCCGATCAGCCACCTCTGCTCAGTTCAAATTAACGTACCCGACAGCGCCATGCTGTGGCAGTTAAAACTTTACTTCTCCATCTTATTATAATCGAAACTCGCTTTTTAGAATATTGAGATTCCCAAGCAGCTCAGTTCCAGGCAAGCAATCTTCCCACTGCTCCCAAAAACCTAGACGGCGAGCCTGAGACACCAAAACCGCTGTTTTAAAACTCGAGATTCTGAAGTGGAAAATGTAAGTCCAGCCACGAAGCGGCGCGTCGGGCTGGATTTCAGGGTCATCACTTATTCGGCGTGTCATTCATTATCCAGACGCGAACGTTCGCACCACGTGAGGATCCGCAAAATGTGGGCCGAGGTTCCGCCCCAGGCGTTGCCGCGGTCCGTCTGTGACCCCGTCAGCCCGCAGAGCAACTGGCTCGCGCCCTCTGCGTCTGCAGCGCTGCGGTGGCCGGCGCGCTCGTGAAAACGCTGCGCCCTCTCCAGCACGTCAGCCGCTGGTCGCCCCGAAGAGGCCTGTCCTGCCCCGATACAGATTCCTAGACTTCTTCTGAAATTAAAGCTGTTCTAATGACCTCCCGGATGCCATTGCACTCACCTTATTGTTCGTGTTAATTATGTGCCACGGAGTTATTTCACTCCACTGCGTTCTTTTCATCCTTAAAGTCTGAACCTCTCCTTCAGCTCGGACGCACTACTTGTTTTTATCTTAGAGTCTATTTTCACTTAGCTGCCGGATGGAAATTTATTTCAGGCCTTCTTCAGACAGTGTTTCTTTCATCTCAAGTATTTACAAGTTCTTAAGAAATTCTGGCACGTTACATATAAATCCAAACCAGCTATCTCCCCGCTCCATATAAAGAAGTCTGTTGTTTTTCTATTATTATTAATAAATACAGGCATAAAGAAAATTTTTTTTTGCCTTTTTATAGTTCTTTGGCATTTTATAATGCTGCTTTATGTCATTACAACAACCCTGTTGACAAAGGAACTGTTTTCCTAATTTACAAATAAAGGAGCAGCTTTTAAAAGCTCGTTCCATTTGCTCCTCTCCCCTTTTCTCTGTGGGTGGTTCTGCTGCTTTACTGATCCCAGCCCTAGGGGCACGGGGACCTCAGTCGTTTCAGGAGGAAAACGACAGTATCTATGACTAGAACGTGTGAATCTTTTTATTTCCTGTAATGAAAAGGGCACAGGAAGGAAACTTTGATTTGTGTAACATAATTGTATGGATCATATCAATCCATTACTCGGCCGTGAAGAGCAGCTTCCAATTTTCACATCCACCATTCTGCTGAAATGGGCAGCTTTTTTCCACACTTTACTCACCTAATGGATTTGATATAAAATCTGTTTTTCTAGGGAAGTGGGGCTCTGGGGGGTTGTAGTGCACTAATGCACGAGGCCCGCCTCACGCTGCAGCATCCCTCTGCACGGCGGCTGAGTGTGGCCAAAGGCAGCGCAGCCTCTTACACTTGGGCTTTGACCGTTCTTCATTACAGCGGGGCAGACGATAAAACGGGGACTTTAATGGCATTAGACCACGAATTATCGTTATATGGAGAGGAAAAGATAAGAGGAAACAGATACCAGCAGGAGACATAGGAAAGACAAAAGTGACACCCACGGGGCTGGCAGCCCTCGGAACCGCTGTCACCTGCAAGCGCAGGCCTAGGACCCCGCGGGTGGGCACGGGCTGCTCATGCGTCGTGCAGGCATCTAGAGCTATTGGGGTTTTCCTCAGGATGGTGGGCAAAATGATCAGATGGAATGATTAGATGGATTTATCTGTTGGCTTTGTAAAGACTTGATTTATGTAAACAAGAGAGAACAGAACCAAGGTTAGTGTGGCGTCCAGGTAGCAGAGGCTGGCCTTGGCCCTGGCAGTGGCAAGCGTGGAGAGGAGCGGACGCCTGTTGGAGGTGCGCTCGTCAGGCCGCAGAGGGGTTGGATAATGATGGTTGACTCCCCTGTTTCTGGCTTGAGTGGCAAAGTGGGGCCCGCTCCAGTGTGGAGAATACTACAGGTAGAGCTGATTTGGAAAATACACACACACACACACACACACACACACACACACACACACACACACTTTTAGTCATTTGTCAGTGATGATGAAACTGACCAGTAGGAAATGCATCTCTGAATCTTAAGTTCATAGTAAAAAGCTAACCACTTGCATAAGTTTGGGAATCATTGACCTATGGTTATTGCTTGAAGCCATGAAAGAGGGTGAAATGGCTCAGAAGAAAGAAAAGCAGGTTTATCCCTGAGATGGACACATGAGCCTTTACAAATTGGGCCACCCCCAGAGCCACCCCTCCCATGGCCACTTCTGTATAGTGCACTCATTGTTAAATATTTTTTATTTCAACCCGCATGTAGTGGGTATTAATTTGTTCTACAACTTCAGATGCAACAAAGTTTTATTTCTGCTAAATCAGACAGACCTTCCTCTAGTTCTTTATTCACCAGATGTGAGAGGCTCAGGTTTACTCTTTCTTCCTTCCTTGGGGATCAGTCACACGGAAACTTCGGGTGCTTACTTGAAACAGAAATTTGAGTGAAGAACAGGAAACACAATCGTTTCCCCTAACACCTAGTTATTCATTTCTCTGCTTCTGGTTATTCACTTTTAACTGTGAATCCCAGTATACTTAGGATGACAGGTATAAATTAGACATAATTAGTAGCTTCAATAAGGAAAGTTCAGCGAAATTTGTGGATCTTATGTGGAGACCCTGAAGAATTTTACAAGAAAAGTTAGACCTGTTCCCCACCTCCAAGTATCTGAGTACACACAACTACTTCAGGCACTCAAGATGAAATAAAATTACCTCTTAAGTACCACTGTGTTTACATGCACCATGGACAGATTCGACATATGAGTTTCTGTGACTAATGAGGAACAAGCCAGTGTTATCACATCCCCCATAATCTGGTTATTGATCTACTCACAGCAATATAGGAAGCACCCTGAGCATCATAACCTTTGGGGTTTCACCATCATATTCTTTTTCTCTGAAGGACCCCATCCCCATTCTTGCCCAAAGGAACCCAGTCACAGAGAGACACAAGGTGGAGAAATTATAGACGCCTCCTCCCACAAGTTTATAATATTCCCCTTGGAGTGGTAGCAGTGGAAAGGTTTACTGGAGGAGATGCACCACTGCAGAGAATAGCCAACTCAAGAGCAGCACTTTAACGTGCAGCTCTTCAGTTTTGAGTTTAGCATGCCCTATGAAATGAGTCTGAGAGCTGAACAAAGCTACTTTTACCTTCCCTGAGTGTGCAAAGCAGCTTAATTAAGGAAGCAACTTTTACCTAGGTAAGGACACTTCTACAAATAGACTCAAATCTGCATGCAAATGAAGCCATCTGGTTTATCGTTGTAAACAGCACCTAGCCATAGTAAACAACAAAAGACACAGTGCCACTCAAAGGATGTTCAAATTTCTAACCTTCGGGGCACTAATCATTTTCAGAGCAATTAGTCTCCTCGGGCTAGTGTTTATTTGGGGAAGTACTTGCCACTTAAAGCAGAAGCTATAGAAGCGTCCCAGTGCGGTCCCAGTAGTGGGCCATCGGTGGCTCTGAGGACATTGCTGAGTCTGCGGTAGGACGGAGAAGCCCCGGCGTCCAGACCACACCAGCAGCCACACACCTCACCAGCCCACAGCCGGCAGGGCAGAGCCCGCGTGCAGGCTTCTCTGTGTCAGCCAAATGCCAGCTCTCCCAGCCACTGCCTCTTCACCTTTTCCTAATTACCTGTCTCCCGTGTAAGGAAGAAGGAAAGACAGCAGGGGCCTGACACATCAAGGTGAGGCCTCAACTTCTTATCACACATCTCTGCCTGTCATTCTACCCTGCAGCTATATCTGGTCTACCTTTGTTCAAATGAAATTATTTATAGTGTTTGGGTAGCTCTGCTTTCTTAGATGCTCAATCACTGTTCTTTTGATCAGATTTTTACTTAATGGCTACTTGACAAAACTGTGTATGTCACATTACCAGGGCTCAAAGATAATTCCCATTTGTGTGTCCTGAATGGAAAAAAAAATGTTTTAAGTCATTAAGAAGATAAACAGGGAGCACACACTTTGAAAGCCAGGGAACAGGGAGCAGGCGAGTGAGAAAAGAGAGCAGGACAAAGGGCAGACGCGGGTGTGAGTCAGGAGGAGCCAGCCGCTGAAGAAGTCAGAACCGTCGGGTGCGCTCACCATCTGCCTGGGGTGGTGGCTGCTCCCCGCTTAAAGAATCACACAGTGGAGAATCAGGCTCCGAGAAGCCTCAGGGCTGTTGACTCGCTGTACCCCCTTCGTCCTCCCCTTCTTGGCCAAGCCCTTGGGGGGTGACTGCACCTGATACCAGAGCCGTCAGTTTAGGGGCGATTAGTAACGTGTGTCAACTCTGCCACAGTTGGTTTTGTGCTCAGGACTCTACCACACGCATTTCACGGATCATCTGTGCAAATGAGGGAGTTGCGAGTTAAGGAAATCAAGAAATCTGCACAGTCGCCCAGCGGGTGAGGGCCATAGAACCAGAGTGTCTGATTCCGGAGCCTGTACATGGAGCAGGCGTGGCAGCTTCGCCAGGTGACAGACAAGCCAGAGCAGCCTGCATTCACTTGCTGCCATCCCTGCCGCTCGCTCCCTGCTCCTGCTCCCTCCATCACAGAGGGACTTCAGCGTATCTCATGCTCGTTTGCTCCTCATGAACCTGCAGGAAAATCTGTAAGCCCGGCCTGGTGGCCGGCAGGTGAGAAGCAGGGTGTGGAACTCCAGGAGGTTCTGGAACTAGAATATAGTGAGTTTCAGCGTAACCCAAAATCTGTCATTGGGCTGTTTGGGGAGAATATGGAGAAAGGGAACAGGGAGATGGGCTTGTAAAAATGCTCAGTCCTCATCTCGCATTCAGAAAGTCAGTAGAGAATATCTAAGATGCATAATTAAATATCTACACAAGTGTATTTTAGAAATACAGGGATCTAAATAAAAGAGACATGTAGAAGGAGCTGTCACAAAAAAAAAATTGGTTTTGGGAAGGGGAAGGGTGGAGCAGGGAATTGTGTTGACTGTAGTCCTGATACCACTTGACTTTTAAAACTGTGTACATGTAATTCTTTGTTAGAAATTAAAATTAGGCTTACAATTGCTGCCTATTAGAAAATATCCTTAGAAACTTTGAAGTCATAATCTCATACTAAATAATAATTGGTGAGAGTAAAGTAAATGGCCACTAAAGAATTTGGGTGAATGGATGATACTACATTTTTTAACAATCGCGGAGGTTTGACGCATTGGTGAATGTGCTCGGTGCCCGGCTTGCTGCCCCAGCCCTACGCTCCGGCACTAGATGGGGGCACACATGTTGTTTTGTTAAAACTGAAAATCCCAGACACTGAGCCCCGAGCTCATCAGAACAGGCCTCACAGAAGCTCATCAGGGTTTGTACCCTGCTCATCAGAACCTTTAAGCCCATACCCCAGTAAGCATGCTCGCTTATAAATCCCAGACACGTCCCCTGCACGCACACGTTGTTCACACCGCAAAGTATAACCAAAGCAGACATTTCAGAGGAGGAGGTGTTGAAAATCAGTGTGATTAGAATGTCTCATCTCTCCTTGTGCCCCGCGCCTATCGCTCAGCATCCCCGCAGTGGACATCTCAGCTCCGACATCACAGAGACTTCACAATAGCCAGTCAAGAATGTGGACTTAGCAAATTTATTAGGAGATTTGGGATAGCCCCCAAGTGACAACTCCAAAGAGATGATGTGATAACCCAGACATTTCCAGGAGGACGACTGGTGACCACCATGCATACGAGGAGCATTTTTCCCGTGAACATGTCCCTTCAAGAGACCAAATGAGTTGGAAGTTGTTTAGTGAGGGTGGAGTCAGAACGATGAGGCTGGGGCTGTAGGGACTTTCCATCAGACTGGGGTAAGCGGTGAAGCTGCCCTTCCCTTCTCTGGCACTAGTTCTGTCTGAAGAACTAGCATGGGACCTCAAATAAATACTGACATGGTTTACTTTTAGCTTTCCTTTTTCTAGAATCGTTTTAGACAACTGTCCTTCTGTTAATACATCACCCCGTCAGAAAATAAGAATGCACGTGAACTGAACTTTAAAATGTGAATTGTGCTTGTGTCCTGGGGAGTCAGTCTGAAGAGACAGAATAGCTCTGCTCAGGCTGCAGGGTGGCCGGGGACCTCAACGCCTGCCGGCCCCTTGGCTGTCGAAGGGCCCAGTGGGGTGACCTGCATCCTGCCGGCCCCACGGTCCCGGCTTCTTTGCCACTAGGGCCCTGACTGCTGAGGTCACGGCCTCTAGTGTGATTCAGGTTTTGCTTCAGGAGACCTGCGTTTGGGCCAGTGGGAATGGTGAGCCTGGACGCCTCTCACTGTACGTTAAAGCCAGATCTTGAGCCAGAAAGAGGATTCAGCCCTCAGATGATAACAACTTAGTTAAGATTCTCTCCTTTCAGGTGTTATTAACCAGTGTCATATCGTATTCTTCTTCCCAAGAGAAAACTAGTTTATTTTTCCTCTACTGAAAACTATATTGCCATATAATATATAGCTTAAAACTGTACAAAGACTTTTAAACACCACCACTGTTTTCACCTTAAGGAAGATATTTACAAACATCGTTTGCTCTGACTTACTGGCAAGATATTGCTATTCGCTTACCCAGAGGTCGCTATATCCTACATGTCCCTAAGAACATAAGGGAGTGTTTTAATTTCTCATAATATAGCAGTGTTCTATGTTTAGTTTAAAATTACAGCTTAAGCATAGCAGTCCCAACACAGATTTCATCTAAGAATAGTGGTTGACCTTAGTATTGTATATGTGCATAATTTGAGTACAGAAGGAAAGAATACAGTATATAGAAACTAATAAACTGAATTTAGTTGATTAGTTGTGTTCTTTGAAGAGTGAAAATCAGTTATTAAAAAAAAAAAAAAAGCCAGGATATGGTTCCATAGTGTAGAGCTTAGCACGTCTGCTTTACACACAGAAGATCCTGGGTTCGTGCCCCAGTGGAGCCACAGTCCATGGTCTACAGCCATGGTACCCTGAACAGGCCTGATCCCCTCTGATCTCGGAAGCTAAGCAGGGTCGGGCCTGGTTAGTACTTGGATGGGAAACCGCCTAGAAAGACCAGGTGCTGTAGGCATAAATAATAAATAATTCTTAAAAAGCCATATATTTTCGGTGTTAAAAGAAAATTTTCCCCAGACACTTTGCCGGTCCAGTAGGCTTTATCTGGCAATCAGCATCCAGCCTGGGGAGAGAAGGGAGCTCTAGGAGCTGGTTTAAAGCGTGCCCACACACCTTAGTCCACAGCCGTGCCCGTATACACTCGGAAGTATGTGCATGAGAAGGGGATCTCTCCCCTGGAGTGGGAGCCGAGAGGCAGCGCCTGGTCTCGTGTTAAACTCTTGGTCCATCGGTTCTAATGGAATGTGCGTCATCAGCTTGGTGTTTGTATTTCGTTCTGTGAACTGCTTTTCTCCTGGGGATACTGGCTGCTATCAGCAGTGAGTGAGGAGGAGGGGTGCGTGCGATCGTGTCTTCTTCATGAGCTCAGGGGTACAGTCTGATTGAGAGCTCAGCACTGCCCACCCCCCAAAACACCCCAAAGGTCGGAGTTCCCGGAGTCGCAGGAACGAATGGCAGGAAGAGGGGGCAGAGGTGACACTCCTTTTACAGCAGCTCGCCTCTGGTGATTTGGAGCAGGAGGGGTGGGGAGGTCACGGGCCTTGCCTGGTCATCCCGCTTTCTCTCAGCTCCTCACTTCCACAGGCCTCTGTGCTCCCCAGTTGTATTCCTGTGACACCCCATTTCTAAGTGGCCGCTGACCGGTTATTCCAAGGCAAAGGCGGTGAGAAGCAAGAGCATCACGCCAAAGCCCTGGCTCCTGTTCCGCCCCCAGGTGCAGCCCAGGTGCTTCTCAACCGGCTGAAGCCACCAGGACACGTGCACGGGCTCAGAGCAGCCCGCCCACTGCAGATGGCGACAGACACGCCTCTCCATTTTCTCCTGCTGTCCCTAGAGTCCCTCTAGGTCTGCTCTGGGCAGGAACCCCAATTACCGGTCTTTAATAAAATGTTTTATGTACATACACACCTAGAACTTTGGAAAGTCAGATAGGTGTGTGGCGGGTGGGGACATATCGTTCAGTGTGGGGGGAGGAAAGGAGGGCTGTGAACCATGGAAATGTACTGGAGCTCAGGAAGTGGGGTGGGGGCCTTCTGCTGTGCTGACCGAGGTGTGACTGACCCGCCTTCTCTGTCTCCCCCGCAGGGAGTTACTGGAACGCTGCGTCTTTCCCCAACCCATCGTCCTACCTGCACTTCTCCACTTTCCAAGGGGAAACCAGCGCCGACATCTCTTTCTACTTCAAGACGTTAGTGCCACGGGGGGTGTTCCTGGAAAACCTGGGCAACACGGATTTCATCAAGCTCGAGCTGAAATGTGAGTATAAGTGCTTCGTCGGGTTGTAAAGAGCCGCCCCTGTCACTGCAGGTGGGGCCTGGCCCTGACCGCGTAGTGTAGCTCGCTGGAGTCAAATGTTTGTGGCTCCCTCTGCTCTAGGGCGGGGCTGAAGGTGAAGGTTCTGGGCCCCTGTCCTCGGGCCGCTCACAGGGAGGCAGGCAGGAAGCAGGCACGTGTGGGGAGAGCAAGTGCCTGACGACGTGAGAGAAGAATGGGCGTTTAGAAGGAGGCGGTAGAGGATGGGAAGGAGGACAGGAAGGAAGGTGAAGAGCACGAACCACCCTGACCACGCACTTGAAGTTTCTTCGCACGTGTGTGTGCTTATTTTCCAAGGAGCCAGGCTTAAGAGTAGACAGAGGATGGAACGGCGTAAAGTGATCAGGAATAAGCCGTGTAAAAGAGTGGGGGGGAATAACAAAGGCAAATGGGAATGATGAAAATCAGCGTCTGAATGAGTTGATGAAGCAGTGTGGACAGTAGTATTGAGTAATGCGAGGAAACTTGTGTCCAGCTTTCCGGAAGAGACGCCACGTCCACAACCCGCTAAAGGTTTATGCTCTGATGTTTCCAGTCGAGGTTACGGAAACTAACAGAACCAGGGCAAGAGCCGAGGTCCCATGGTCTCTGGGATGCCGCGCGTGGAAGACAGGAGTTCTCCGGATCCAAGAAACTTCAGGGGCTTCAGTTCAGCTTTGAGAATTCACAGTTTACAGACTTGCACGTTTGGTGCACGTGTGCAAACACCAGACTGCTGGCTGCTCAGCTGAAGACAGAGTCAGCTAGCGTCCCCATGTCCCCCACAGAAGCCCAGGGTCCACTCCCCGCGTCAGAAAGTCTGCTTCCTCCTAACCCGTGCCCTCTCCCCTCCCTGCGAGCGTGTGTCGCTGGGACTGGTCTGTGATCCCACGCCCATGTCCCAGAAAGGTCTCAGCAAACATTTTTCTCTTTTGCTAGTTTTAATTATGCATCGCGGTCTTTAGAAAAGGGAATCTCAGGAAAATGTCTTCCCATCGCAGTCCTCTGGGATGTCTGTGCGTGGAAGTGGACTGGGGTGCAGCAGAAAGTGCGTGGACTTTGGCGTTCACGTGCTCAAGGGGATTCCCAGTCCCGGGGCAGAGTGCGTGATCTCTCTCAGTCTCGACTTCCTCGTCCGTAAAATGGGGATGATGATTTCTGGATGTTGTTATGGTGATGGAATATAGATGTTTGTGAAGCACTTATTCCAGTGAAGTCATTGTTGTGAGTTATCATTTTTCTGAGGATGCTCGTTATAGATCTGACCTGAGCCAGATCTGACTGAAAGGGAGACAGAATATGTTAACCCTAGAATGAAAAAATAAATAGATCTCTTTTCATGAATTATGGCTTAGAATTATTTTAAAAGATTTTTTACTTTCCAAAGTTAAAAGTAATTGGATCGAATTAGTTTGACTTCCACATTTAGTTAGATTGTATTTTAGAAATACCTCATGGCAGAAAAAAAGAAAGTCGACAACTCCACATTTGAGTAATATTACAGGTTTCTACAAAATTACTTGGATTTAACCTGTCCTTGTTTTATCTCTCCACGTTTTGTAAATCCGTGCCTGGGGGAAGGAAGACAAACCAAGCATAGAAAGAGCAGTGCTTCTACTTGCGAGTGTTGCATACCATGGAGTCGGCTCCGGTTCCTGGTGGCCCTGTGCATGAGTGACATCCCCGGTGTCCTGTCCTCAGCAGCCCCACTACCGCCCCATAGACTCATGCCCGTGGCTGCTCGGATGGAGTCAGACCGTCTCGTGTCTGGTCTTCCTCTTTTCCTGCTGCTTCTGTTTTCCCCAGCACTGGGGTCTTTCCCAGAAAGCCCAGCGGGGTCATTCTCGCCTCCAGCGATGTTTCAGGCTTCATTTGCTTTTGGACCCTTGTGGGCCTTTCTGGTGGTCCAGGGGGTCCACAGAGCCCTCCTCCAACACCACACCCGCTGAATCACTTTGATTCCTACCCACCTGCTTCCCTGTCCAACTGTCTACCGCATAATAGTTTCACTTATTTCAGATTATGAAAAACATTCAGAGATGTTTTCAAAGTTTCTCCAGTCTTTCCACAATATGAGAACTCTGTGGCAGAGGGTGAGTCATCGCCTCGTTTCGTCACAGAGCCCTTTTCTGTCATATAGTCTACTTCTGATGAAGCAGTGTGGCACAGTTAAGGCACAGCTTAGAGGCTGGCCTCTCCTCAGAGTCCCCTAGACTTTCCAATAATTGCTTAAGAGTAGAAACACCTTTCTAAGATGTCCCAAAGGGCAAAGACAGCAAACGTGCATTATCATACAGCGTCTCCACGCAGGCGCAGACGACCTGGTGGGGAGGGGCACGTAAACAAGAAGCAGGGCGTCCGGGACAAACATGGAGGGCACGTGGCCAGGACTGAGGCCTGCTAGTGTCCCACTGTCACCGCGCTGCAGTCACTCTCTTCCCTGCCAGGCCCAGGGGGCAGCGGGTGGAGACGAAGGGACATCCCAGGCCCATTTCTCGCTGACGCTAGCGCGTCGCTCAGGAGACCTGTACTCACAGCAGCAGACTGGCTGCCCAAAACGGACGCAGGGAAGATGGTTTCTCAAGTCAGACTTTGAACAACAGCCTTCTTTTCTTGTTCCCTTTAACTCGCTAGGCTTTCTGATAGGAATTCAAATTTGGTTTCTCTGCGTGTGTCTCACAGGACTTTTGTCACAGTTCGTGTCTACATATCGGTTTCCAGAATAACATTTCTGCTAATTAACTGCATTGTGCCCTTTCATCAGAACTGGAAGACTCTTGAATGTAAGAACAGTGCGTCAGTCACACTTAAGTTAATGAGACACCGTTCACATCTTAACATGCAAGTGAAAAACACATGATAAAACTAGGGCGATCTTATTAGCATACTTTCAGGTAAAATTTTAAGCCTTTCGTTCACTTAATTACTATCTGTATTTATTCATTCGCTCAACGAGTATTTATTGAGTGCCTGCCAGACGTCCCAGGCGCTGTGCTAAGTGCTGAGGGAACAGTCAGATCTCGCCTGCTCTCTCCCTCTCAGAGATCTTTCTGTTTGTTTTGGAAAGCAGACAAGTAAATCAGTAGTTATGCAATAATGAAAGTAGCTCAGCTTAACTCAGAATCACTGTGTCTCGGGCACTGTTCCCAAGACTTTACACATGTCATCTCACTTACCCTCCTAACCACCCTTTGAAGTGGGCACAACTGTTAACCTCTGTAGTTTACAAATAAGGAAACTGAAGCCCAGGGCAAGTGAGGTGCCTGGCCAGGACGACACAGCTCAGAAAAGGCAGAGCTGGTGTTTGACCCCACCTCCCAGAATTGCTGCAGGAAATGGCTAAGAGCATGAGGCTGGGGCAGGATGTCAAACCCAATGGGGTGACAGGAGTGATTCCCAGGGGATGTAGTGCTTTAATTAAATCTTGATGAATGAGCAGGAGTTGGTAAGGTGCAGGAGGTAGAGGAGGAACAGGGATCAGGAAAGGACAGACGTGACAGGAGGACACCAGTGAGCCAAGCTGGGTACTGAACCCAAGGACTCGAGGGGACCCAGTGTGCTGAGCAATGGCAGAGCTCGGAGGACAGGCAGTGCTTGGGGCTTCGGCATGCTCCCTGCTGGGGGACAGAGTCGGCTTCACTTTGCCCGGGAATTTTGATAAGCGGGGGCGTGGCATGATCAGATTTGCACCCACTAGGAAAAGGTAGAAAGACAAGACGCATGGGAGGTCTGTGTTAGAGGCAGAGTGACTGGAAGGAGGGAGGGTTATAGATACGAGAGGCACTTGGACAGATTCGGCAGATTCTAACGAGACGGCTGTGTGAGTGAGGTGGCCTCATAGGTGGCACCTGTTACTGGGGAGAACGGCGTTCAAGGGCAAACTGAGAACTACACTGTGGATGTTTTGAGTGTGAACGTCTGCAGGACATAGGAGTTTCTGTCCAAGTAGTCTCATCCAGATCTGAGTGAGAAAGCCTGAGAGCCGTCACCACCTAGGGCATCACCAGGAAACAGGCTCTTAGTGCCTTCAGCATTGGTGAGGTCGCCCAGAACACACGTGTGGAGAAAGAAAGCCAGACTTCCAAGAACGAAAACCACATCTAAGGGAGAGGAGGAGGAAAACCAGCATCTAGGGGATGAACAGGGAAGTGGGAAGACTGCGGCACCCCAGGGGTGAAATGGGAGAATTTCAAGAACGAGAAGAGAGTGCTGCTCCTGCTGAACTGAGAGGTCACTAAAGTAAGGGCACCGGGCTCCACCACAGACGGCGTTGTCGGAAAGTGAGCCCGTGTCCGCGGTGCTGGGGCGGGTGTGGAGAGCAGGGGATGCTGGTTGCATTCATTCTTGCTGTGGTTGTAAATGATGGCATGCATACATGCAATTTAAAAACCTAAATAGCAACACTATTGTGATTTTTAAGAAAATTTTTTAAATTTCCCCAGCTTCTGGTTTAAACTTTTCAATCTCAATTATGGACAAAAAAAGTGCAGAGATATAAATTAAAGGTGAAATTTGTACTATATTAGAGCTGTTTAATATATTAGTTGTCTGCCTTTTACTAAATGTTAAAGGATATACAAATAATTAGCAAATAACAAGGTCAAATTGAATTTGCCTGGATTTCTTTGCCAGTCTTACTGAAGGGATAGTTATTTGAGTATATGACATAGGTACCCTAGAGCCATAAAGATAGACTGTAGGATAGGATGTCCTCCTGATAGGAAAAATTGCCCGAGGTACCTTAGATGATCTGCACATGTCTGCTGATTTGGAAATCTCTAGAAGATGCTGTCCTGCCTTTTGTCTCCACACCCTCTTCGAAAAGGACCCCCCTCCTTAAATCCTGCCCACACAGAAGATTTTGTTACTGCATCTTGATTTAAAATATAAAACATCAATAAGACAGATGTCTTTTATTTTATTAGAAAGAACAAAATATCCACAAGACAATTAATTAGGTGCATTCCCTGGAAAATAATAGGCATCTTCATTAAAGAGTGTCTTCACGTACTATTTGAATACAGTATATGTTGAATGTCATTACCATAAAGAAATGCTAACCTTTCCTAGAGTTATTTTTTTCTGATGGAGTTTTTCTTCTATCACATCTTCTCTGGATATGATGTTTTCTGCATTAGTTATTATATATGCTAGGCCACAAAAATTTTCCCTTCAAAATGATGGCATGTTAAAGTGTCAAAAAGACCAACTACTAGAATCAGCCTGCTGATGGGCAGCTAGAAGACAATGGGTAAACTCAGAGAAGAGATGCAAGAAGCTTGAATTCATGCATTGTTATCTGAGACAGGATGGGAGAGAGTGTGCTGTTGTCACTCAGTACTAAGCACAGGGATTAGTGAGAACGGTAGAAATACGTAGCTGTGGAGTCACAGTAAGGTCAGAGACCTTACGGCGGCCACTCTGGAAGCTAACAGTGTCTCTGAAGGCTCGATATTTTTTATAAAAATAAATACTTCAAGAAGGAAGAGTTGGTGCCATCGTCAGTTACTGCTTGTCACTAATAGTGCTGGAGAATTGATTCAGCTAAGGATGACACTTGGGACCAATTAATTCAAAGCTGGTTTAAAACGAAGAAGAGATACAATAAATCAGGGAGCAGCGTTTCATCTAAATATAGTGAGTCACTGGGGAAGACCACTCGAAACAGCTCAAAACCAGGAATGTCACAAAGGGACAGAGGCAGCTGTGTGTACACAGTGCTAGGTGTGCACATGTCGTCTGACACGCACCTACATGAAAGCCATGTGACAAAGCATTGTCCAACTGGACATCAACTGGAAGTCTTACAAAAACAGCTTTTAAAATGAGGAACTAAGGAGTTATCTTTTTAAACATGTATTTTGCTCAAGTTACAAGATAATTTTTAATAGTAATCAAGACAGGAACTTCGAGGAGGCAAGGAGAGACATAAACGTTTAACCTGAAATCTAATACAGGACTAGGGCCATAGGTGAATTTCGTTCTTCAATACTGTAGGAAAAGGAGACATCTGCCTCTGTATTATTCATATATTTATCCTTTTATTTCATTATCTAGTTTAGATACTTCCTGATTTACCAGAGGGACTATATTATAGGAGTTTCTGGGCCAGTTATTCGAAACTGGGAATGTTTTTTTTCTATAGACATGACATTGTGAATGATAAGCGTGTTACACAGCCAGCCATAAGGAGCTTGGTTGTTCATTTGCTTTTTAAGTGTAGCTGAAAAATAGAGCTGCCTGTGCCAGCTTGAGGTCCGGATTCTGGCTTCTGGAGACCATTCACTGTAGAACAGAGATGTTGAAGATCAAAGAGAGTTTCTTCTTAGATTTTTGGATGCCAAGTTTGGCCCTGATAAACTCCTCCATAGGGAAGTTTTTGTTTGCCTTTCGGATATTCCAGGCTCAGCCCTGCCCCTCCGTCCTTTGGGACCTCAGTTTGGTGGTTAGAGCAGGAGGCAGCTCAGACCCTCACTAGTCTAAAGGTGCCCATATGGCTCCCAGCCACTTCTCTTTGCTCTCAAATGTCATAGTTCTGTGAATTACAGAGTTCCTCTGATTCGTTCAAATACATCACAACCTACATATTTTCTAAGTATCATAGTGTTCTGATACAGAGCTTGGGTATTAAAATTAGAATAATAATGCTATTACAATGCAACTCGTCCCTTGAAAATTCCATTGGTCTGATGGAGAAGGTCCTTTGGGTAATTTCCTTTTAATTTTATAAATATTTGAGGAAAATGTGATAAGGTCATAAAAGATTTAGGAATAAGAAATATTCTCGTTCAGAGATAAGTTAAGCTGCAGTGACAAGTACAGCCCCAGCTGTCAGTGACGGTGTGGCGGTCCCACGTGCAAGCTCTGGTGCAGGAAGTCCTTCCTCCCGCAGCCCGCTGGGGTCAGGGCCCCTGTCGCGTGGTGGCTCGGAGTCTCTGAGACCCCAGGCGTTTCAGTGCAGTTGGCAGGCGGAAAAAGGAGGGTGGAGAAGCACTCCCTCCTCTCGGCCCCAGAGGTGACACCCGCTCCTTTTGTTCTGTTCTGTTGGTGGTAACTAGTCATACAGATCCACCCAGATGCCCGGGGACTGGGAGACACAGCTCCTGGGTGTCTGGCAGCTTCTCAAAGGTAACTACAGGAGAAAAACTTCTCAGGAAAAGTTAGCAGTCTCTGCCACAGGTGCTATGGCAACAAAAAAGAGGAAGCTTTAACCTTGCCTAAAGACAGATTTCCTCCAGAAGATGAGATGTTTGATTTGCCTTGAGGCAAATAAATGAGATAACAGCATTTTTCTAGAGCTGAAACAGCAGAGGCCAAAGCAAGTAGAGGCGGGAGATCACGGAGCATTTGAGGAATTGAAATGCAGATAGCTGAAGCCCAGGGACCACTTAAAAGATGTTTTTCGATAAAGTGATGACTCACCGCATATCTGTGTTAAGAGTTTGACAAAAGAAAGCTAACTGGACTTAAGGCCCCTTAGAAAATTACTCAGTTTACTTTCCTTTGTGGATAGTGTTAAAATGATCAGAGTTGGTTTTCTGCATGTCTGGATTTGATGCCTCTGATGAGAACTGATGAGAATGACAAATGACTTCTCATGAAGAGTAGTTGATAGTATTCTACAGGGTCTTTCTGGGGAAGCGCGGCCAGAGCCGGTGAATAGTAAGAACGGCGTCTGTCTGTCAGGCGTGATTGTAACACTGAGCCGTGCCCAGCTTGCATTCTGATTCACAGACATGTTAGTTCAAGCACCGAGCAGGCGGGCACTTCAGACCTGTGAGGATTTTCCTTTGAAAAAGAGCATACTCTTAGTTTTAGCCACTTTTAATAGGGGAGAAGATTGACATCTTGTTCAAAATTGTGTTATGGTAAAGTTTGACCACTCTCTCTCTCTTTTTTAAATCTTCTCAGTTATCTTAAAAACAGAAAAGATGTAAGGAATGTTTCCATTGTTTTAAATTCCCTCTTATTTTAATAAAATCCCAGTTTTTGCATTTTGATTAACCCCTGTGATTAAACACTTGTTAAAATTATAGAACAGTTGCTTAAAATGTCACCAACCTTTGAAAAAGAAGTTAAAATTACCAGATTATAACTTTTAAAACTATACAATATTGTTTATTTTGAATGATTTAAAAATCGAGAGGCAAAAAGAATTTTTAAAAATCAGCTATAATCTCATATTCTAATATATTTAATACTACTCTTTTTATGCGGATTTCCAAATATTTTTCTATGCACTTATATAAAATTTTTTATAGAAATGAGATCATATGATACATACTATTTGTAACGCACTTGTTTAATGTAACGGTATTTTAGAGACACATTTCCATGTCAGTTTTTTAAAAGCAATACAACAGTGATTTTTTTTTTTCAGCTGAAGGCAGAGACTATATCAGAATTTCCAAGAGAGCATGTGTAGTTTGGAAAAGTCATAATTTCATATTTTCAAAACAAAACAAAGAAGCTCTTGTTTTTGTTATACAATCTACAGGATATAACACAAAAGAATTAGGGGGAGGTCGTCGGATGTTATCTGAGGTCGTCAGGGGGTTGTTTTATTCCTCATGAGCCTCCTACATCTGAGCGTGTCAATATCGGGAGACGGTAATTAGATTATTATGTCAACAAATGGGAGCATGCGTTAAAAATGATCGGGAAACACAGTGTCTCAGTTGACATGTGTTCCGTTTAACCAGCTATCCCGCACTGTTGGGCTCACCGGCTGAAGGGCAGGTTTTCACACATTCTGATCTACTGGCTTCCTGTTACTCATTCTCAGACCGTCACACCACACAGTAGCAAACGCCACACTTTAAGGAGGCAGTGTGCTGCTGCTCTGCAGGGCTCGACCATGTACCTCGGCATCAAACAGCAGGGCAGGCTCACACAATGAGTAGGAAGACCTAGCCTGGAAGAGTGCTTGAAGATGAATTATCATTATTATTATTAAATATTTTCCATTTAGAGAAGCACTTTGTTCACATTGAATTTGTCTGGTGCAGCCGTGAGACACTGCGCGGTGGTTTTTCTGTGGGGGGAGCACTGAGCTCAGGGCCTGTTAACTCTTCTACGTGGTAACCAGGCATTTATCCCCCAACATCGCAGCTCTGGGGCTCTGAGAGCCGGTATTTATCATAGTCAACCTAAGATTGCTTATTTCTAACATCCCTACTAAATAGAAGATAATGAGCAAATTTAAGTAATTGTAGCTAGAGAAAACTAATAATAATTTAAATCAGTTATGCATCTCTTGTAAAGATTCCAAGGACGGGGGAACGTTCGTAGAAGTCTTCCTCGCTTCAGGTGAGCTCGTCGCGTCGAAGGTGATCCTTCTGTTCCCCCACGTCTCTCTGCATTCCCACCGAGGACCTCTGCTGACCGCTGGCACGGACCCGCTTCTTCTCCAGGGTTTGCCCAGCACTGCAAACACCCTGTGGTCGCAGTGCCTGTGGCGTCGTCACTGGAAACAGAATAAATCTCTTTCTCTTCTTTGTCCATAGCACATAGACTATGGAACCTTAGTTTGGCACTTCTAAAAAATTAGATCTAGTCTGAAGTCATACCAAGGTGGCATTGAAAAGATACGCTAGACAGGGAGCGATTTGCTGCAGAACAGATTGAGAGAGAGACAAGTGCCTGCGCCGTGCCCATCGGGCTGGGCTAGCACTCCGCCCGCGGCCGCCAGGAGGCGGTGCCTTCTGGTCGGCTTTCCTTTTGACGGACTTCCTCGCAGTTCTCACCAGCAGGCATGCTCCCTCCCAAGCCCTGTCCTTCCGTCTCATCAGTGTCCTCATGAGCATAGCTAGTGCTCAGTCATTTCAAAATTAGACTTAATTAATTTACTGATATGTCATCTTATAAACTTCAGCTTGGTCCACATTAACACCTGTTGGCTTTTTTTCTAATTTACCCTATTACGGCATCCAACTTCACAACCACCTTTGGACCCCAAATCCTACAGTCCGTTCTTTTTGAACTCTCCAAAGCCGTGTGTCTCAGAGAGCGTGCTCTCTCTGACCTCACCTGAAATCAACCCCTAACTACCTGTAATTCTCCACAGAAACACATTTCCTTCGACGAATGTGTCTCATTTTGCTGCACAAGCTGACTGTGGTCAGGAGAGATCCTTCCTTGCGGTTCCTTTCCTCCTCGGTGCATCCTCCTCTCCTCCCTGGAGAATCCGCAGGCATCCGGTCCCACGACGTCTCTACACGTCTTCCTGACAAACGCCCCCTCCTCAGTCACCGTCGGGGGCTTCCACCTCTTACACTGGGTGGTCTGCCCTCCCACGAGCCTCCACCGGTTCCAGACGTGGGGGCACTGACAGCCTGACAGCGCGTCCCTTACGGAGGACGGATGCTGCTTCAAGCCGCATGTCATTCTGGAAAGATTTTTGCCGTTTTCCTTTTTAAATCATATAGGTCCATCAATATTCAAGAAGTTATTCTCAGAAGGTGGCGAAATACATGGAGAAAACTAAAATTAGAAAGGTTTTGCATTTTAAAGGCAGCTCTCTGCTTTTGTATGGCCAGCAGTGACACCCTTTTGCTTCCTCTTCTCTGTGGATGCCTTTGTTTGCGAAGTTGGTTTCTAACCGTTGTAAGAAGCTTAAAGGCCAAAATACGTAAAGAGAAATATTTCTCATACTCAAGAGGTTATCAAGATACCAGGGGTTTTAAAGTGTGTTCATAACATTGATTCTTAAGCTCCAGGCATTTCCTTGAAGAATTTCCAGAAAACTTCAAATACATTTTCCATGCCAGTGTTCATTTTCAGATGTGTTAACACTGACTTTGTAGGTGTGAATATGCATATTTGGCTCTAAAAACTTCTGTCTTCACAAACTGAAACTCCCATAAAGGAAAATAGGTTGTGTTTTATTTTCTGCATAATCTGAGAGGCAGTACAGTATGGCAGGAAACGCAGAAGCTCTAAGCTTAGTGGCAGCTGGATATTAGCATCTCACGGACCCAGCTTCCTTCTCCAGGAGGCGAAGGTGGGCTTGGAGGGTGGCTTCCAGTGCAGGAAGTCGTTCAGTCTTGACACTGCTGGGTTCAACCCCAAGTTGTCATTTTTGTTTTTGCAGAGAATTTAACCATCTGCAAACTTAAAGAGACCACAGCCCGCCCAAGACTGCACACACTTCTGACACCCACAAGCTCAGGGGTCCCCAAAGCCAGCCTCAGGTGCAGTAATTCTCTAGAAGGACTCACAGAACCTACCACAGGCTGCTCCACTCGTGTATTTGTGGTCACAGGTATTACAGGGAGAGAACACGGGCTGGAATCGGACCAGAGAGGGAACACAGAGGGCAGAGTCCAGGAAGGGTACCAGGTGCCACCCTGCCAGGCACGTTTGTCCTGTGGAGTCACAGACACAGTAATGCCCCAGCCTGACTGTGACAGAATGTGTAGGGAACTGCGAATAAGGAGCCTCTGTGAGCCCCAGAGTTCAGCCCTCATTCAGCCCACTGCCCTCATTCGGCCCACTGCACAGGAACGGTCGAAAGCCTGCAGGGCTGGAAACTTCACCCTCCATCACACTGTGGGTCTGTCTGGGGTGGTGAGCCCCCACCCCAAACACTGTCTGGGGAGGCCAGCTCCCACCCTAAATGACAGTGTAGCCGTTTGCATGACCCAAGGCTCCCAGGCATTACCTGTTCAGAGCCAAGGGCAAAGCCCCGACTTCTCTTTGGATGTGGTTAAACTCTTTACTAGATGTTTGGAAAATCCTTCTCTTAATGACAAGGAAGCAAAAGATTCCTAGGACTTTCCCGCGCGAATAAAACTTGGCAACCCGAGTGTTTCTTAGGTAGGGTTCCAGGGCTACTGTATCAGTCACACGGCATTAACAAAGTACGGACTCCAGGGCTGCACCCCAGCTTCCTGAGTCAGAATGTCTCTGAGAGGAGAGTGGACTATGCATTTAGGGGCGTTATTTGGCATTTTTACATGGGAGAGAATTTGAGAAATGTAGTTATGCTGCAAGGTCCCTTGTTCCTAAGAGTGGAGTGAAAACAGCTTGAGAGGTAGAAACAGGAGAAAACTCTGCTTCTGGCACCACTGCTGAGTTTATCTTGAACAAGCCGTTGTTCCTCAAATGTCCTATATTTGGGAACAGCATTGAGCACAGTTTTAAACAGACATAACTAATGTATCAAGTTCCTAGACTGAGAAAAAATATACTTGTTACTTTATGCTTTTAGGAAAGATACAAGGTGGTATTCCTTATATATGCTAGTGTGCTCCGTACGGTTTGCAGTGAGGAAAATGCTTAGATTTCTTTTTTCATGGTATCTATTATAATTGTTTGGCTTCCTTGGCAGGAATGTCCCTGTTTGTTCATTCATTCATTCATTCATTCATTCATTCACAAATTGTCTAGTGCCTGCTCCGCGGCAGGCACTGTTCCAGGTGCTGAGCATATAGCAAAAATGAACAACACAGGAAATACTGCTTCAGTGAGCCCAGGAGCACGTATATATTGTGCCAGATGGTGGTACGTGCTACATAGATCCAAAAAATCAGGATGGAGGGGACACGGCAGCTGAGCGAGGGGTTTTCTATTAAAAATAGAAGGTTGAGGAAGGGAGTCTCTAGTGTGAGCTGCTCGGAGTTGTCTGGGTGGAGGGAGCAGAAGTGCTCAGGCCCCGAGACGGGAACAGTTTCACGGTGTCGTGGAGGAGAAGGCTTTATGTGGCGGGGTTAAGGAAAGACTAGGAGAACACAGGCAGCTCTTGCGAGGAATCGGCAACAAAAGGGAGCAGAGAAATGAGATACGAGGTCACAGGAAGAGTTCGGCGGCAGAGGCCGTCGGGGTTGGAGACTTGCCCACGTGTTCGTGTGGAATGACCCAGGAGAGAAGAAAAATTACGGTTGCTCTAGAAGAGGGGGCAGAGTTGCTAGAGCGACGTCCTCGAGTGGAGAAGAAGGTGTGGCATCAGGGCACAGGTGCAGCGCCTGGCCCCGTGGGGACACGGACGCCCCCTCCGTCCTCCCTCCCCTCATTCCCCTCGTTCCCACAGTGGCCTCATTTTTCAGCCCCCCTGCCTCTTCCCGTAACCCCTCATGTTGCGTAAATTCTTCTGTCTCCTGTCGCACACTTAGCCCTTCTTTCCTAAAAAAAAAAAAAAAGAGAGAGAGAGAGAGAGAGAGAGAGGAAAAAGAATTATATATCCATAACATTCTCCACTACAGAGTGAGGCTAAAATATCGGTTCTGTCCATGGCCAGTTTTGTTGTTTGGATCAAATGAGATTTTGTAAAAAACAGCCCTTTGGAAGCTGTCAGTCCTTAAACTTCGTTTTAGAAATGGAAGAAACAAATCATTATCAAAACTAGCAGTGTTAGCTGGTCATCTCAGCATGCCCACTACGCGTACCTTTCCTCAGCCTTTCTCTTTACCTATTCTCTATTGAATGACCGAATTTGTTCTGCTTCTTCCAGCTGACACTTTGAGTCTGATGTCTAAAAGGTACCTCACCTGCTGGGAGAACTCAGAGCCAGAAAGTTTACTATTCTGGTCAGCTGCTAAATTTGTCACTTCAGTACATTAAGCCTGGGGTGGTTTGTTTGGGGACAACGTAATATCCTGAGTCAGAATGAGAGCGCATAGCGCCACCTGCTGGAATCGACGGGCGGAGAGGAGGCGATGCCGGGAGCTGTCCGTGGTGCTGCCCGTTCACGCTTGTCATTCAGGCGAGTCCTGACCCAGAGGTGTTCAGGGGCAAGTTCTGCCATCCACGCCTGTTTCCGATGCCTGCATGCCACCTGTGCATTCCTCTCTTAGTGTCTCTCTTCCCCGGATAGTGATCCACTACTCCGAAAGTGTCATTAGGACTAGCTGCGTTTAATTTTATTATTGTTCTTAGAATCCTTTGGAAATTAGATCGTAGGATGTTGGCATTTGAAGGGAACTTAGAGATCATCTAGTTTAGTTTTTTTCAAACATATATTAGACACAGAAACTCTTGGAAAATCATAAATATAGTCCTCATTTCAGATACTAATGAACTTAGGGCCCAAAAAGTGAGAAGGCAAAGACTAGCATTCATATATACTGATTGCTAAACCATTTTCTATGTCAGGTAAGATGCTTTCAGATGCAAAAAACATGGCTCGAACAGTAACATGTATCTCTCATGAGACGTCTTGAGTTGGCTCCTGGAATAACTTTGGGACTGAACAGTGTCACTGAAGAGCCAGGTCTGTCCATCGCCCTCCCACTCTCCTCAGCGTGGCTTGTGATTACAGGGTGGGTCCAGCAGCATAGGAACCACAGCCTCCACCCAGGATCCAGGGCCAAAGAGGGACTGGCTATTTTTTCTCTTATGAGCTCAGAAATTTATCCCAAAAAGCCCCCTCAAAACTCCCTCTCATGCCCAATTGTCCAGGAGGGAATAATATGTCCCATCCTAATGAGGTTACTGGAAAGGAGCATGGAATTGCCGTGTTTGACCAAGACAAATTCACATTCGCCATCTGGGCCTGAGGAAGAGCCATCCTTACGTGACCCGGAACAGTCTATGGAAGCACATGGATTCCTGAGCAAAATTGGGGCAGCTCACAAGGAAGGGGTAGGGGTGGCCGCTGTTCAGGAGGGATTCTCCACGCGTCTCTCCCATTTCTGCGTGTCTTCTGAGCAGGGCACGTGGATAGCTTTGTACCCTTTTAAGGGGCACATGTAGCAGACGGCCTGGAAGACAGAAGCAGTGTCTTCCTCGGGGACAGAGGGTAAGGTCTGTCTTCTGACCAGTTATAGAGCTGAGGTCTCTCCTGGGGCAGAGTTGAGCAGCTCCTTTAACAGATTGGGGTTTCCTACGTGCAGGCTTTGTCGGCTGTGACACACGCTCACTGCATATGCAGCGTCCACCCGAGCTGGTTCACGTGCCCCCATGGGACTCGGGGGACAAGGAAAGCCCATGTGGACACGAAGCTCGTGCCGCCTGCTGCACTGTGAACAATGAGGTCCTTTGTCTCTGGCCTGTGATCTCCTGCCTGCTGCAGGCCTGTGGCACTGTGGCAGGCCAACTTGTTCGTTTGCAGGTAGGGCAAAGTCTCAGAAGCTTTCCGTGCTTGACTCTGAGGGAGAGGCAGCTGTTAGTGTTTGCTACGATGTGCTTCTCAGGGAGCCACACTGGATACACCCAGTTCTCAAACGCTGGTTTCTGGAAATGAGAATGGTTTCAGTGTGGAAGAAGCTCCTTTCCCACAGGCAGGAATGGACACACACGCTAAGTACGGACGGCGGCGTTGGCTCTTCTGTCTTTATGCTGCCTCCCTTCTGTCTGCTCGCTGACTCTCCGTAATGATCTCCTTTAAGATGTCCGCTCCTCTCACCCAGAAGACCGGGAGCAGTCAGCCGCAAACTGAACTCGAGAAGCTTTCAAAGCCCCCTTGCTGTTTGGCTGGGGGAGAGAACTTCCCAGAGGTGTCACGTGGCAGAGTCAGGAAGCCCACGCCAACGGATAAGGGACAGGGACCACTTCCTTCGCTCTCGCGCTGGCCTGGCCGCCCCTTCTCAGGACGCACCGGGGACAGCGGGGTGCGCTCGCGTGGTGACTGGCGCTTCGGGGGCGCGCTCACGTGGTGACTGCCGCTTCAGCAGCCTCGGACGGAGGCTCTTCAGGACTGTGCTCTCAGAGGCCCCGTCCTGAGTCCCTGTTACCGTACCCAGCTGGGGCCACAAGACTGAGCTGCAGTGAAGCTCAGAGACTTTCCTTCTCTGAGTGAAGCGTTGATGTCAAGAAGACCACAGTCCAGGGGAAGAAACGGGGTCCAATGAGACAAGCGGTGAAAAATGTATGGCGTTTCCCAGTTCACTCCGGGACTCAGAGCATCCTAATGGTGACGTGTAAAGACCTTGACGGGAATGCATTGCAGCAGAGGAGAGGGGGAGGAGGAAATCAGAGCAGCATCTGTCCCTTCGAGTCAAACCTTAGGGTTAAACTCAATTTATCCCCCAATTCTATTTCCCTGATGGCTGTTGATGCCTTTAAAACAAAACAATCTTTTCTGCTTAGGAGCCTTGTCTTCTTGCTGGTCTTTGAGCTTACGTTTTAAAATGCGCTCGCTAAAACATGGCAGTACGAGGACATTGCAGGGTGCTCTTAAACAGGATACTTCCCCCACAGACTGTCCAGAACTGGGGGCAAAGGTCATCTGGCCTGAGCCTCTTGATCGCCGACCTGCGTTCCGCGCATGCCGTCGCAGGCGCCGTGACGGAGGCTGCGTGCTGGTGGCCCGGGACGCAGCAGCTTCTGCTTTGGAGGCGCCGTCTTCCCAGGCTGGGCGTGGAATCAGCACCGGGGTTTAAAATCAAAATTCCCTTTCTGAGGATCACAATTCCTTGGTGGGAACTAGGTTGATTGAATCGGATTCTGTGTCTAATGTCCGCGTAGTTCAGAAAGGTTAACGCAGCTTTCTGGGGACAGCCAGGTCCCGCGAGAATCCGGCCCACTGTGGGTTTTAAACTAGAAGTTTGATTGCTTGCGACATGCTCTCAAAATGGTACCGATCCAGAGAAGCTGCGTTTTCCATTATCCCAGGGGGAAAAAAGACAGACATTTATTTAAAGTGCTTAGAGACTTAAGGCTTATGGGTAGATAGAGGCCTAAACTCCCGGAGAAGCAAAGTTCAGAGACACACCGGTGGCCACGTCTTTAACGTTGCCTTCACCAAGCCTGAGGATCTGGGGACGTGTGGGCTGCGTCTGCATCAAGCTGCCTCTCCTGCCACCTGCCAGAAAAATACACATTTTAAAAAATGCATTTATGAAACACTAGGTGGTCACTGAGGAACTTAAAACCACTTACAACCGAAGTTGCCAGAGCAACCACCTCATTCGTTTTTCTCTCGTCAAACGGCGCTTCATTGCAGACGGAGGTTGCCGTAGAGCAGCCCTATGAGGAAGGAGTGATGCGGGGTCGGTGCTGGAGGGCAGGTCGCGGGGAGGGTCGGGCATCCCAGGCCGGGGAGGACCGAGGTGTGCAGGGAACGGGTCTGGGAAGGGATTATTCTGCGGGACCCTGGAGCTACCTGTGGACAGCCGCAGGTGGTCCGAAAGAGATGCAGGTCACCTTATTCACCTTCATCAACAACCAGAGCTCCCCATCTTTCTGTAGGAACTGCAGTGATAGGACGAATGAAAGAAAGTTTTGTGAATTCTCTCAAGCAGTAGCTCTCAACTCTATAATAATATTTTCCATGGAGCTTTTAAAAATACTGGTGTCTACACCAGACCAGCTGAGCCGGAATCTCTGGGGACGGAGCTGGGCACAGCTGTTCCGTTAGGCCCGCCAAGTACAGGTCTCTGTCCCAGAAGCCATTGAGTTGTGTGTGTGTAGAATCAAAAGATCTCAGGCTCTCAAATCTGACAAACCTCGGTTCATGTCCTGACTCCGTTATTCATTAAATCCACGTCACAGCCTGTGCTTAACTTCTCCAAGCCTCGGTTTCCCCACATGGAAGGAGCCATCGATGGTAAATTCCCAACGGCTTCTGAAGGTGAAGGAAATGATCGCGCACCTGGCCCCCAGTCCCAGTCCGGTGTCCTCCCCTCGGTCATCCGTGGCTGAGAACGGCCTGACGTTTTACCTTCAGCTGGTCTTGCCACAGGCCTTCATAACAGTCACGGGATGACTTTCTGTCCCTGCTTTGTTTCCCTGTGGAACGCACTCCTGTTTGGTATCGGGAGGGAAACACTCACGTGCCTTTTGTGCTTTCTGCTCCTCCAGCCGCCACAGACGTGTCCTTTTCGTTCGATGTTGGCAATGGGCCCGTGGAGATCGTGGTGAGGTCACCCTCGCCGCTCAACGATGACCAGTGGCACCGGGTCATCGCGGAGAGGAACGTCAAGCAGGCCAGCCTGCAGGTGGACCGGCTGCCGCAGCAGACCCGCAAGGCCCCGACGGAGGGGCACACGCGCCTGGAGCTCTACAGCCAGCTCTTCGTGGGTGAGTGGCGTGAGGCCCCCGTGACGCCCCCTGTGAGTCTCAGTAACACTGACGATGCAAGCAGTAAGGCAGCCCATGGGGCATTTTTGCCAGAGATCTTTCCAGAATTGAGTACCTGGGCCTCCTGCAGTCTCCTCCAAGACAGAATGGAGCGAGGAGCAGCATTTAAGAGACCTAAATCCAGGTCCACTGTCCACTTCCTGGAGCCCACAGCCCTCGTCTGCAGCAACCAAAGGGCACCTGGGGGGTCTCAACAGTCTCTGGTTTATGCAATTCTAGGTATATGGTTTTAGAACAGTATAGCATTGTTTGATATTTTAGGGCACAATAACTGTGCAGAAGAGAGGGAAGGAGGGAGGGAGAGAAGGAGGAAGGGAAGAAGGAAGGAAGGAAGGATGGAAGGAAGGGAGGGAGGAGAGGAGGGGAAGGAAACGGGCTCCCTGAGTTCAGGTTTACTTGAAATGACAAGTAGAAATCCATCCCCTCCTCTGCCCATCCTAGGCAGAAACAGGTCTAGACTTCTCCTTACATAGGGTCTTTCTACATGAGACAAAGGTCAGCACTGAGAAGAAGTTTAAACAGCAAAATGTTAAGCTTCTGTGTAGGAAATGGATTCAGCCCCACGGTCCAGTCTCTGCTTTCAACATGTTCCAGCTGAACCTAACATTACTTCAAATCGATACCTATTTCCATGGCTAGTTAAAATTTAAATTTTGTTTTCCAGGTAACTAACAGTCTAGGAAATTAGCCATTTTTCCTCTGTTGATAAAAAGAAAGCAAGTTTGAAGGACTTTGAGGCTGTTTGCCACCTTAGATGTCCCCCCCCCGCCCCGTTTCTGGGGGTTAATCGATCAAGTCAGGCAGCTGTGACAGTCTCAGACCCAGCGAAAGCAGAGGTGACCTGGTTGCCATTGGTATTCGTAACGCCCACCACCCTGTGGCAGAGACTCACGAGGGTCAGTCAGTTTTCATGGGACCAGAGTCCGCACAGTGTCTCTCATAGTTGTGCTGAGACGCTTTAGGGACATTAGAAAGTCACTAAAAGAATTACAAAACTAAATATTCACTCTCGGTGTGTGGTGGACAAGCTACAAAAGCAGTAGCTTAGTCAGTGAGCTTTGGAGTGGAACTGGCTTGTTAATAAGCCTCACGTCAGCCAGGGGCCAGGAAAGAGTCAGAGGTTTTGAGAAAAAGTGCTGACTGACGCCTGCACCCCAAACAGAACCTAGTCCCTTCCAAACCCCTCCTTCAGCTTACAGCTCTCAAAAGTGCTCGTTGTTTTTAAATTAATTTTTATTACGTAAGCATCAAGTCCACTATTCCTGCTAAGGATGGTGAGCAAAGTTCACTTCATCAATACATCTCGCCCAGTTTACCTAGGGCAAGTTTCTTCCAAAATCCTGTTAGTCCCAAGCACGCTGGTTAGACTTTACTTGGTTTTCATCATAACAAGTGACCCTAATGGACCCAGTTTCTTGCATTGCTTTTTTTTTTTTCAATTTGTCACTGTGTATAGGGGACCAACTTTACCTTGATCGCTTTCTATCCACCGACTATAATCGTCCCAGGAATTTTAGAGACCAAGTAAAGTTGCTAAGTGGAGAGGAATGGGGGGACATTTATTAGGGTCTGGGGAAGAATTTTGATTTGTTTAAACAAGAACAGCTTATCAAAACAGAAGCGTAGAGGGCTGAGGCAGAATCGACAGAACAATTAAAAGCTAAGGAACAGGCAGGGGAACAGGCTCTCGGGAAAAAGAACGAAGAGGAATGGAAAGAACAGCAAGGAAAAACCAGGAGGGGTGTTGTCACAGGAAGAGCGAGTTTCGTGAGATTCTCCTTGTTTATTGTGACAAATAATGTGAAGACTAGAAAAAGGTCCTTTGAATGTAGTAATTACGAAACCACTGGCGGCCCCGGAAAGAGCAGTTTCTGCGTGGCGAGCGGACAGGGCGAGTCCAGCACCTCGATGCACCAGAGGAAAAGGGGTGCGTGTTCTGCCCCAGTTCCCGGAGCCCTGTCGGCTTCGAGGTCGGCGTGACGCACGTCACCCAGACACGAGCTGTTTGAGCCGGTGTGGAAAACAATGTTCTCCAACAGACGTCCAGCCCAGGGGAAGTTGGGGGCAGAGGCTCGTTTCCAACAGCCATGAAATCCTGGAGCCGGTGACCCCACGACTGCCCAGTAGGGACTCAGGCAGCTAGAGCTGTTCCCAGCTCAACTGTAACAAGAAGCATCGTGTTGACCAAGTGTTGCCACTTTCCCTCTTTGAGCCTTTTTGTCATCTGTCTTAAATAAAGGGACTGGATGAGCTGGTCCCCCAGATGTCTTCCACCTTCAGCCATTTTGCTTCTGCGCTCTGAGGTGGTTTTCGAAAGGCTTGAGTCTCCCAGAAGCCGTCCTCGCCAGTGTCGCGTGGTTAAGCTGGGCTTGAAGCCCAGCCCTCCGCTTGCAGCTGAGAGACCCTGACAAGCCACCCAGTCTCTCCGTGTGGAGCAGGGCCGGCCCCTGCGTCTCGGGTTGAGGCTGCCTCAGAAGCTTCAGGAAGAAGCCAGGCTCCTTGAGAAAGAAGGTCGTGTTCTCTCAACCAATGACAAATGCCCAGGCTCCACTCCGTTGGCTCAGACCTCTTCCAGAATCTCTCTGGAGGTAAAGGAGGCCTTTCCCTTTGTGCCAGGTGTCGCCCAGAAGGAGCTGAAAACCATTCTGGCTCCTCCAGCGTCCGCTGTGCTGCACGGGAGGCCTGGCTGGCGGCTTACTAGAAGGGGCCGTCTGCGGGGGCTCGGGCGCCCGTGCAGAGCGCGGAGCCTGCAGGCCCTCGTCCTCTGGCGGTCTGTCCATCAGGAAGCTTGTCCTCCGGCGTGGCCACCGGAGTTTATGGAAGGTTCGAGTCGTAGTAAATGGATTTATAAGTGAATGCAGATCAGAGTGCCCTGGCCATCCTCCGAGCTGGGCTTGGCTGGCAGCCTCATAAAGCGGCCTACTTTCCCAAGCGCGGTAATGAGCTTGTGCTGCTGGCGGCTCCTCATATCCTCCGTGTTCCAAAACCACACGTGGATGGTTCGTTTGCAATGTGAAATGCAGTGTTATTGAGAGCGTGAACAGAAAATCAACATTTATATGCAGGGGGAAAACTGGAATTTTATTCTGCCTGAAACCCTCCCCAGCACTGACCCGGCAGCTCCTCCCCGTCCACGTCCCAGCTCCGGGCCGTCTGAACACGCGGCCCGAAGTCGCCAGTCACTTAGCACTGCGCCTTCTCCTCGGACCCTGCGAGCTCTGCACTGACTCTGCGCCCTCGCCCTAGGGCGTGCGCTGTGACAGCGGAGACCCGGAGCGAGGCCACAGCGGCCGCCCCGCGGCCCTCCTGAGGGAGCCCGCGGATGAATGAACACGTGGAACCTATACTTGTTGTTACTTCATATTCAGACTTAGATCGACCCATTTCCAAAGCAAGAAGGTCATTTCCTTATAAACTTTCTCCAACAAGTTTTCTCAAAATGCGATACTATTTGCCATCTTTGGAAATTTCTTTTGCACGAGATGCTGCAGGCTGAGATCAAGCATGACAGCCTACAAGCAAGGCAGTTTCATGAAAGGCAGCTCCTCGGATCAGTCTAGGCCCTAAGTTTTCAATCTTCCTCTTTGGAACTGTGGCCTCGCCTGTGCAGCAGGAGCTGGGATGCTGGCCGGGACCCCACGGCGCAGTGTCTGCCTCAGCCCTCGTAACGGGTGCTGTGGTTCGCTCCCCGGCAGAGGTAGGGAGTGACGGCGTGATTAGAAACAACTACCAGAAGTACAGAAATGAAATGATTTGCTAGATAAACTCTAATAAAAAAATAATCACTGGGTGAAACCAACAAACTACGCACAAAGCAAAGATGCAAATAAAATACAGAAGCCGCCCCTCGAGCACCGGCTCCTTCCCAGGGCGCACCAGCTGCCTTCATTCCTCAGCCGACCACCTCCCCCCAGCTCTGCCAGGAGGCCACACCCAGTCAGCAGCCCTCGTCCCAGTAAAAAGCAGAAAGACCCCTGTCCCTCCACCCCCACCTGGGGTGAAGGTGGCCCTTCAGCAGTCAAAACTAACTTACTTTTTCAGGTCCCGCTGTCTGTTTACAGTTAGAGTTTTCACATACTCAGGAAGTTATGACGCTATCATATCAAGGTAGTTATGGCACTATTAGGATACAAACATGATATTTACATTTTTTTCCATATACTCCCAACATAATCAAATTAACAGTGCACTTTTAACCTCTTTCGAGCCTTCTGCTAAAAGATAGTCTGTTAATTAACTCTTTCCACGGGGGCTGAGCTACCTTCCGAAGGCAGAGGTTGTACGTGTAGAAACTTTCAGACAGAAGTCTTGACCCTGAGAGAGGAGCTGTCCTACCTGTCACCGTCTGTGTAAAGCATTTCACGTCCCGCAAGAGCGCGTGCCTCAGGGGCCGTGGTTTTCCATGCCGGTTTTCCCCTGACAGCCGGAGTGATCTGGTCTAGAGAAGACATTTTAATATCAAGGCACCAATTTTGCAATCAATATGGGTAAAAAATTTTTTTAACAAATTTATCAAATAGTTTCTCATATAGATTTTTCACTCTTTCAATAAGAACTGAACTAAACTTCATGATAGTAAATGGCAGCTGTCACACAGAAAAAGATTATAATGAAAGAAATTCGTATCAGTGACACAACTGTCGAGGAAGGGATGGGCACTCACAGCCCCACAGCCCTTCCTGTGATGCTCCAAGATGGGAAGAAGAGATACCCACCTTCATCAGCGCAGATAAGCTGTTGTTCCCCACCAAATGCTCCATTCTCCCCTCTCCTTCCATCAGCCTTGTTTCCAAGGTCCCCTGCTCTGTAGCACTGCAAGGGACTCACTCTTCATGTTGTGGGCCCGTTGCCACATCCTGGCAGTGCTCCTCACTTTAATTTCACTTTATAACTTCCCCTGTTTTCACCATTCCTAATGCCATTCTTTCCCCATCACTGGTACCCAGTTGAACGGATTTTATGTTTGGCCTTCTAGTCCCACCCATCATGTATTTGTTCGAAATATGTGCATGTTCTGGAACGTTCATGGTATGACACTTATGTATCATAATTTATATAAAAGGTATTATAGTATAAATCTCACTGTTTTTCACTCAGCAGTATGTTCTTCAGATCTATTGGTGTGGCTCTGAGACTGTCATGTGTTTAGTGTCCATTATGTGTATGTCCACGCCTTATGTATTCCACCTTCTCATGGTGAATGCCGGGCTTCCCCACACTCTGCTGCCACAGACAACCCTCCAGTGCGGGTGCTTATGCGTGTCCCCTATTACCTGTGCGAGGGAGTCTCACACGTGCGTGTGTTTCCTGGAGACTGACTGAGACGCGGGCTCTGCGTGCACTTAATTCACTCCGTGCTGCTTGTCCATCCATTTCTCACTGTAAATCTGAACCTTTACTGGTCAGATTATCTATGCCTATCCATAATGCTATCAGTGGTAGCTTCGTATAATTTGAGGCTATTTTGCTAGTTAAATATATTCATTATGTTTTTGACTTATTTACAATATATAATTTTGATATATAATTTCCATCTTTATTCTCTATGATGTTTTTCATCTCACAGTTTTATTTCTGCTCTTGGAACTACTATGCAATCCATCCTGTTGTTACTATTTGCCTGGTGTTTTGTATGGTATTTATATCCTATTTAAATGTCTCTCTCGGATATCAATGCTGAATCTTTTAAAAATCTGATTTGAGACTCTCTATCTTCTTATTCATTTATTGTAACCACGGTTACATTAGGGTATACTTCTGCCATCTTACCTTGTGTTTCGATTGCCTGTGTTTGGTTCGTCTGCCCACCCAACCGCCCCCAATCCACTTCCCACTGATTAAACTGGACGTTATTCTCCTGATCTGGACGCTGGATGTTCCACTTTCATTCCTCTGGCAGCTACCCTCACTTATTAAGACCCACACTCACGCCTGTTCTCTCTGTCATCCACGAAAATAAATTAGCACCTATGTTCTCCTTCCAAATAAGACTAGAGGCCAAGCACACCGACCTCTTTCACCCCTCACTCCCTGCCGTGTTGATATCAGCTGTAGTTCTGTTGATACACTTCTCTTTTCTTTTTAGAAAACATTAATATTTACGAAGTTTTTCTTTTTTACTTATTCTTATTCCCCATATCTCATCTCCTCTTGGATTCATTTTTTTTTTTTTACACAAGAGTGATTTTTCTAAGAAAGACTTAGGTGAATCCTGAGACCTTGCATGCCTGCAAATACCTTGACTCTGGCTGAAAAGAGACTGGATATGGTTGGTTTAAAACTAAAGACTTTTAAAGGCAGATGATAAGACAGAGAAAGATGCAGGGGGAGAGGAAAGAGAAGGGGTGTGGAGAGAAGATGGAATATGTTAAGAGCAGCAAAAGGAAGATGCTTATTTTGCTCCAAAGATGAGCAGAACTCACCACCAGGACTCACATAGGAAAATAACATACAGACATTTGTAAAAGAAATGTTTGGACAGAGTTCTGAGCTGATGTATTCATAATCAGGTTGTAATGAAGTTTATTAAAAGTAACTAGTAACAGTGTAAAATTTGGACCTGGTTAGGATACGGTAGCTCATCACTGTAGTCTCTCCCAGTTCCCACTTTTTGAGGGACTCGGAACTATAAGACTTGCTTCAGAGCGATGGTTCTCTGAGATAGTGCTGTCAGACCGAGTGTCAGGCTAGGGTCAACTACTCACCATCACAGGCCGAAGCCTATAGCTGCTTTAGTTTTAAGCTTGCAGTATTAAGCTTTTGCACCAAGAAGAAAAAAAATGACTTCAATAAGGGCATCAAAGAAGCGTCTCCTCTTTGCTGACGTGGAGGTCAGTCTGGGCATTCACATCCCTGCTCTGCACTGGGAGCGTTGCATCCCTGCCCAGCCTCAGGGATGTGGCTCCAGGGAAGATGTTCTGCCAAGTGGTGAATGATTCATCTCAGGTATCAGTCACTGTGTCAGCGTTTTCCATACCTAAGCACAGCGATGCCTCGAAACATGTTAGATGTAGGAGAAGAAGACTCCTATGATGCAAACCCAAAAGTGAAGATGGCATGTTAGCATAGCACACGTGCAGACCGAACAGCCAGACAGCCTCAGGGAGAGTCCTGGCCACTCACTGGCTGTGTGACAGTGAGCACATCAGCTCTCTCGGTCTCAGTTTCCTCGTCTGCAAAATGGGGGCAATAATGACAATCTTTCTGAGAGTTAAAGCATGTCAAGTTTGGAACGTACCTGGCAAACTGGTATTTAATTAATATTAGCTTTGAAATAGCAACATTCGATCACGCTTTCCCTGCCACCACAGCCTCTAGAACAGACTCCGACTTCTTAGAACCATGCCCATCACAGGACAGTTCACATTTAGACTCTCAAGAGTGCTCTCTGCTCTCAGAAACCCAGTATTCCCTCACTCTCTATTTTGAAGTTTTCTTCTAGTTTAAATACTTTGGCTTCATATAATGCACATCCTTTACTTTGAAGACATAAGAAAATCCATGCAGTGATAATGAACTAAAAAAAAAAAACCCCATCCTATTGGATAGAGTGATGAAAGAGCTTGTAAGCATTATCTGGAAAAGCAATCCTCTAAACCCCAGCTTTCTGAGTATATCAAAGCTTTTTATAGATCTACCTGACAGAGACATCCCTTATCAACGCTTGTCAGTCATGCAGCTCTGCCCTGAATGACGGGATCCAGCATCCTTTAACTCTCTTCACTGTTGAAGAATCTTGAGCATTCTGAGGTCTTACGCTTAACCTGATAACTGGATTTTTATTTTCCACGCCTGTACTGATACCTCAGGAGTTGTTTATGAGTTCAAGTTGACAGTCAAGACCTAAGAGACAAGGGTAACATACAGAGCAGGAGATACAGTGGGTACAGCATCTGCAGATCTGGGGGCCCTGTCTCCCCAACATAGCTGCTCTTGCTGCCTTACCTCTGCAGGCCAGGTATGGCTGCCATGGAAAACCAAGGTCTGGTGGGTCACCTGGACTCAGAGAAGTCACAGCCCTGTTTCCCACCACTCTCTATACCATTCCAGTCACAGGTTCAAGGCATCCCTGCAAGGTGACAGTTCCTGCAATCCAGGTAGTCCCTCGGGGCAGACAAGAGAGAGGAAGCACCCACCCAGACCCTGTGTCTCCTGAGAGCACAGTGCGTTTGGAAGGGGGACTCCCAGGGCATTCTCTCGGGCAGGCCTGGACCAGCCCACGCTCGATGGTCACCGTACACTCTCTGTCATAGTCTGCTCAGGCTGCCATACACAGTACTGGGTGGCTTAAACAACAAAAATCTATTTTTTCACAATTCTGGAAATTAGAAGTCCAAGATCAAGGTGTTAGCTGGGCTAGTTTCTCCTGAAGCCTCTCTCTCTCTGACTTGCAAACTGCTGCCTGATCACTATGTCACATGGCTATTTTTCTGTATGTGCACGTCCCTGGGGTCCCTTCCTCTTCTTACAGAGATACCAGTGTGTTAGATTAGGGCCCACCCTGATGGCCTCATTTAACCTTAAGTACCTCTTTAAAACTCCAAATACAGTCAAATGGGGTTAGGTCTTCAACATACCAACTTGAAGGGGCGGGGGACACAGTGCATACCATATCACTCATGACACCTCTAGCATAGACTTGTGTACACTCATCTTAGCCATATTTAGTTTATTCCAACTCTGTGCTTCTGTAGAATTTTGTTTGTACTGAATAATCGCAGTGGTACTAATAATAATATCTAACTTATTGTTAACCACTAACCGAGCATTAGTGCAAAGGGGTGCATTATCACCTATTATTAACACGCCCCCGCCAGGTACACATCGTTATGCCAGTTTCACACGTAAGGAGACAGGTCCGAGGAGGAGCTGGGAAGTCGGCAGCAGCCAGCACAGAGAAGCAGATCTCGTGACCGCAGTTCATGCTCTCCTCACTCGTTTGCTGCCTCCCACGTGTCAGACGGCCTCGCACCACAGGCTCTTCATGATTCTGCTCGTATTAACCTTCACACAAGAGTATATCTCCATCTTTCTAGAAACGCCTTTCCCAGCACCCAACACGTGTGAACTGAGGGGTGGCCTTGCTTTTCTGAGCATCGGCAGCAGCTCCCCATCTCCCTACATACAGCGTTACGTCGCCTTCTCTCTTCCTCCTGGAGCCCTCTTTCCAGAGGTGTGTGGTGGATGCTCCTGACCCTTTCTCAGTGGGGTCTGTCAGAGTCGTCATCCCTCCCAGCCCACTCCCACTCCCGATCTCTTAGCCCTGCCTGGCCTTTTTTCCCATGGTGGGTATCACCTTCTGACACATGATATACTTAACTTACCGAGTTTAATGTTACATTTCTTCTCACTCTGCAAGGGGGTAAGCTCTTCAAGAGCAAAGATTTTTGTAGGTTTTGCTCCATAGTTGCTTCTAAATGCCTAGACAAGGCCTGGCTCCTAGTCGGCATAAAATAAATAAATATTGAAGGGATAAATTAGATTTCATGTGTGTAAGCTTTTGTTTGATTCCTTTCTATGGAGTGGCCAGTCTCTCTGAGCAAAGGTATGAAACCCAACTTAGCTCCTTAGAAAACCACTAAGCTCTGAGTTTGAGAACAGTGTGTTTTCTATAATTCCTCTTGATCATTATTTTCACCCTTTTTGTTGAATTTAATACTTGATTATGTTGCCTCAATCTTCTGTGCATTTGATGATTATATTAATCAGTATGGGTAGTTATTAGCAGTTTCATAATTAATCTTTAAATGCAATACTTAAATAGCATTTCACATGATAAGTGATTTACGAATTAAACCCCATGTCTCACCTTAGCTAATTATCACAGGTCTGACGAATGTACATGAAGCCCTGGCACTGTGGGGGCTCTCTCTAGGGACAGATGTGTTGATTTTCTAATTAACAAAGGTTAAGTAGCATTTTTGCGTGAAGATCTACAATTTAAACTTAAGACATTTGTCATCAAAAAGATTTCTGTAGAGCATACGCGTTGAACTCAAATAATTATCCCTGGTTCAAGTGCATTATCAACTTTTGCATATTTAAAATGACCATTTTCTGAACAAAAGCTTTTTCTTCATATCGACTAGAGCAGTAAAAGTACTTTCCAGCTCACTGACCAATTTAATAAATCAGAGGCCATATAAGTAAGAAAAGAACATAATTTATTGAGTTTTCCTTTATAGGAGAGAAATGGCATCCTACTTCCCTGCTTTATAAATTATGAAGAAGGAATATAAGACTTTATTTAATGAAGGCAACAAACACAAATTAGATTACAGTCATATGTTATGGTCAGTTAAGAGCAGAAAGGGGAAAAAAGTCAGGCAGCAGTGCAAAGAAAAAGGCAGCGAGAAGGAAATTTAGGAGAAATTGAGAGCAGTTTGCTGAGATGAAGAGACAGAGACACGAGCACAGAGGGAGAGGCCGTACATCATGGACCAGAGGAACAGGGAGCTGGAAGGAACCCGAGACATCGTCTAGCTCAACCTCCTTTTTTATGGAGAGGAAAAATGGATGCTGAGGGAGATTAAGTGATTTGATGAAAGCCACAGAACTAACAAAAGAGTCAACCATCCTGATAGGGAGAGACATATAAACACAAAAGCAGGAAGAAAGATAAGCGAGAAAGACCCAGGACCAGAAAGAATCAAAGACAGAGAAGCAGAGAGACAGAAGAAAAATCTTTCCTCTCTAACCCTTAAGGAATGAGACCTGTATATATAAACACACACACACACACACACACACACACACACACACACACACACAAATGTTTACCTTAATGATATAGTGAAAATTTGATCTAAGCTAGATTTATTTGCTCTGCCAGTTTATTAATTGGCCCTTTTTAAATCTCTGATTTTTTTGTCTTATCAGTTTACTTAAGGAGTCATTTTTAAATATCTTCTTCAAACTCTCAACTATTGCTGAGACCCATTAAACATGAGTCATTTCCAAATTAAAATACATTCCAGATTAAAAGATTAGAATGTTAAGTAAAATCATAAAAGTGTTGGGAAAAAAAATAGTTGAATAATTATATTACTTTGAATTAGAGAAGTTCTTCATAAGTCTAATATGAAAGGCAGAAATCATACAGGTAAAATGGATGGATGTGACTCCATAAACATTCAAAACTTTCATAAGGAAAAAGAAACATCAGATACAGGTTTACAGACACAAACTGGAAGGATGTAGTTGTCAAATTTATAACGAAGCGTTAAAGCCCAAAGTATTGTTATCAGTCAATAAGAAATACACTTTCTCCTATTCCCTCCAAAAAGCAAAAGACATAAACAAAAGTAAGAACTGGAAAAACATAAAAATCATTCAAGTTACAGTACTTATGCAATGCAGATTAAAACAGTGGACTTCTTTTTTTCTCCTGCTAGCCTATAAAGATTCTTTTCTTCAAAAGAATCCAGCCTAGTATTGGAATTGGTGAGGAGAAAGTGGGAATCTCATATTCTACTTGGGAAATACAAATTGATCAATTCTTCTTCTTAGAGGAAAATGTATTTCAAATGCCTTTAAAATGTGTACACCCTGTACCCAGCAATTACACTTCTAAGAGGGAAAACTGGACAAATGTGCAGAGGTTTCTACAGGGGAATTTATTACAGTCTCATATAAAAAGGACATCGCAATAAGCTTGAACGTCTACTAGCTATGGAAGGACAAACTCGTTGTAGTGCCTTCAAAGAGAGAGCTACTGTGCAGACAACAAACGAGACATCTTGTACATGGACTGCTTAGAAAATGTTTTGGGATGTATTAAGTGCAAAAAGCAAGTTTCAAAGCAAGGTGTATATCGTGCTTCCATTCCTTCCTTTGTTTTATTTTTTACACACATGTATGCTCAAAGTAGAAAGGGCTGTTTGTTCAAAGTGAAAGTCCATAATCATATCTGAGTAGCATTACAGATTCTCTTTTTCATTTTGCTTATCAGCAGGTTTACGGTTTCCACAATGGAAAACTATTCCGTTAGTAGGAAGGAGAAAAGAGGAGATATTTTAAAACATTGATGTTTAAATCTCATCATAGTTTGATAAAAAATATATTTGTCCTAATTGACTAGTGATAAAAACTTAAGTGGCTATGCTTTTATAGAACAAAAGTCCTTTAGAAAGCCTTAATTGCAAAAATAAAAGCCATAGTTACTAAAATGATAGAAGCCAAATAAAGTTTTAACACTGATGGATCGAAATTCTTCCAAATCATAGCAAAGGCCCAAGTTCTTTTCAGCACAGAGGTGCGAGGATACGCTGACGAGCAGATTGCAAAATGGGAAATCCTCCGAAGTGACTGTTTTCAGTGACTTCTTTGCCGTCTGCTACCACATAGCTTTGCTCAAAAAGGGCACTGGACTCCCTTCCATTAATCCTCTGTTCAAATATTTTATTAACAAATAATCCCTGGATAGTCATTATTCAAATCTGCATACTACCCAATGAGAGAACTGTAGGGCTAGGGTTTATAAAGGTCATAGAGTGCTTCACTCGTCATTTCACAGCTGAGGAGTCACAGGGACAAGCAAATGTCATCCATCTCTGGACTAGAGCCTTTGGCCCACCAGCCCTGTCTGAGGAGTTGGCTACATCATGCACTTTTTCTCAGAATAGCAGAAGTAATCAGAATCAACCCCCAGACTACCAACCTTCCCCAAACCCTCACAGTCCATTCTCCACTCCATTTCTGAAGACATCCAAAACGTGGGCATCTGTGGAGTCCAGACACATCTGTCTGAGATGCTCGACGCAGAACAGCCTGAGGCCGTAGGCGGGAGGGCAGGGCAGGTCCGACCCCACTTTGCAGCTTCACAGCTCTGACTCCCTGAGCAGACTTTCTCCCTTCGCTCAGCTGCACTGTGTGCAGGGGATAGTGACGATGACACCTGCCGTGCCAGGTAACCGTGGGAACCAGGGAAATAGTGGAGTACTACCGCCTGGCCTTCAGTAACGGGGTAACTTTTATTTTACCAACAGCATCTTTTTTTCTAAAAAAAAAAAAAAATGCCCGTCAGACATTTCTTTTAATAATTTGACTATTTAATTTTCAGAAAAGTTGTTACTCTAAAATACAGGCACCTATATAAATTTGAGTTCCTCCTTTTGTACCAACTGTAACTACAGACACAGCTAAACTCACTTGAGATATAATGCCCCAACGAACCCTTCTATGAAATCTGTTGGGAATGTTTTAATATTCTCATGCTCTTGAACCTCTAACTCTGTAACTTGGGGAATCACAGTGAACTTGCTCTCTCTGCTGTACGTCATGCAGTGGCATTTAGGTAAAAGACATGAACTCTAACCTGACCTGGTAATAAACATGTCGTGGTTGGCTTCTGTGTAAAACCACAACTCCCAGTGCCGGCCATTCCAGGCAGGACGCCCCGGGAGCCCTTAGCGTGACCTTACAAGCAAAGCGCTTCCCGAGTCGAGACCCGGACCCGCAGTCACGTGTCAGACGGGCCCGTGCCTTCCAGCTGATTGACTCGTCAACTGTTTCAGTATGTTCGTGTCTTCCTGCCTTTTTTATACTTCTTTCGATACTTCTTTATACTTCTTTTTATACTTCTTTTGAACGCTGTAGGATTAAAGAGCAAAGAACTTAGAGCTTTCTCTAAATTTCTTTTCTATAGGAAACCAGATAAGACTTCCAAGGCAGCTTATATGATTTCTGTGTATCTCCAAACATTTTATCTCCCTAGCAAATTTATCACCTCTCAGGAGACACCCTTTTTTAATCAGGCGTTTATAGCTAAGGGGGAAAAGCTTCACGTTGTTCTGTGGGTCAGGCCTCATGTGAAAGCGAGAATACTGGCTGCACTTGGCCATCTCGTCTCTCCCCACACATTCAGAGGGGGCCGGAGGAAAGTGGAGCCACAGCAGAGGTCACGCTGAGGTCACGCTGTCTGAGCTCCCTGCTCTCTGTTGTCTCCAGGTGGTGCCGGAGGCCAGCAGGGCTTCCTGGGCTGCATCCGCTCCCTGCGCATGAATGGGGTGACTCTGGACCTGGAAGAGAGAGCAAAGGTCACCTCCGGGTTCAAATCCGGATGCTCAGGCCACTGCACCAGCTACGGGACGAACTGCGAGAACGGCGGCAAGTGCGTGGAGAAGTACCACGGCTACTCATGTGACTGCTCCAGCACGGCGTACGACGGCACGTTCTGCAACAAAGGTGAGGCGGAGCCCACTCCCCACCACCGTCACGCATCTTTTTAAGCCTGAGTCATCCGTTTCGTGATTTTTTTTTTCAGCTGTATATAAGTGACCTTTAGTCTGAGGGCAAGGTGTTCACAGTTCTTCCCCCACCTTCTCTGAGACCGTTCGCTGGTCTTCGTTGTTTACTGAGACTGAGATGAGGTGAGAGGAGCTTTGCGTGTGGTGCAGGGTTCCCCCAAGTTCCAGCAAACTGACTGACTAGATCAGTGCAGGCAGCCACGTCACACCGTAGTGGTGAGTGAAGAGTCAGTGGCCTCCGAAAGGGGACTCAGGCCTGACCCTCCACTTAGGGTGCTGGGGTGGAGGGGTCAGCACCTGCCTCAGCAGAGTCAGTGGGTGCTGCCGAGGGGCTGGCACAGCCAAGCCCACCACCCACTGCCGGGAGACTGGGTTCAGGCTGGACTCCCAACAAAGCCTCTGGCCAGTGACTGTCATTGTCGTCATTATCACTCTTGGATAATGATGCCTTTATGAGTGGTTCTCAGCCTCAGCTGTACTGCGGGAGTGCTGAGATGCCCATCCACGCGGCCAGCTCAGAGCATCCGTCGTCTGCGTGATTTCAGTCTTGAACGATGTCTTTAATCCTTATAAGTTCTGCAGAGCCGGTCAGCAGAGCACAGGGGCTCAGTGCACGTCGTTCAGGGCATACCTTGTGGCCCGTGTGACCAGGAGAGATTTACCCATCCGCTCTGTGGCTTCCTTTCTCATACGTAAACCGGAGGGATGGAGAGAGGCAGAGCTGGCCCTTCCCGCAAGCTGCGATTGAAATGCATGTAAAGCACTCTTCTCTTTCTAACGGAATGTATAGGTGAAGCTTTCTGTAAATGGTTGGCTCATCTCTTAAGAAGCAGCTTTACATAAGTAGCCTATTCATACTCTCATGCATGGAGGGTGTTTTGCTGGCATTATTCACGCAAGATGCCACCCAGAAGGAGGAATTATTCCGTAACATTCTCTGTACGCCCAGGCCTGCCTGGCAGTGCTACCATGTGTGCATACCACTTAGGTCAGGCAGGGTTTGAAGAGTGAGTGTGAGCGATGACAGCGACGGAGCACCAGTGCTGACGGACAGCAGAGTGCGCTCACGGTGCCACCGCGGTACATCTTTCTGCTGAGCAACGTGGCTCCGCGCCTTTCCTCTGGCACACACGGGGGCGGCTTTGCAGGACACATCAGATTCGCGCTTGCAGAAATGACAGTCTTGCATTTACCATTCGTTGCTACTCTGAAGTGATGTCTGAATGCAGTCGAGTAAGCTCCGATGCTGGAGAGGAGCCACCACGCAGGTGCCGGTCCCAGGGTCATCGCGAGGCCCTTCGCTTCGGAGCGTTAGGTTGAGCACAGTGGCTCAGACAGAACTTCTGGGGGTCAACAGGCAACATTCGCGAGTAGACAGGCAGCCCTGCCAACGCTGGCGATAAGGTCAGGGGAAGTGGTGTTTCCTCTGACCCCATCTCATCGGGTTTACACAAAAGACGCCCAAATGTTCTCTTACACCCAGAAGGATGCGTTTATATTAACGAGTGGCTTGAGCCAAGACATTGAAATAAAAAGCTGTAGAATGTATTTGGAAAGTGTTTGGCATCCTTCTGCGTCAAGACAGGCATCTTCTTGACGTCAGTGTTGCTGGGTGAGAGGAACCGCACGGCCTTCCAGGAGAGCCTTGCCGGGAGTCTTCCCACCAGGCGCCCCCTCCGTTCCGGGCCCCAGCTCCCTAGCAGGGTATCGCCGGGCAGCTCCTGTGACCACGCCTCCCCAGTCGGCTGCAGCTGACAACTCAGCCTCTGGAAGGAGCGGCCACAGGCGTCCACTGAGGAATGATCTCAGACAGTCCTCCTTGGGCTTTCCTTTCTGAGTGTGTCTGTGCTTGTGCGCGTGGGGTCAGTGGTCACAGGGTTTGGCTAAGAGGGTAAAACAGGACCCGACGTATCACCCACAGCTTGACCTGTTTGTACAAAATCAAAGACACACACACACACACACACACACGAGAGAGAGAGAGAGAGAGAGAGAGAGAGAGAAAGAGAGCGTGTGCATGTGCACGCAGTCTGTAAGAAAACACACCAAAATATTAACTGTTATTATTTTTAGGGGAGGGTGAAAACACCAATATTTATTTTCATTTCTTTTTTGCTATATTTTCTAATCTCTACTCAATAATATTGCACCTATACCTTCCTCATTTTTGCCTCTTTTGGGGAAGAACAGTACTAAGAGTCATTCGGGGGTCAACTGTCTCTGGTCAGAAAATATCTAGTTATTAATCAGAAATCATTGGAACCATCAAATCTTACTACCTGGAATGGAGTAGCATCTTAGGTAAAAATTTTCATATTAATTAAATTACCCTCAAACTATCCATCTCTTAAGACATTTTTTTCACAAGCCTCCAAAGCAGTCACCCTTAGATGGGCACTGGAAGGATTGCCTTATTAGGGCCAAGGTATATGAAAATAGAAGTCTTGAGATGCTCATATCACACTCAGCCATGCGAGAGGCTCACACGAGGACAGGCGTGGGACCCAGCGTAGCCTGGTGAGGCGTTATCAGCTGGGTCCCTCTTCTCTCCCATGTGGATTAGGTCATCCAGGGCTGTGGTGGCAAATGGCCCACACTATTTAAATTGTCTGTGTTTCTTCTCTCTCTCCCTCCTTCCTGCCACATTTAGGTATAAGCTATATTTCTTCATTGATGTATTTATTTTAAAAACATTCAGTGAACACCTAATGTGCCTGAAAGCCTTGAATATGTAGTTGACTCTGACTACACTGAAATTTCTGAAACATTTCAATGGTGTATAGATGGAAAATCAAGAAAATCTGGAGTACATGAACAGTAGTCGATGTGAGTTAGCTGTCATCCAGGCTGCAGAAAACAGTTCTTCATTACGGCCCCTTCACTGAGCCAAGTTTTGCAAGTTCATCATCAAGAGGCTCAAAAACATATTCTAATTCACTTGTCTGCACATTTTTTTTCCTATAAAAATTTCCACTTTCATCTTCCAAACCAGAATGGCAGTTGAAGACTACATATCTTTAAATACTCTGGAACCGTTTTCTGAGTTTAGGGAGTTCCGTTTTCTTCTCAAACATCCATTTGTTTTTGCTTAGAGAAAGTCCAAAATTAGACCGTAGAGTGACTAAGGGTGGTGGATGGATGGTTCAGTAATTGCGGCGTTCCCATCATTTACAGTCATACGCATGCACACCAGCCTCGTGCGGTCCCCCTAGCCGCCGCCTCTCCCCATGAGGATCGTGACGTTGACTGACATTGACAATTCGTGTGGTCAGTGCGGTGGAAGAAACTGTTTATGGCCAGCCCCAGGCCCTACACAGAAGATGGGTGATGGGAATAGGTGTGGGTTTGAACCAAGCTTCCCCGCTTGTGGGTTGTGTAACCTCGAGCAAATGGTTTAACTCCACTTGGCCTCCTCTTCAGAAAAGCGTAATACTTCCTAATTCCACTGCGAGGATCCCAGGTAATAATGGGGACAGATCTCCAAATAGAGAACCCGGCAAACATCAGTCAGACAGCAGACATCAGTTTCATTCTGGCACCTTTTCCCTTTTCTGTTTGTTTTTGGTTTTACTTTCAGTCATGTCGCTCTTCAGTCCGTCCCTAAAAGCATCCCATGTCAGTTGCCTAGCTGGCATCACGTCAGTGACCCCTGAGTGCTGGACTGCCAGTTCGCTACTTCAGAAGCAATGGCAGGAGTAGAAAATGTCACCTCTGCCTCATTATGGTCACAGGAATAGTGTCCTGAAGGTGGAAGTGTCGTCTCCAACACCTGAACGTAATGGAATGAAGAACACACAGATTTCCTGGAAGACGGAATTGGAGACAACAGTCACTGCATCGCAGAAGCCCCGCCCAGCAGGGCACTTCCTGATGTCAGCTGGGTCACCTTAGCACCTGCTGCCTCCTTCCTAATGCAAAGCCCATCAGGAGACAGGAGGGCGTTGGAAGTCCTCAGGACTCTGTTTCGCCCAAAGGAGCCCTTAGACTCAAGTCCAAGGCGATCCTCTAAGGGAGGGAAGATTTCCCATCTCGCCTCCTGGGAGGCGTATTTTATGGCAGGCAGGAGGAGGTGAGTTTGTCCAAAGCACTCTGAAGATGACACAAGTCCTGCTGCCCCGTGGCTGCGGGCATGGCGCAGGGAACAGTAAATCCACAGGCTCCCCTTTTAGAGCAGGTCCGAAGCCTTTTAGGGAAAATTAATTAATAAAAACTGTTACTAACAAGTGCGGGACGGAAAGAAGAGAAATGTTGGAGTTCTGCACCTTAGAATCTCATCCCTGTGGGAAACTAGGTAAGCCGCTGGCGACGGCAGCCACCTTGGCTCACGTCTACCCACACGGTCTGGATCCCGCGTGCAGAGCAGCTTCCCACCAGCGGAGTGATGCTGTCCACGGGCTTTTCTTTTCCACTTGGAACAAGAGGCTTTAGAGGTTTGGGTGAAGACCCAAAGGAACAAGAGAATTTCTTTTCCTCTTAGAGCATATTCAAGAAAGGGTAATACTCCTTCTCTTCTAATATATTTCTTGACTCTTCTGATGCAACTTAAAAATGTCATCGAAATGTAAAGATGGTCTGATTAAAAGCTTACAAAAAAAAGAAAAGTAAGAAAATCCTTACAGACAAAAGTCCGTAAATACTTAGGGAGGAAACAAAATACTTTCAACTTGACTCCAAAAAAAAATCAAACTGCAGAGGTAGCTGGCAAGTTTCAGTGACCACATTCTAGGACCTTAGGGTAAAATAACTTTCCTCCGGCCTGGGGGTCTGGGGGGAAACGGAAACCTGGTCAATTAGCTTCCCTTGGAGGAAGGGGTTTGAAAGTTCGGTGGGTAGCAGCAAGCCCTTTCTAAAACACTAAGCACGACAGGGCAGCGTTTTCCCACTTGCTTTGGATGTGGGAGAAATAACATTTTTCAAGCTTGTGTCGTTTTCTAATGCCCACCACGTTTTGGACCTTTTTGTAGACAACTGATTCTCCCCCACGCCTCATGTGTTTTAATTTAAGTGAGTTGTCAGATGCTTTTATTCCCCGTTCTCTCAGCAATAATCAGAACTCTAAATAATGTGAGGTTTACAAAAGTAACACTATAATTTCCTACATATTAGCTCCACAATGTTAGCTGAAACTCTGTATTTCTTTCCTTTCATGAACCTGAAAAGAATCAGTCTAATAAACTGTCCAAAGAGTTTTGCTTTTAAATTACTCAGTTTTCAGCTCCCCTACAAGCAGTCCATTCACCATCATCCACAATGCCTTAATGCACTTCGTCACACACACAGGACAGAAGGGCCTGCCTCCGGCCCACAGTTCCTCCATCATGGCCTTCCTCTGTCCTCCATCATGACCTTCCTCTGTCCTCCATCGTGACCTTCCTCCGTGCCCATGATTTCTAGCAGGTGGCTCTGGCCCCAGCAGCTGGGTTTGCCCTAGGTGTCCCTCACTAGAGGAAAGTCACCTTCTTAAATGATCAAGCCTGCGGGGGTTTTAATCTGCCCATTTTATAGATCAACCTGACTTTGAACTGAATCACATATTTTTGCCTCTGTCAATTACAATCAATTGCAATAGTGGTTAATTTAGATAAAGAGGTATTTTATTTGTGTCTGTAGTTAAAACTGAACCCGAAGGAAACAAATGGATAGGGCCTGCTGAGCGCCCTGCACCACCCCTTGCTTGGCTTTCTAAGTGGATTCTCTCCATGTGCTTGTGGGATCTGGGCACACGATATAGTGAAATGTTTAACGTAGCCCAACAGTATTCTCTGCCTCACTCTTCTGGGTGACAAATTCACTGAACATAAGATGGCTTCTAATCTATTCAAGTTCTGTAAGGCAAAGATTCTCAATTAAATTGACTTATTGGCAGTAAAATTTAACATCTGCTTTATGAATGAAGTATGGTCAGTGGCTTGATAATTAAGAATTTAATTTATTTATATACACTGGCCATAAGTCTAGTGAAATACGGGAACATTTACCGAAAGCCTACTATGTGAAAGGAGTAGACTGACAATGAGAAAGGCCGAATAAAGGAGACCAGGCTTAGACGGACATGGAGTTGTAGGCCAGCTGCAGCACACAGGGAAAGTGAAACAAAGTGCTGAGGGGACCCTGGGTCTGGGACCCACACACGACAGGTTCTAGGCAGGGCTGCTCTCGGTGCTCTGTCCGAGGGGCATGTGACTCGCAGTGGTTGGCTGCACCTAATTCTGGGGGCAGGAGTTTGATGAGGGGGACTGTCCCTGAAAAACATTTGTCATAAATGATCCTCAAGTCTGAAGATCTAAGAAGCCCTATGAACCTCAAGCATGACAAAAATAAAAGCCACTTAAAGGTATACTAATAAAACCTAAAGACATGATTTTGAAAACATCCCAACTTAAAAAAAATTGACCCTAAAATAATACAAGTGATCTTTACAAGAAATATTTGTTTTCAAAATTACAAAACTAGATTGCTTTGTAAAATTAATAGCGGACAAAATATTTTAGGATTTAAATCAGTTTAATTCCTTTTCAGTTTATTCCCCACCAGCCAATAATATTTTGTGAAGCTTTTCTTTCTTTAGTTTCTAATACAAAAAGAATAGGGAAATTGTAAAATAGGCCAAAGACTTTGACACTTCACCAAAGAAGATACACAGATGACCAATAACCATATGAAAAGAAGCATCGCATGTCACCAGGGAAACGCAAACTGAAACATCGAGGTACCACTAAAGCGTATCAAAACGGCCAAACTCGGGAACAGAGACCACGCCACATGCTGGCGAGGACGGCGGGCAGCAGGACCCCTCGCTCATCGCTGAGGGGGTGCGACATGGGCAGCCACTTTGGAAGGCAGTTTGGCGGTTTCTCACGAAATTACACGTGCTCTCACCGTGTGACGCAGCAGTCATGCTCCTTGAGGTTTCTCCACAGGAGATGCAAACACATCCACACAGAACCGTGTGCAAGGATGTGTGTCTCAGCTTCACTCAGAACTGCCAAAACACGGATGCCACCACGACGCCTTCAGCGGGTGATGAGGGAACTGCACGGCCGGACAAGGGAATATCACTTAATGTTTAAAAATGAGCTACCAAGCCATAAAAGACATGGGGGAACACATTACCGAGGGGAAGAAGCTCATCTGTAAAGGCTACGTACGGTACGACTCCAACTACGTGGCCTTTCAGAAGAGGCAGAACTGTGGAGACAGTAAAAACACGAGTGGCTGCGGGAAGGAGGGGCGAGCAGACAGAGCACAGAGGGTTTATACGGCAGCGAAGGAACTTTTTATGACACTGTCATGATGGGTACGTGTCCTCATACATCCGCCCAAACCCATAGAAGGTACAGTGCTAAGAGTGAACCCAGATGTCAGCTCTGCGTGTTGGACGATTATGACGTGTCACTGAGGTTCACCCCTTGTAACAACTGTACCATCTGGTGAGGGGTGTTGGTAGTGGTGCGGGGGATGAGAAATGTCTATACCTTCTCAATTTTACTGCTTTAAAAAAAATCAAGTCTTTAAAAAAAGAAAAGGGAATATTTTTTATTTTCCAAAACTTTATTATCCTCCCAGCTTCTTCTCTCACCCCCACTTCTTGAGTTCTTTAGAACCTAATAGTACACCCTCCCTTTGTACTTCTATTTTAAATACCCGTTTCAAGATACCACTTCAAAGGTAGATCAGCAAATTGATGTGTAAATAGGTTTATACCTGCTTTTTTGTTAAAGAAGGTCATCTAAGAACTCTTTATTAACTTTATTATTACCGAATTCTATTTTAACATTCTAAAGTTCAGACTTGACTAATACGGACTTGCTCTCTTTAGACTGGAGCAGGTGACTTGTCCTTCACTACTCCGGTAGCCAACTTTGCTCCCTGTGTTATTCCACAGAAGGCCAGGGTGGACACAGTTTAGAGAAGGATCCCCAGCTCAAGCCCCTTTTGAATCATTCTTTCTGCAGCCCTGGCAGCACCAAACTGCTCTTTTAACTCTTCTGTTTCTTTACGCCCTGTCCCTGTGGCCGCCAACACCACCAATAGTATTCTAAACTAAGTTTGATTTAAAAAAAAAAAAGGAATCTGTACTTCTTTGAGTTTTTCCCAGCTAATGTTATTTATAACAGTGGTGCAAGAATACCTTGAATTCCAATTTCAACATTACTGAGAACAAAATGGGCCACTCATACCACTCTTTGGCTTTCCGTTTCTTTGCAAATTGCATTTATTATATAAAACATATCATAGGATTGTGAGGATTGAATGAACTGATTTATGTGAAATTGCTTCGAAAAGCATTAACATTATGAAAATGCAAATTATTATTAAGGATATTATTCATTAAGTCACATGTCCTGGAATTGAGGGTCTCTTTAGTGAGGAGCCTGCAAAGTGTGATACGTTGCCATCCAGGGGCCACCAGGAAGTCTTGCTCCTGACTTCCTGTCAGGTGGTGCTGTTGCCATAAGTGACAAGCAGAAAGCAGCACCTGCCACCTCTCTGTATTGGCGCCTGCCCAGGTCTCTGGATGGCAGTGACATGCATTATCTAGAAGCTCAAAGATTACAAACTTCAGCCAGACTGTAGACCCCAGAGCTACTCCGCTTCATGGCCTGCAGCGCTGGGTTCATGGTCAGTCCAGCCCTCGAGTGTCATGGCCCTGATTAAACCCTCGTCTGTGTCACCAGAGCGCCATGAACCCTTTGGCCTGGAGCATCACTGATGCAGCGAGCGCCCCTGAGATTAGATCAGAATGGGTTATGAAGCACTTTCCTGGGGTCACTGTGGGGGTCTTTAGAAAGTAATATCGGTTCCTCGAGTATGTGTGGAGTTTCAGGAAATAAAAAGTGCCTGTGTATTCTAGACCCTCATCTCTCATTTTCCCGTCGCTGTCCCTTCGCCCCTCGGTAAGGATGACGACTCCAGCGCAGGTTAATGAGTCCAGATGTTTCTCGTGTTTAATCCAGATGTCACCCAAATATTTGCACAAGTCCGTTGCAAGTCATTTCTTAGTTTTCAGAATCAGAGATTAATAAGGTTAGGTGTAAAATGCTTTCTAAAACTTTTACTATTAGAGGAATCAAATTTAAATTCCCTTTAAATAGGTCTATTTAGCCTGTTGGCTTTAATAATTCCTTAATGAGTGTCTCGTATAATGGAACCTTGTAAATTCAGTTAAAAATACAAATTAAGTCGTGTAAATCAAATTAAAACAGTAGAACAAGTTATAAATTTCAAACAAGTTTATAGGTCCCCCTCTCCTATTAAATAAGGAAAAACGTTATCTTGTGTGACTTTGTACTGTAGTCTACAGAATCATAAGCCACCTGGGGTCACCACAGCACTTCATAACTTCTTTAAAAATATCAAGGACTATTTCAAAGAGTTTTATTTCTATTCCTATAATGAAGTTATTTAGACTTTCGGCTTTTACCCTAACATTCAAACGTCATTGGGTTTGTCACAAAATCGGAGCATCTCGTGGTCGAAAGGGATATCACGCATGTTCAGCTGACACTTTCCCGAGCGCCCCCATTTGTGGTGGGCTGTGAACTGCGCGTGGTCACACGTGTCTTCCGTCGTGTGATCCTCACAGCGGTTCTGAGATGTGCAGACCTCAGACCTGTACTCCTGTTTTGAAGATGAGGAAACTGAGACGGCTAGAGGTGAGGCTGGTAAAGGGCCCCGGCTCCCAGCCTGGCCTTCCTTCACATGCGGCCCGGCACCAGGGCCCCGCTGCAACGCACGCCCTGGGCGGGGGCCGGCTGTGCCCTGTGGAGGCCTCGGGCGCATGAGAGGCTGCCCACTCCACATGAGGACACTCCTGACGCCCGGAAGGTTTCCTTCTCCTGCACCTTTATCCCTATTAGTGAGGCTGGGAAGTGTCTTCATGGAGAAACAGTGGACGTAGGGCTCTGGGTTCGAATCCCCGCACCTTTAAGAACTCAAGAACATCCATGCACCTTCAAAGTTCCCAACTCCAAGGACATGAGTAGAAGTCCCCAACTTAAACCTTGACACGAAAGAGGTATTTAATCACTGATAAATTCCATACTCTTTCCTTTACCAGAGTCTTAACAGACCCTAAAGCTGACATGCTCAGGGAACGAGGGTGACACTGGCTCAAAGGGCAGTTTCTCCTAGCGCCCCAGAAAGCCCTGAAGTAATCAGAACGCTAAATAATGTGAAGTTTACAAAATAACACTCTTTATTGGTTCTCACATATTACCTTCATGATTTCGGCCAAAGCCCTATACACTTCTTTTCTTTCACGAATCTAAAGGGAACCAGTATAATGAAGTGTTCAGAGTATTTTGCTTTTAAATTTCTCACATCCTCAGCTCCCCTGAAAGCAGGTGCGTGCACCAACGTCCACAGTGCCCTCGGGCCCTTGATCAGGTCTACGTGGCACAGTTCCCTTGTTTGCCCTGCGCGTGATGACGGGTCAGGGGTTCCAGGTCCTCATCAGTGCATCCTGCCCGTTGGTCCCTCTTTCCTCCTCATACCACCGTGAGGGCCGGGCAGAGGCCTGGGTCCCAAACGTTCTGAAAACTCTTCCCTTCTTTCTTTGCCTTTTTTCCTGAGGCTCTGTCTGCGTGGCTGAGGAAACACACACACACGGCACAGAAAAAACAGAACCACAGTTGAATTGGACCTTTCTAACTATAGGTCTCAGATAGCAAGATATTTCTTTGTATTTTTTAGGGCAGCACTCAATACCATATCCGTGATTTCGTGTTAATAGTGGAGAAGACCTTTCTCTCCAAATATATAAAGTGAGGAATGAAACAGAGGATATGGAGAGTCTGGCCAAATAAATTCTCTGACCCGAGAGGCCACTCTCGACTGCTTTGTACCAAAGGAGGTGATCGCAGGGTAAATACAGGCCATGCCCTGTGAGTTTTCTCCTTGACGAGATTCATGCTTTGAATTACCGATCGATGGCCACCGAAGGATTGCAGTACCTCTGTTCTCACCCAGAGACAGCACTGCAAGTGATGCCGCTCTGATGACTGAAAGTCAGAAATCTAAACAAAACATGGAAATTACCAAAATAAACCTGTAGGTCCATCTTTGTAAGGAGACGGGAGGGCAGACACGTTGGTCGGCGACAGCTGTCCCCTCACACTGTAGCGCAGTCGTCAGAGCCCACGGCTGTGAGCACTTGACCGTGGTGCGGCCCAGGCACCTTCGTACCCACTGCACAGGAATGCTTTGATCGACCATGCGCTTTCTTTCCTCTGGCCAAAGCGTAATGTAAAAATTATGACAGAAGTGAAATATTTATCCTCTAGACAAGAGTAAAGGAATTCGCCAGCCAGGACGTAGCCGGCCAGCACATCAGGATCCAGGGTGGGTCTCTTAGTCCGTTTGGGCTGCTCTAACAAAGTACCACAGCCTGGGTGGCTTCTGAACAACACATTTATTTTTCACCATTCTGGAAGCCGGAGGTCCCAGAGTAAGGGGCCAGCTTGGCCAGGCGGGGGTCTCTTCTGGACCACAGACTTCTCACTGTGTCCTCACATGGCAGCAGGGGCTGGGCAGTCTTTGGGGTCTCTAATAAGGCAGTGATCCCATTTGTGAGGGCTCTACCCTCATGACTGAATCACCTCCCAAAGACCCCGCCTTCTAACACTGTCATTTTGGGGTCAGGATTCCAACATGAGAATTCTGTGGGGACACAAATAGCCAGACCATAGCAGTAAGCATCTTCTTTATAAAGATGAGCCAAATAATACCTGCCCCTGGCCAGGTTTTCCCATCCTGTTACTGACCTAACCCTCACTCCAGGGTGCGTGCACACACACAAGCTCCCACAAACACACGCACGCACGCTACCAGAGCCGCTCGTTACCGTTACTTTGGAGGGAATAGTTGACCTTTTTTAAAGTAAACATCTAGAGAGTCTGTGAGTTCAGAAGGAAGGCAGTGTGGAAGAACAGGAACAGGTTAGGGAACACACTTAGGCACTGGCCACTCTCCATTCAAAACGGTTTCCTTGGAACCGCCTAATCGTCCACATTTTTTCCTGTGGCCTGGTAGTCCGCTGGCATCACTGAAGTAGCAGGAGTGGGTCCGGGATGCGGGCTGAGTGATGTAGAGTCTTTGTGGAGCCAGGTGTAATTTAGGCATGAGGAAGGTGTTGGGTAAGCTTTGAGGAGGTGATGGTGGTGGCTTCTGTGAGGACAGAGAGTTGAAGAGCTGGAGAAGCCGCTGGAAGGGGCACACCAGGGGGGCAGCTTGAAGCGTGTCCTCCTGTCATGATCTGCCCGAGGCCAGCCCTGCACCAGCAGAGAGAGAAGACGCTACCCTTGCTCCCCCCAGCAGTTTCCCTTGCTACTGAGATCCAGCATCCAGGCCAGTTGTGTTAGTGCTGTAGCTTAGTTACATTACCAGTTAAGTCATCTTTAGTTATTGATCCATGTTAGAATACTTTACTGTAGGAACATGTATTCCAAGTTCCTAAAACCAATTTATACTATTCTAATCACTATGTCTCATTCTGTACATAGCATTAGCATATACAGCATAACCATTTTTCCTTGAAATCACTTGGTCTTCATACCCATCATTTAAAAAGACTACTTAATATTCCATCCAGTGAATTTGCCAAAATTTATCTGACCTAAGTATCTCACAATAGAGAAATGGCAATTTCTATTTCTGCTCTTGACACCATTTTCAATTTTTTATGGTAAATAATACTGCAGTGAATGTGTTTGTACGTCGCATTTCAGAACTTTACATTAGTTACCTAGGATGGATTGCCACGTGTGGAGAGGTAGCGTCCAGGGTACACGTTTGTGGTTTCTCCATGTGGAGCCGACCTGATGTCCCACCGTGCAGCTCACACGACATGGGAGGAAGCCACTCTCAGGACACAGCCCGCAGTGGTGTCTTCCTCCTCTCTCCCACTGCTGTGAAAGTAGTGACAAAAACCAAGATGGTTCTCTGTAGTTTAATGTGCACTTCGATAATTACTGGAGAACAAAGACTTCAAAAGAAAGGTCTGGGAAGATGGACATGTCGCTGCAAAAGGGCCACTTGAAGGCCACCAAAAGCCCGCACGGGGCCCATTTATAAGCACAGAATCACCCTGCAGGTCCAAAAGTTCCACTTGCCAGTGTCCCAGAGGGGACAGGAGTGAGGATTCCAACTGACACTAATGAAGCCCCTACACTTTAGAGGACAGTCAGGCAGTCTGTCAGCATGCGACCTGTGTGTATTCTACCTGACCCCGTAAATTGTACTCAAGAAATCCTAGACTGTGTACTCACAAAAATAGTCATCACAAAACCTTTGATGATGAAATGTAGAGAAAAACTCCATAGCCATCAATAGAAGAGTTATAATTTAATTTTAGTATGTAACCATGAGAAAGAATGAGATAGTTATACTTATTCACATAGGAAAATACCCATGTCATGTCATTAAGCTTAAAGAAGCAGAATATGTCAAATGTGATTGTGTTTATATTAAAACCCTAGGCTTTTGTGTGTTATATACCGTAAACACACACACACACACACACACACACACACACACACACACACACACACACATACACATACACATACACACATATACACACACACAGGGCTGCTTTCAACATGAATTGAATCCAATTGCATACATAGTAAAATGAACATATAATCTTTCCAGTCTTTTTAAGATTTCATAAACTATTAGCACTGGTTACATCTGGAGGTAGTGTGATGGGCGTGGGGAAGGATATTGACATTTTCCTCCATAAAATTTACTTTTTTTTTTATAATAGGCACGTATGACTTTTGAATGCAAAACTAAAATGAATTAGTAGGCTTTAACTCCCCTGAGACCCTCATTTTCCTTTTTTCTAATGATGGGCTTTGGACATTGCACTTTTGCCCTATTATATCAAACTACAGTAAGACTGAACATTTTTCAATTTCTTTATCATTTGAATTTGATCTTTTATATAAATTTTCAATTTGTGCTCTTTGAGCACATTTATATGCTGAGCCATTCAATTATTTAGGTGTAGAAGTTCCAGTTCACTTAGTCATGACAGATGGACATCTCCAGGGGTGACTATTTTTCCCAAAGTGGATCCTCCAGCCTTTCTCTTAAAGAAATTGCAGCCAGAATTCTGGAAACCTGTATGAAACTTGCACTCGATTCCCGTGACATCAGAATGGCATCCCCACTCAGGGCCCTGTGGACTGTCCTGGGGTGGGGGAGGCAGCGGAGGACATCTGTTGTGTGGTTTCAGCCTTGAAGGAGCAAGGCTGTTATGTCATAACATCCATAAAAATGATAAACTTAAATACCGCATTAGAATGATTGCTGGAAAATGCAAGTTAAAATATAGTAGAAGAAAGACATTTTTATTTCCTTCCCCAAAGCCAATGATATTAAAAAGAAGGGAATAAGGGACAAATATTTTTCTTCAATGAAACATGGAAATAGCCACTACCACAAACCACAAATTAGGAAAAATTAATGCCAAGTACTTTGAAATTTGGATCGGAATGTGAGAGGCAGTGAAATCGTGTTTTCTTAACCTTAGTTAACTCAAAGTTCAGCAATTCCTTTAGTTCCATTTCAGTTTCTGTCCCCAGTTACCTTCTTGTAAACCACAGTTGGCATTAATTTCTTTCCCTGTAAAAGCAGCAGAAGAGATTGTAATTTATTTGCATTTTTTGGTGCTTTTTGAATTTTTTATAATGAACACATTTTTAAAAATCAATTTACTTATTCTTTTTTGAAAACAAAGATTTTTTTTTCTCTCTTGATGAACATGCTTTTGGGGCAAGAGAGTTTTTACCTAGTATTCTAAAATTACAAAACAATTCTTTATCTATAAACGGATGATTACCTGAGAAAACGCTGTGCAAGACCTTTGATGTATTGTGTAACTCTAAAACTATGTATTAAAGCAAAAACAAAATAGCCTTTAAAAAGCCTGAAGCGATACCCCAGAATGGCCACCCAATAAGAAAAATTCTCTCTTCTTTAAATCCCAGAAACAAAGCCAAAGTGTCGATCATTCTTTTTAACATTTTTCACTGCAGAACAACAGCCAGTGTACAGAATAAAGCATTGGAGTTCAAACAACCTAACCTGCTGCCAATGACAGCACATGCCTCAGTCAGGGCAAAGATTTATTTTTCTGATTATAGCACTAGCATACACATATAAAATGAAAAATTAAATTAAATTAAAAGAAGCATTTCAGCAGTTCTAACGGGCCTGGGCCCTCTGACAGCTCCTCGCATCCCGCCAGCCAGTTATTGCGTTGTTGAAGCTGGCTGCCTCTCGACACCAGAAGGAGTGGGGAGAGGAGATGGATGCTTATCAAAGCGGCTTAAACATCTCACCTGAAAAGCTCATTTAAAGCTAAGAGCCCTTCCCATCGGTCACGTCTCGAAGGCTCCCCTCTTCCTGCACGATGATTAGCTCTTCATGTCGCACGTCATGGATGGGCACCGCCTTGTTTTCCCTGCAGGCGTGGAAAGACGAGAAGGTTACTTCCGGCAGGAGCCACTGGAACCCGGACCCACGTGTCCTTTCCCGCACAAGTCTCGACCTGGCAGAAACTGTAAGACGAGGCTCCTGACCTCCACTGTAGGCGAACGATGCCATGCCAGTTTGGCTGAATAGACTGTTTGTTGGTGGTTGGGTTGCAAAGGGGTTGACCCAGGCGACCCAAGACAAGCCCATAGTACCCAAGGCTATTGTCTGCTACTTGAAGCTAGTGCCCCTGGGGTAGCAGATTTCAGCCTCTGTTCTGTTGCTTTTGACATCTCAAGTTCAGGATGGGCAGCTCGTTGTTGTTTGTCTTTGCGGTGATAGGTTTGGCGATAGGAAATTACCCAAGATATAAGAATATTTGTGAAAGTCTTTTATAAAGCTGTTTAAATCATCAGTTATGTAATGTAGAATATTAATTGCTTTATATGCGTTAAAATGAGTCCTTCTCCGGGTGCTTTATTGAGATTTCTGATGTTTGAGATAAGTCAGTATCTACTGCGGCCTCTTAAAATCTCCCGTGCAAAAATAACCACATATCTGTTCTAGGGCTGTGAGGATTGTGACTGGAAATGCCCCCACCCACCCCCCGCCCCATAGCATATTATAATAGTTTCTCGAGGACATTTTGTTCTTACCTGTGGATTCTCCCTGGGCCCACCTCTGTACCAGCATGCACTGGTCATCTTTTCAGGCACCTGAACTTATGTGAGAACATTCCAGGCCCACCCTTGTCTTAGCAGGTAGTGAAAACTCTGGAGAATATTAGCGTTCAAGGTGCTGGTTGGAAAACGGGGCCCGAATTCACTGCTGCCTAGTGCTTAGCAGCAGCCCCTTGAGAGAAAGCGGCCTCTCGGCTCGTGCAGTTCACACGCTGGCCTGGAGAAGTGTTTCTTCCCTGGGCAGGCACGAGTTCTTGAAAAGATTGATATCTGAGCCCCATGTGGAAATTGGCGTGACGCGCGTGCTCAGAGAACACAAGGAGCCCGTTGAGGATGGAGTGGAGTGAGCAGCAGTGGAAAGAACAGAGGGAAGTGAGGTGGGGGAACAAAGGGGAGCAGGGCCCAGGTCACGTGTGTGGCGGGTCATGGCAAGGACGTGGCTTTCGCTCCTACGGACACTGAGGTCCTTTCCAGGAGGAGTGACATGATATAACATAACCTTATTTAAAGATCACTCTGGCTAAATTATCTCCTCTTTCTATTGCATCACTTTAACCCAGAAAAACTCAAAATAAGAACAAGTTTTCTAAGCTACTACTCAGCTGTCTGATGGCAAGAAAGGGCTAGGATTCTAAATTCCAGAATCGTCCATGTATCATCTCACCAGGTTCCTAAAAGAAATATGTAGAAGGCATATTTTAAGCAAGTTCTTTTTTTTTTTTTTTAACTCTGAGAGGTTTGAACTAGAAATGGAAGCTTTCAAGGCCTTCTTCACTTATGCATCTCCGAAGGTCAGTCATTCCCAGGACTTCTAGGTTTCTAGCTGAATGATGGTGGGGACAGAGTGTAGGCATCTGTGTGGTTAACAGGCTTCCAGGGTGCTCCTAATGCACACGTAGAGACCACCCTGCCTGAGACTGGCAGAAACAACTGACACTGGTGGATGCTTTTATTTCTCTCTTTTTGTTCACTGGAGCTGTGGTGTCCAGAATAGTAGCTACTGCCACCTATGTGTGCTGTCGAGCACCTGACTTGGGGCCAGTCCAAACTGAGATGTACCATAAGCATGAAACACTCAGTGGATTTCAAAGATTTTGGATGAAAATATAGACATAAAGCATCTCATTTATAATTTCTATATAATTGCATATTAAAATGATAATAGTTTGGATATAATAAGTTAAATAGAATATGTTATTTAAATTAATTCACTAGTATTTTTTTAACTTTTTTAATGTGGCTACAAAATAATTTAAAATTACGAATGTGGCTTGCACTGGACTCCTGTTGGATTATGCTGGCGTGGAGCATTTCGAAGACTCCTCTTACACAGGAGCCATGGCGCTCTGTCTGTCAAACCTTTGAGACACACCTACCACACTACCGCCCTCCAGAGTCTTTTTCTTATTAAAGAAAATTGCTAGATTGCTTTTTCTGTCTTTCTCCCAGGTGAGGTGTGAGTGGACAGCGTTGAAAGGCAGCATTCCATAGTGGGTAGTGGTAAGAACTCGCCAGAGGTGCGACCACAGGCAAGCGGGTTCTCTTCTCTGAGTCTCCATGCCCTCACCTCTAAAATCTGAATAACAGCATGTACCGCAAAGTATTGTGAGGCTGAATTGTTAGTTCCTCATCCCCGGTAAATGGCAGGCACTGTCACTGTCGACAGTGAGCTCTGGAGAGAGTGAGGAGGCCCTCTGAATCGGGGGTGAGGGTCAGTGCTGGCGTGACGGCCCACTTTCCCGCCACCGGTAGAGGGGCGGACACGGATCACCTCCCTCACTCCCCCCGAGCTCTCTTTATGCAGTGCTGCTTCCATGTGGTCAGAAATAAACCCTCAGCTTTATAGTCAAATATAAGTGTTAAAATAATTAAAAAGCAAAACATCATTTGGAAAGAGTGTGTGTGATGCTCAGCCTGGCTGCCATGTGCCTTCACTACACAGCGTGACTACAGGGGAAGGTGTGGGCCTCTGTGCTCAGAAGGCACGAGGACGGAGAGAGGCCCAAAGTCTTAAAACACCCAGGGCTCCAGTGAGGCTCTTGGAGCCATGAGGGTTCGCTCTGTCTTGATGTTTCTGTCTGACCTCAAGTCCCTCTACCTTTGACCTCATAATTATTATCTAATAATACTCACCAGCCTCGAAATTTAAAATTTTTATATTTACACTTTTGCCCCATTTCTTCCATTGCCAAGCTTTTTTACTTTCTAAGTGAATTCATTAGACTTCAAAGGTTTCTGTTTTTCATAGCCATGAGAAGACTCGCAGAGCTGGTTTCCCTGATTCTCGGGAGACACCCAGCTAGGCTGAAGCTGGTCGCCCGTGCAGCCGGGCTCCGCCCCTCTCCGGCGGGTCAGGCCTAATTGGAACGAAGTCGGGGTTGGGCGGGCAGTGTGCATTTTAACCCGCCATTCGCGGTCGCCGTTCTTCCTAAACAAAAAGGCACCATTTGAAAGGGAATGTATTTGCAGACATGTCTTTACACTTTGCACTGTTGAAAAATAAGCAATTAGAAAGAATTTAAACCTTCCCCAAACTGTGAAACAAAGGAAATAGCAATAGGCAGGAAAATATTATAGTTTAAATTTTTGATGTATATGTCTGTTGAGTTCTGTTTCTGGAGGAGAATATCACGAGCAGAAAAAGCAAATGAATAAGTAGGAACAGGGACATCTCACTCCTTGAACCAGGGTCTTCTACATTAAACTTAAGATTGAAGCCTTAAAATACCAGAAACCTGAGCCTTCAGACTGTGTTTCTTTGAGCGATTGGCCTGGGTGCTGGAAAGAGCAGAGAGCATTTTGCAGAATTCTGCAAAATGTGTAGCGTGTCCTTGGTGCACCTCCCCTCACCGCCACGGGGAGCTGCTTTTGCAGTGACCTTTGAGTCAAAGGACAGGTCACTGAGCAAACCTGGGCAAGCTAGGGCTCGGCTGTCACCAAGTAACAAATGCTATCTGCAAAGCCACTTTCAGTGTTCCAGAAAGTGCGTGTGTGTGTGTGTGTGTGTGTGTGTGTGCGCGCGCGCGCGCACATGCGTGCATTTACTGTCACATATTATCTGGGGGAAAATATATGCACACATATTTGCATATGTTCTTCCAAAGTACACACACACACACACACACACACACACACACACACACACATATATTTTCTGGAAAACCATTTGGAGCTTGATTTTACATATGTGGAGAGAAAGAGAGAGCTTGAGCTATAGACCCATACAAAAAGCTTTTGCAAGTCTTTATTTTATGTAGGAATAAACCTATTTTACACAAAAGTGAATAAACCTTTTTTTCCCCACAGACGTGGTACAAAAAGAGAACCTACACAGAGAGAGAGCGTCTAATGTAGGATAATACATTAAACTAAAATTTTAGTTTTCAGTTTTATAATTGAAGCGGGCTCCCGCATTTGAAAATATCGTTTTCATTCAAGAGAAGGAAAGGAGTAGAAGGAAGATGCCCCACAATGCCAGCTTCCCCAGGCAAAGTCAGGCACATATGTGAGGGTTTCCGGAGGGCCCTCTCCGCGGTGGTGGCACAGAGCCAACCACTCAGGCAGTGCGACAGCGGAGTGGCCTCGTGCACGTTCCTTCCTCTTTTCCTTTCTCCTCTTCTCAGTTTCACTCTTTTTCTCCTTCCTCCGCCAAAGGGCAGACAAAATAGAATGACTTTTTAATGACAACCTCATTTTCAGGAACTCTGGATAATTCAAAATTCTGAATTTTTTTTCCAAAATGGACTGACAGACAATTATTTCTTGACTTCTCTGAGGCGAATCTTTCCTTTTTACTCCATGTTTTATCCTCTCTGGAGAAACTACCCTCAGAAAATTATAGATGGCTATAGGAACACGTTGCCAGTGTGTCTTGATTTTCTGTTGGTGGTGGGGTCTATTGTAACTCTGAAAAAAACATGAAGACAGCCAGACCGGTCCATAATACCACTAATTCATTCATTAATTCAATAAGTATGCATTCAATTGTGCTGGACTCGAGATACAAACAACTAAAACGCAGCGTTTGCCCTAAAACAGTTACGGGGGTAATTTCCAAACCAGAAAGGCAGCCGGTGCCAGGATATGCAATTCAGAGTGAGGACAGCTCCTGGCGTAACTAATGTACCAAGTAAAGTAGCCACACAGACGAAATGGCTGAATGAGGAGGAATAGTAAGGAAAGTTGTAATTCACGGCTCCATAGACCCTCCTTGGTCAGAGAACACAGCTTCCTTCCAAAGATGGGCCCTGTACTGTGCTGAGGGGAGTAAGTCAGACGGAGAAAGACATGATTTCACTTACATGTGGAATCTAAAGAAAAAAATAAACAGAAAAGAAACAAACTCATAGATACAGAGGATCTGTGGATGGTTTCCAGATGGGAGAGGGGTTTGGGGGTAGGTGAAAAATAGGAAGGGATTAAGAAGTACAAATTGGTAGTTACAAAATAGTCATGGGGATATAAAGTATAGCATAAGGAATACAGTCCGTAATATTGTAATAACTATGTACAGTGTCAGTGTGATCACTTTGTTATATGAATGTCTAATACTATGTTGTTTACCTGAAACTAATATACCATATGCCAACTGTAACTTAAATTTTTTTTAAATATTAAAATAAAAATATATGACCTTCTTTTATTATAAAAATCAGCAAATGGAAATGGCTTTGGATTTCAGGAAATATATGTGACTGTTTCACACATATTTGCCATCGACCATGACCTTCAGATGTGGCTTTTTTAAATCGAAATAGAAATTATTTTAACATTAACGATAGTTTATCATAAATAATAGGACACATGGATTTTCTGGTTGTTCTCTATTAAGGTCTTGCTAGTAGAAAAAAATGGAATATTATCACCTTAAAGAGCCAATTGTGCTTTTACATTTGTGGGTAATAAACAATCAGTGGTTACCTGGTAACTAGTTTCCGTATAAAATCTCCAAGGAAGAAACTGGTAAACGAAGCACTCTGGATTTCTGTGAAAAAGGCTAATGGAACTTGCAAAGGCCTAGCCATTCTGAGAGGAAAGGGCCTGGGCTCTGATGTCCAGAAGGTCTGGACCAACTCTCCCTCTCTGAGCAGTAGGTGACCTGGGGCACATTATTCCCCTAAACCTCAGTTTCCTTATCTGTACAGTGGGGATGATAGCATCAACCTCAAAAATGTTGCTGATGAGTAATTTAAGTTAAACAAGATAATGCATGAGAATTCCCTATTGAGACTCAAAAGAAGCTCGTTTCCCTAGGTGTGTAAACGTGTGTCTGGCTCCGGTTCAGAAGTGTGCTCAGCGAACCAGCAGATGTTCTGGGATCTGGGAGAGCCTCCTTCCCCCAGACTCTGCAGCTACAAAGTGAAAGAACATCAGTGTTTGTCCTCGAGGACTCTCGGGGTCAGGAATTCTGTTTGCCTCATCAGGTCAGCTGAGCAAGCAAGAAAATGTGGAATGTTCAGTGTTCAGTACGGAACAAGAAAAAGCGCCCTTATCACCAGAACGGATAGAAGTAATAGAGTGTTCCTTGTGTCTAGAACAGGCTCAAATTAGTTAATTAAATGGTTTTACAAATAATATGATTCCTAAAAGCAATAGCTTCACAGCAAACTCTAAAGTTAGCAGCACAGAGGTAAAGTGAGATAGGGACATTTGATTGGGGACTTTATCTATTAAAGCTGTTAAAGTTGGCCAATCTGTCTAAATATGTTCCAGTTTACTGAGCCAATAGAAAGAGGGGAGAAGCAGTAGGAATTGAGAGCATCCACTAAGCTATAAGTCATTTAATTCTTTTGGAAGAAGAATTAATACATTATTCTAAATGTATCTTTCAATGCTTTCATTAATTGACTGCTGTTTTAATTAATGATGACGTCTCAGTTGATGGAATAGCATTTCTCTCAAGAAGGCCACTCTACGAAGGAAATGAAACTGGAAAATGCCAAGTAAGGGCTAGTTTAAGGAATATACTGTCGCTATTTAAAAACTCAAATTCAGCTCAGCTCAATTCAGCAAATACTTTTTGCATACCTACTGGAGGCCAGGAGCTGGCTGAGGCTACAAGACAAAGATCTTATCTGCAAAAGCTCACATTCTACAGAGCTGCAGGTTGCATAAATAAGCCGTTGCCTTCCCATTCTCATCCCTTCCCATCCCTGTGACAGAGTTGGCAGTGGGCCCCCTGTGTTGCCTGCTTATTTGCAAAAGAGCTTTCTGCACAGAAATGTATAGATATCCTCAAAATGCTTTTCTAAGATTATTTTTGTGTGTACAGATATTTGTGTCTGTTCATATTTTTTTCCAGAAAAGGGACAGTGATGGGGCAATTGCATTAATGTTGGATTCCTTAGTTCAGCTCACTCTCAAGTGGTGCAGGAATCAGTCTCCGTGTGTATGCGTTACATGCACACGTGTAAACACACACGCAGGGAAATGTGGTGAAATGTTAAAAGCTGGGGAATCTGGACATGGAGCTCTTTGTGCTCATCTTGCGAATCTTCTGTATGCTTGAAATTATTTCAGAGTACATTATTCTTCTAGAAATATGTATTTAAAGTGATTCAAGACCTTGACGGCCCAATCCTGCCTTCTTCTCCAGCAGCATCTCCTGCCGCACCTCACCCACATCTGAAATCACGTTCTGCCCACTGCAGGGGACAGCAATGCTCGGTTCTGGCTGCGCATTAGAGCAACTGAGACCAGTTAGATCGGAGCCTCTGACACTTGACCTCAGTCACGTGGTTTTTTAAGCACAGTGCCATTTAGAAGCTCCTGACGTGAGTTCCTGAGCCCACACCAGTTCACGCATCCACGCCTTTGTTCACGCCGCTCCCCGTGCTCGCAGCACGCGTGCCCACGTTGCTCAACCTGCAGATGTGTGCTCACGTGTTGGCACCCAGCTCGGCCCCCTCCTGAGGGAAGTAATCCCGCCACCACCCACAGAAAGGGCCATCTTTCTCTCTTCCTGTGTGTCTTTCCACACACTCTGTTATTCCAGATCTCACTCTTTATCCTACGATGTGTTTCCTCGGTCTCCCGACCAACAGTGAACTCCTGGTGGAGGGGAGAAGTCCTCATTGTGTTTGCTTTTGTTACCCGCAGGGGCCTGACCTACAGATGAATTCCAGGGAATGTTTACTAAATGAAAGGCAAACAGGATTACACTTGTCGGCTAAGTTCTAGCAAAGAGCTCTGAGGGCGTTTGAGGAGGAGCTGTTCACACCGTGGGCGGCATGGAGGGAGGAGATGGAAGCGCGAATGAGGAGGATGAAGGGTCAGAGACGGACACGACGCAGGCGGGCGGGCAGGTACCGGCTGGGCCACGTGTGGACACAGAGTGGCTCCGAGAAGGAGCGGGTCCAGATGACAAGCGGAACGGGGACTGCTCCGAAGCCGAGCCGGCATCGAGCACAGGGCCTGAGTGCACCGGGCACCTCAACGAGTCGTGTTGGGGCGAATAAATTCTGTTTTTCCTTAAGCTTTTAGTGGCGGGGCCATGAAATCTCATGAAAACCATTAACCCTCTCTCCAGGAAAATGTATGCACATGTACTTTTGCCTGAAATTTTGTTAAGATTTACAGATTCTCTGAAATATAGTCAGTGACCTCCCCCACCCCGAGCGATGTCCCAGTTTTTAAGAAAAGGGATGGAATTTAAGTTTAAGGACAATACTCTAGGACTAGTGTCTAAGGAAGGGCGCTCTGACGGGCCGTGAGGAGGAGGGGACCCATCAGAGGACACCTTCACTGAAATCACCGCCGCTGTCAAAGCCAGACCGCAGCAGGCAGAGGAGATGCGGACGGCAGGACGAACGCAGGGACGGACGCAGGGACAGACGCAGGGACAGCCCCCAGGCGCCGGAGACGAGGCGCTCAGGGCAGCTTCCGCTCTGCTGCCTTTGGGTGGCCAGAGGGACGAGGCGGCGTTTGTCAAACTAGAAAGTTCAGGGGGAGGGACAGAGTTTCACGAATGCAGTTTCACGTGTGCTGCATTTGGGTGTGAGAACTCGATCGACAGAAATTGTGCTTTCACTCTGGTGATTAGGAAGTTCACGGCGACGTGTCAAGTCCTAGGCTATGGTCAAGTCCTAGGCGTTTCTCTTAACCGCTCCAGTTCCTTGAGCTCCATCTCCTCTGTAAGCTCATTCTGTCCTACCTGGGTGTCCACGCTGACCTCCTCAGCTGTCAGCCTGAGGCCGCCCTTCACCCCCTCTTTAGATGCTGCTCTCAGCAGCCCAGCCAGGCTCGTGTTAAACACCATCCATAGTAATGACTCTAAAACGTATGTTCCAGCCCAGGCCTCTCCTCTGCATCGGAAACGCCTGTCTGATATCTCTGCTTCCCTGGCTCAGAGGCATCGCAAACTGTTCCCCTTCAGTGCTGAGCTCAGGATACCACCCCTTCCGCACCCCACCAGGGCCACCTCTGAGTTCCCGTTATCAGGGACGTCACCAACACCCATCCAGAAATACATCTTCCTTAACACCCCTCCTCCCTGCTTCTTAACTCTCCTCAGATTCTGTCCAGATCACCCCTGAAGCGTCCGCTCGCTCTAACTACTAGTCCAGTGCATTTGCGGGCGCTGACATGGTCCAGACCTGCCTTGTGCTTACTCAGTGCCATGAGGACAGCCTCTGCAGGGGTCTGTCTGCATCTCCCTCCGCTCCCTCCAGGCAGTTCACCAAACCACAGCCAGGGTGATCTTCTAAATCTACAAATCAGATTATGTCACCTCGGCCTGAAACCCTTCACAGTTACCCATCTCTTTCCATACAAAGACCAAAATCCTCAAAATGCCTTCCTCTCCGTGAGCCTCGCTTCCTGCCACTTTCCCCTGAATTGTAGCCTCTTGAACTTATTTGCATTGGTGCTCAACATTCCCTCCTCCTCAGGGCCTTTGCACATGCTCTGCTCGTCCTAAGCTTCTTGCCCTACTTCCAGTCCCAGTTAAATCTCAACTCCTTCAGGGATTATTTAAATATCACTTACTCTCTAGTAAACCTCTGATAGCTTCATGGCTTATCGAAGGCACTTGAGCACTGAGAGGAATGTACAAGAAGACTAGCTGCGAGCCAGAGGGAGATGTAAGCTCAAGGGAGGGTGTCTTTGAGATGGGAATGATTAAAGCCCACAGCAATTGAATGGCTTTCTTGACCAGCGTCATACGGCCATTTGGTGGCAAAGCCAGGACTAAAACTCACAACTTTTGATTTCTGCCTTTGCTATAAGTCTCAGATGAAGTTTGCTATGGTCAAGTCCTCCTCTCACTTGCTGTCCCTAAAGCCTGGTGACCTGCTGACTGCCATGTTTGCCAGGGACACTCATTAACCCAGTTTCAGGAACATGACCCTGGGCTTCTGCTTGCAAACCATCTTCCTGCTTAATTTTTGAGTAAACTTGTTCAGTGCTGTTGGCTCTTCAACTCCAAGAGGGCTCCTGCCTCCTACATAGTCAGCCCATAAACCCCGCAGCTTACTGATGTGTTTCCAGCAATACACACTATATCTGTGTCTCATGGGTGGCACGTGCCGTTCAGACTAAACTTAAAAGATTTTTCTGTGGTATTTTTTCCCCTTCGTGCAAATTCAGATGCTTGACGCTTATTACATAGAAACTGACCTGGAAGTAGCCTGACTTTTAGAGGGACTGGTGGGGAAGTGGTTACTATAGATATGTGTTCATCTGGGAACCAGAACAGGTCGAGGTGAACGTTTACCCATCCTGGGGGCAATGTCGTCAGTCCAGAACGATTACAGTAAATTGAAGAAAACATCGAACAAACAGAATAAAAATTCAGCAGGGAAATTTAGAGTGGTGTACTTGGCGAGAACAAGCAGATTTGCCAAGGTGAGGCCAGGAGAGAAACACTGTACTTCGGAGAGCAGGGGCGTCGGGGCAAGAAGGAAACACGTGTAAGCAGAGCCGGGCCTTGCGGAAGGCCCTGGAAGGAGCGTGTCGATGCAGAACCAGGCTGCACGCAGAGGGCCGGTGTCCAAGGTCACTCACAGCAGAGCTCCATAAAGTTCACTTAACTGTTTTACTAGATGACAAATTAAAAAGCAGTTAATGAGAGCGATTATCCTGGGCAGTGGAGTTCAGCCGTGGAAGTGTTCAATGGCCCGCGGCTGGGCTCAGGCCAGGGCTTGCTCCCCACGGTGTCTGTTCCCCAGCGGCCCCTCCCGGATTTCCTGGCAGCCGTGAGGCGCTTTCAGGGTCCAGCGCAGAAGGGAGCTGTGGGAGGCAGGAAAACGTAGGCAGATATTAAAGCGTTGGTCTACAGCACAAGGTAAAAAGAGGGCAGCCTGTGGTTAGGGACTGAACGTTTTTATCGTCCCCAGAATTCACATGCTGAAGCCCTAACCGCGCCCCTCCCCCTCACACACAACGGTATTTAGAGATGAGGCTTTGAAGGTGATCAGGTTTAGAGAAAGTCATGAGGGTGGAGCCCTCGCGATGGGACCAGGGACCTGATAAGATGAGACCGGAGAGCACGCTCTCTCTCTCTCTCTCTCCCCCCACTCCATTCCTCTCTCTCTCCCCCTCCATCCCTCTCGCTCTCCCTGCCCCGTGAGCCCACAAGAACAATGTCCCAAAGCCAGGAAGAGAGCTTCACTGGGAACAAAAGCCAGCTGCCTCCTTGATCTCTGATTTACAGTCAGCAAATCTGTGAGAAATGCGTTTCTGTGGTTTAGGCTTCCCAGTGATGGTGCTTTGTTGTACTGACTCGGATTCCCCACAGCGGGGGCTCGGTAACCGGTAACCGGCACTGCCTGGAATGTCCGAGGGAGTAGAGGAAGGTCACGAGCTGGAGGCAGTGCCCACGGACTGCGAGTCCAGTGGTGAACATCTCTTCTCCACTCCATATTTGGTGATGTCATGTTGGCAGCTTGAAATTAGTCAAGCCGGGGGCGTTTACACCACGGGAATAGGCACAGGCCAAAGATGAGGATTTCTCCTCCCTGGAGAGCCAGCTGTTTAACATTTGTCAGCATGCCATTGGGTGAGCGAGATGAAATCCTTGTGGGAACGCAGCTCCCTGGAGTTCTCACATTCAAAACAAACCTTAACGTTTTTCTGTTGTTGCTGCTGTTTCTGTTTTAATTACTAATACACAGTGGCACTCTTCAATTATCTTTTATTACCTATCCAGAGTGATTCAGCACTTGTAGACTCTTCTGGCAAACTAGCCAACATTTAAAGCATTGTTTCTATGGTAAATGTTTCCAAATTACAAGTTACTGACTTGAAAATAAATTTTTGTCAAAGAGCCCATTTGTGAGTTGGGGACTTTCAATGCTGGGTTCTCATAGGGGACATTAGAGAACAAAAAGAATAGTGTCAATTTTAAAAATATAGGTTGCAAAAGATATCCCAAGTGAAAAGGCAAAAGGAATAGAGTTATTGAACTTGAAGGAGAAACAGATGAGGAGGAATTTAATCACGGGGGTGAGCTCTAGCTGTGTGTTTGTTTGTCCACTGTAAGCATCAGGGATTTAGGTAGATGAGAAAAATATATCTTTACCGTATTATTCTGGGATGTATGGTTTGTGGATTTTATTTTGAACATTTCCAAATTTATTTTCCCTACTCGGATAGTTTACACAGGATACGTTTTGAGGACCAAAAAATGTTAAGATAAGATTCTTTGTCTGCTTCAAGGTTCCTGTCTCCTTCATGAGTCTAAGTCTACAGATGGCGTAATGTTTTCCAAAATTTTGAGAAACATGATATAATTCAACAAATCCATTTCATAATACATCTTGGAATGTAATCATAATACATCTTAGAATAACTGGACTCAAAATTTATCATTTTCCATCCAGAAAACGAATATCATAAAACCTAAGCTATCCCGTATTAGTGTAAAAACCTTAAATTAAGTGTGCTAAATCAGTGCTTTTTGACTATGTAATGAGGGAAAAGGTAGTATTTGGGGCTTGTTAAATTAGTGTTATTTTAGTTATTCACTCCGAAGGGATGAGAGTGCTACTTCCCTAAGTGATTTTACAGGACCGTGACTTGGCATTTCCCGAAAACAATCTGAAACAAAGAAATGACAGCTGTAAATCTGCCACTCCGAACCTTGAGTGGTTCACAGCTCTCCCAGGCCCTCGTATAACAGTCTATTTGTGATGTGGCTTCAGAATAACACCTTCGAGCATAGTATAACCCTTCTTCCTCACGAATCCGTAAAGCTTGTTAGCGGTAATTCTAAAATACACCAGAAGTATTCTCTGTAGCGTGTTTTCCATTTGTTTATCTAAAAGCCTTAGCTTTCTGAATATCTCTTCGTGAGGATATCTGCCTTGACTGTCGCCAATTTAGTTGAGCGACGCATAACGTCTCCCCCAGGAGCCCCTCAGCCGCCTGCTCCTCCAGGGGTGTGGTCCTGCCTCAGTTTTGCCTCCCAGGACCCCAGATCCATGCGCTTAAGCAGCGCCCAGGGCTCCCGTTACACCTGCCTAGGGATTTGTCAAACGGCTCCCTTGGCCAGAAAGCTGCCCTCCCTCTCCACATGGCAGTGTGCCACCGGCTCTTTGGAGACAGGGCCCTGGAGACAGGACAGGTTCCCGCCTGTACACACCGATCCTGGGCTCGCCGCCCCGCCTTCTGCCCTCGTCTGCCAGTCTAGATCCTTCTCGAGAACAGGTGCTCCTTGAGAGTGAGGATGTGACCTCGGCACCCAGCGTGCTACCTGGCATGCAGGCAGCACTCAGCAGGTGCCCACTGGGCGAGGGGGACCTTCCAGGCGGCATGGTGGGGTTCTCCTCACGCAGCCTGCCGAGCAAACCACGTGACACGCGCCATGCACTCATGACACACTCACCATGTGTCGGGGTGTGTGTGTGTGTCCTCCCACGGCCTCTGCGGGGCAGAAGGCCCCTCGAGGGCCTGACACAGTCCGTGCACCTTGACGTAACCACGCAGCGACGAGCAGGGCTACATGTCTCTCTGATCCTGCTTCCCGACAGGGACGCTGTGGCGTTCATGGGCAGGACAGTTCGTAATTGCATAAGACAGCGTCACTCACTCACTGCAGGACACTCAGCACCCCCCCCCACCCCCGCCGCTAAATTTATCAGTACCGCTCTGGCAATTGGACACCGCCCTCCCATTCTCACGTCCACACACGCGCACACTGGGAAAGCCCTCAGGGTGAGGGGGTCGGAGGAAGACAGCGGCCTGGGGCTGAGAGCCTGTAGTCAGCTGAACTCTTCCCCAGAACTCGCGAGAGGCAGAGCGCGGTGGACTGTAGCAGTGCTGGGCGACTCGCTGGAGTACTGCAGGCGTGGTGGTGTCGGGTGGCAGGTGGGGGGTGGGGATGGCATCGGCGTCCAGGGCCCTGAATAAAATGTTAGTTAGTTATGTGTCTTTGTCACATAACTAACTAACTTTAATTGAGTGCTTATACACCCCAGGCACTAGGCTAAGTGTGATACGTGGGTTGTTTAATCCTCACAGCAACCTGTGAGGCCCCATTTTTCAGAGAAGGAAACAGACTTAGAAAATCTCAAGCCATTGACCATGTTAACACATTGGTAAGTGTCAAGGCCGAGAGTCTCTGCAGGAGTCTGACCTTAGACCCTCAATCACGGCACTGTGCCGAGTCCGAGCTAGAGCTCTTTAAAATTAAATTTCAGATTTCCCAGATGAAAGAATCATTGTAAATTTCCCCCGCTATTGATCACAATGTAAAGCAGTGTGTCACAGAATACATTCTGGGTAGTGAGTGTTCCTTTAGCGGGATGAGAACAGCGGATTCCAAGGCAAAGCAGTCTGAGACGTGCTTCAGATGGGCCCGTGCAGAGCACTGTGGAGCAGTAGCGGTAAAGACCAGACACATCTTGAAAAGGGGCCTCAGGCTTTCGTAGTGAGAAAGGAGGTGATTTGAAGAACTTTCGGGAACCAACGGTGAGAAAAACTACAGCAGGAGCTTATCTGCCTGGAAATGACTAGAAACCAGTTTTCACTGATTAGGCAACAGGAAAAGACTGATGGAAGGTCGATGACCTTCCTTCTAATTCCACAGTAATAATAATAATAGTACTATTTATTATGGGCTAATTACTTTAAATTATATTCCAGAATGTTCACTACTGTTATCTCCCTTTCTCAGGTGAATGCTGAGTGAGGCCCGTGAGGCTGATTAAGCAGCTTCAGGCCACATGACTAATTGATGGCAGTGCCACATCTGGACACAATTCTGATTTCATGGCTTCTGACTTTGAACCTTGTACACAGAGCCCCGGGACTTAGAGCTCTGTCGAGGGCTTGTGGGTGCGAATGTCCCAGGCAACGGTGTCTCGGGGAGGGCGCCCAGGACCTCCTCAAAACGCTGCCTTTGCCTCAGCATGTCTCTTCCACCAGAATTAGTCCATGAGGTTTTTTTCTGGCATGTTCTACATTTCTCAGTTTTACCATCACATTTTAAGTTTATGGACTGCCATATTGTTACATGCTTCTTTTTTTTGATAGTGTGTATTCATGTTGATGAAATAACATCCATCCGCAGAGACGGTGACCTGGGCCAGCCCCCTCCCTGGGGTCAGACTGCCCCCTGCGAACCGCCTCAGAGGCCACTCCAAGACCAGCAGTCTGCCCACATTCAAATCGTGGGTCGTATCAGCATCAGACTTCTCACCATTCAGTTTTCTCCCTTTTTCTTCCTTTTCAACAGATGTCGGTGCATTTTTTGAAGAGGGGATGTGGCTACGGTATAACTTCCAGGCGCCCGGGGCTGGCGGCAAGGAACCAGGCAGCAGACCGGAGGGCGCGCCCGACCCGCAGGGCTCCCCGCCGGACCTGAGCCACGAGGAGGTGCAGTTCAGCTTCAGCACCACCAGGGCGCCCTGCATCCTCCTCTACGTCAGCTCTCTCACCACGGACTTCCTGGCGGTGCTCGTCAAACCCACCGGTAAGGACGGGGTACCTGGCCGCGTGATGCTGGGCGCACAGAATGTTCTAGGAAGAGTCGGGATTGTTCTTGGCTTGTTCTTTATATTCCCCTGGACGCCGAGCAACTCATCCAATGTCTTTGAACCCTATTTCCCTGGGTGGGAGCCAGGAAAGCCGCATGTCTGTCAGGTGCATTAAAAGCATGCATTATGGCAGTGGTGGCGCTAAAACACACTGAGCTCTTTACAAGAACCGTGTTGCGTGACCGCGAGATGCTTCAGATGTGTGATGGTGATTTTTTCTTCCTATCGAATAAATACATTCACTACTGTACTGAAGAAAGATCAGCTTTGCAGTAGTAAAATTAATTGTATATAAATCAGTGAGTTATCCTGATTTATGTTAATGTATCAGTAGGTTTCTACAGAATGTAGGGGCTTTTAATGGAAACAGAAAATCAGAGGCATTTGCATTCCTAAACCCTCTTAGCATTTTACACTTGTAAGATGTATCCCTGACAGAATGGTTACTTAAAGTGGGAATCTGTTTACACATATAATACCTGGTCTCCAAATACGCATCAAGCCAGAGAGAGTCAGATAGGGTGACCCAAATAGGCATCTTGGTGACAATGTCCGCATGGGCTTATGTCCTCTGTGAGAAGTGTAGGCTTTCCCAATACATGTAAACATGCCAGACATTGAGGGGTCCATTTCCTCTCTGAGAACTTGAGTTCTAAGACATTTAAAATTTTAAGACCATTTTTTTTACAAAAGAAAATATTTTAGGTGTATCAGGGAGCGAATCTCTCTAACTCATTTCCCAGAGTCCAGCTGACACTGGAGGCTCCGCTCTCTCCCTGTCTTGCTCGTCAGCCATGACGGCTCTGCAGCCTTCCTAGGAACTGCTCCAGGTTGTAGCCCCCGCAAAGATCACGGCTTCTCTAGGCAATGCACTACAGGCTAAAAAGATGGAGAAATAAATGTTCCCTGGGATTTTCCCTTTTAGAAATCATTCCTAAAGAAATTAGCTAAAAATCAGACAAGGATTCAGCATGAAGATGTTCATCATGGTGTTATTGATAAAACTTGGAAAGGACTAGAAACTCAACTTTGCTAAAATGGTTAGTGAAAGAGAGTCACCATTTTGTGCAATAACATATATCCATTAAGAAGAATATTTGTGAAGAGTAATTAATAACACGGAGGAAAAGATTTTAGTAATATAATGTTAAACAAGAAGGCAGGAAACACTTTTGACTATGTAGTATCCGCTTAGCTCTGTAAAATATATGAACAGAAAAAAGCAGTAATGTGAGTGCAGCACTTCTGTCGGGGTTGTTGATTTGCTTCTCCTGAGTAGTGGTGCCCTTCTATACATGCCAAATGCCCACAATGAACAAGTATCGCTATTCTAATAGGAAAAAAAATAATACGTAAAATCAGTAACTGAGGAAGCAGAAGAACCAAATACATAACCCCTGCTTTCCATGAGTTTAAAGTTAAGTTTACTTCCCCTGGATCATCTTAAACAGATTTATAATCCACTGATGTTCTCCACCCACATGTCCCAACCTGTCAGTGGACCGAGAGGATGGTTCTCACTTCTGGCTTGTCAAGAATTTAATTAACACATCACAGCAGATGCTGTATTGTCTGCTCCTCAAGTCAGTGTCACGCTGAAATCTAGTCGCAACTATGTTCCGTAACTGACAGCCCCAGTTCCTACGACCAGCCCGCCCCTGCCAGCATGCGTGCTGGCGTTTGTGGGCATTCGTCGTAGGCAAGGGTCTTCATCGATTGATTTAATATCAATACCGTTTAATGATGCCCAAAGCTGTGCTGTTCACATGTGTTAATTCCCACAGCACACAACTCTGTGACGTAGATGCTGTGCTCTTTGCACAGACGCTTGTTCACACTTCAAATACTGGATTTTTTATTAACTGAGATTTAAAGCTAAAAATTTTTTAGGAGATTCAGGAAGAAAAAGATCAATAAGGACTATGACAAAATATTAGTGGGGGAAAGAAAACTAAGAAGTCTTAACTAAACGCCTCAGCACCCCTCAGACCTAACATAGTGAAGGCCGTGTTGTGGTCACCGTTCCCCAGGACCAGCTCTCCCCCCATTCTGACGGTGCTCCCCTCTCGGACACCTGAATACACGAGCCTGGTGTCACTCGCCAGTGCGCCTTGCTGCCGCCTCTCGGGGGCCACCCACAGGCCTGTGGATGGTGTCGCTCAGGTCCTCAAGGTGTCCCTGTCTTCTCTTCCCCACTGCTGCTCTCCCGGCACACGGCCTCTGGTTCAGAGTTTTCTGCCCTTGTTCACACCAGGAACATACAGAAAATTATTTGAATGGCACTTGAGTAAATGGATGAGGTGGTGTTGGGAGGCCACCAGCCCTGTGTCTCCAGCAGCCCTCACCTCCCACAGGTCTGCCAAGGTCAGAGGGGAGCCATCCTCCTGGAACCCCGTTATCCCTCCATGGGACAGCAGCACACCTCAGCACGCCCTCCAGGAAGCTCTGTTCCAGCTGGTCTCTGCTTCCGGTCACTCTGGCCTTACCTCCCCACCACCGCCAGAGGGGTCTGCCCTCACACACCATGTCCCCATCAGAGTGTCAGTGCACCTCCTCCCCCAGGAGCGGCAGGAGAAATCCCGAAGTCCACAGCCTTCCGAGATCCCCAGCCTCGTGGGTTAGAGCTCGGAGAGCAGGATCAGAGCGTCTGCATTTGAATTCTGTTCCAGCATCTGTGGCTGTGAGATCGGGTGATCAGTCAGCCACTTCGCGTCTCAGCTTCCTCATCTGTAAAATGCCGTCTCCCTCATGGGCGTGTCGTAAAAATCAAATGAGCTAATGAGTGTCACGCAGTACACTGTATATAAGTGTTAAGGTGCTTATCATCCAGAGTCCACGGACATAATTTCCATTGCCATGTATCCCTGTTCTTCATTTTCGAGAACTCGTTATTCCCCGAGAGGCGAGCATCCAGGTCCCTGCCCACTGTGTCCCCTCCTCTGGTCAAGCCCATCTCCCTCTCGTCTGACACCTGCCTTTCGTTCTAGACCCAGGTCAAGACTCACCTCCTTTAAACTCCTGTCACACTCGTCTTCCATGCCATTTGTGTGGCCCTTACTGTACTGTTATCCATCTTTGTTATAAATACACCCTGTTTTACAAGAGAGATGAAAAGCTCCCAGCCCACAGTAGGTGCTCTGTAAGTGTTTGCTGATGATGATGCTGAAGACCAGGAGAGGGTAGATCTGTCAAGCACATTATTTGCTGTTGCCAGTAGAAGAGCAGCCCCTCGTATCGGTTTTAATTCCCTAGGGAGAGGAACATGAGTTGTAAGAAGTGAGGGATCTCTCCACTTTAATAATATTTTACTTTAATGAACAAATATTAATATTCTCCCTCTCACCATTCAGTGGTTCTCTTGCGCTATTATTTGGAAGGAATAAATATATCATTTGAATTTTACCATTCAAGGATATTGCCATTACCGTTTACAGATATTCACTATATATAAATTTAAAGTTTCAACGCATCTTTTTTCTCAAAGCAAATAATTTCTGTTGGCATTAAATAAAGCAGTTATAGATGTTTTAAATCATATTTACAAAGTTCAAAAAAGCCAGAAGAGAAAAATTAGTGAAAACTACTCAGCACTGATTTTAATGAGCTGGGGATCATAATAGAATCAAAGACAAAGAAACAGTAGAGAGGGAAACGTCCAGTTTTCTGTGTAAGCACTAGTTCCTCTGACCTCCAGCCTTCCGAGGCAGAGCCTTTCCTTACCCACTTTTGTCCCCCCAATCCAGGCACGGCCTGGCCCACGCACTGGGCGTCCCTCGGTCGTATTAGAAGTGAGCCCCACACTTAACAGCCAGCCACACGGCCACTTTCAGAACTTGGAAAATTGGCTTTGACAGAGCTTTGTACAGGCACTAAATAAATGTGTCCTGAAGAAATGAAGAAATAAATGATGAATGAATATAGCTATATATTTAATTAAGTTGGCTGTGATTATACAAGGGTAGAGCACAGAAGTGGAGAACTTGAGACAATCAACCTAATTTTTATGCATGTTTGAATCATCTGCCTAATCATCTCCCTCACTCCCAAACAATAGATCATTTTTAATGCTATTCGGATAAAGGAAAAAATGGGCAGAGAAGCAGCTCAGGAAAAGGGAACGGCATACTCAAAGGTCCTGAGGTAGGAGGGAGAATTGTATGTTCTAGGGAATAAGAGAAGTGAAAGGGAGCTTAAATGTAAAAAGTGAGAGGGTGAATGGCATGATTTAAAAATAAAATAACAGGCAGAACTCAGATCATAAGCTATATTAAGAATGTATGTCTTCATCTTATGAGTAACTGGAAGGCTTTGAAGAGTTGTAAATGAACCAGTGCAATAATAATTTATGTATTTTGAAAATACTTGTCTGCAAAGGAAACATGGAGAAGAAATAAGCACAGAAGCAGGGAGATCATCATTCATTCATTCAACAAATAAATACTTATTCAGCACCTACTGAGTATCAGGCATGATCCTAGACATGGGAATAATGTCATAAAGAATATAAACCAAAGTTCTTGCTCTTTTGAAGTTTACATTTGAGTGGGATAAGGCAGACGATAAATTAAGTACAGGAAGTAGTATGTTGTATGATAAAAACTATCCCAGGGAAAAATGAGGCATAAACCAGGGGCCTGGCCAGGGAAAAAGACTGGATAAATTCTGCTCTTAATGAGGAAGTCACAGAAATAATCAGTGGGAAAATGACATCTGAGCAGAGACATAAAGGGTGAGGGGCCAGCCAGGCGCATACCTGGGGAACGAGCATCCCAGATGGCAGAGCCAGCAAGCGCAAAGGCCCTGAGGCAGGAACATGCTGGCTTCTGGGGAAACAGCTAGGCCACTGTGGACTGGTGAGGACTGAGCGAGGAGAGTGACAAGCGACTACGTCACAGGCCATAGGGGCAGATCACGTAGGGCCTCGTGAGCCATAGTGAAGACGTCGTTCTTACCACGAGTGAGATGGGAAGCCGTTGGAGTTTTTCTAGGCAGGGGACCATTCTGACTGCTGGATGGAGAGCAGACTGTGTCTGGGAGGGGCAGAGTCTGGGTGGGGTAGGGAAGGCAAGGGCAGGGAAGAAGCAAGGTGGTCAGCGTGCTGGCCAGTACAATGATTCAGGCAAAAATGATTTGACATATGTTTTGAAGAGGCAGGATTTGCTGACAGATCGTATGTGGAATGAAGAGGAAGAGGGGAGTCTGCGTTTTGGGCAAGAATAACTAGAAGGATAAAGTGAAATGTGGAAATGTGGAGAATTGCAACAGAATTTGTTTTTTGGCGGGATGAGGATCAAGAGTTTGGTTTTGCGTAGGTTGTGTTTGAGGCACCAATAAGGTACCTCCCTTAATGGGGCTCGTAGTACGAAGAGCAGAGAGAAGGGGATGGGCCTGAGAGTGAGATGAGGTCAGGTGGTACCTTTTAAAGGACAGACTGATGAGGACCAGGTGGCCCAGGCAGGGATGACTCGGGGGAAGCTTGGGTGGGGGCTGTCAGTTCGCTTACCTGAGTGGCCAGCACAAGGCACCGGGACAGGCCAGAGCTGGGCCTGGAGCTGCATCAGCCAGGTGAGCAGCCTCTCGTGGGCTCACACAGGGCAGCCTGGGTGCCCGCGGAAGCCCTGAGGTTGCAACCATGGAGAAGATGGGGTGCACTTAGACACATCCAGGAGACGCAAATCAACAATGGTTGCTTGAAATGCCATAAGCACAGGAATCTAGGATAAAAGACTAAGGTAAAACTCAGAAAATAAAGATTTGCTGAATTTGTTTAGAAAGCAAACATAGGAAATGCAAATCATTCTTGATTGTTCTAGTGAACATTCTCCCAACTCTGGGAACGTGGTGGAATATTTTAAGTGGCACGTGTAATGCTAGAATGCATTTATTTATGTATTGCACTTATTTATGTAGACATAAAGGCATGAGAAATATTTGCAAGGAGATACTGCCAAATACCTAGCGTCTCTCTCTCTGGATGGTGGGGTTTCTGGTGACTTTCTTTACTTTTTCTTTCTGCTTACTAAGTGTGAATTACCATGTGTTATTTCACAACTTAAAAATCAGAATATCAGTTTTGCTCCCCTAGAAGGAAAATGAAAGATGCAACAAAGAATCTGTGAGGCGATTTACAATTAGTCAGACTCTTGCTAGATTGTTGGCTCCATTTTTAAGCTCTGAGACATCAAATGCTATTAACATGAAGATTCTGATTTGAGTAAAAAATGAAGTAGAAATATCAATGTCTTTAAAAATCATAAATAAATAAAAGTTACGTTGGCTGTGCAGGTTAAGCAGGGTCTAGAATATTATTCTAGCCTTTTTGAACATCGTCTGCCCTCTGTGGGAAGAAACAGCAAGGAGGGGAAAGAACAACTCGTCGAGGCAAAGTGAGCTGTACCCGAGGCGGGAGGACTCGGGGTGCGGGGCGGGAAGCCCGTCTTTTCCTTTGTCTGCCATTTGAAGCGATGCCCTCTCTCCAGCCGAGAATAAATTCATCGCTTCGCTTTCTTGGTCTCAGTAAAGCCACCCAAAATCCCATGTATTTATCTTTTACAAATTATGTTTATTTTCAACATTGCATGCTCATGATTCTTTCATTTGCTGAATGGAACGCTTTGCTGATGCTGTGAGACCATCCCTGAGCGTCCTGCATTCATTCTCTACTTCGCAGAGTGTTTCGTGGGCCCGCAGGCGTCTCCACAGGCCTATATTGTAAATGTTCTCATTCTTTCTTCCCAGGCCCACTCCCAATTTGGATCATTTATAGCGTTTGCTGCTTCAGCTCTGAGATAATGGTCACTGGTGGCTCGTTGTTGACAGATGGCAAACACGTGCGTGCCTGGTGCCGCTAAGCCTTACAGACCCGGAGCCTCTGAGCTGGTGGATCAGAACGGCAGTGGTGGCGCTGGACGGCAGAGGGAGCAGAGTGCCATGGGGGGATCTGAGCACCGAGGGGCCGGGGGAGTTCTGTCACATGAAACGTGGAGCGAAGGGGTCACGAGTCTCTCCCTTTCCTCACGCAGGGGGCTTACAGGTCCGGTACAGCCTCGGGGGCACCAGAGAACCCTACAGCATCGACGCAGACAGCAGGAACATGGCCAACGGGCAGCCCCACAGCGTTAACCTCACCCGTCACGGGAGGACCGTGGTCCTCAAGGTACCCGCACGTATACGTGTCACTTGCATGCGACATAGTGTGACGCCTCTGTCTGGGACCCCTGGCCATTGCTTTGGTTTGGTTTCGGGGCAGGTGGAAGAGATGCTTGCTCGCGCTTTCTCCAGTAAATTCCTGACCAGTGAAGGATAAAGGTATGCAGTTCTGATAGCAGAGGCAAGGACAAAGTTGATGGCGATGAAACTTCTTAGGGAGAACCTAGAATAAATGTTTGCTCTGTACAGTCTTGGTCGCTTTCCTGCCCGTGGCCCACACAGCCACCGTCTCCTGTGTTCATCCACCGCCCCATGCTTTTCTCCCACGTGCTCACGGGTCTACAGCTGGCCAGGTTCCCCCGCAGAGGGTATTCTGGTTCACCCGACCTGTTTCTTTCACTGCTCCACCACAGTGTGAGGAGCTACGTTTTTGTCCCTGTGGCTGCTTTGCCTTCACCGTCCTCAAAACACAGACCGCCCCCAGAATCTCTGACTCTGGTTGGGGGCCTTCGGCACACAAAGGGACGGTGTTATTATGACACTCCAATGTGATTTGAGGTTCACCGATGATGGCTCCTCCCCCCACCACCGATCCTCACAAGGAAGAAACTAGCCTGGGAGACACCATGAATAAAACATAGCAGGAGGAGGTCTCCCTGGGAACTGAGCCAGAAGATCAAGGATGGGAACTGTCCCTGCATTCCCTAGAAGGAGTTCAAAACAGACACCTGTCAGCGAAAAGCACAGCGGGGGAGGCGGCTTTGTCAGTGGAGTGCAGTGTCATTTGGCAGGGGTTCAGCCGCCTCGCAGGCCTCATTCAGATTCGGCCGGCTGCTAAGGGAACTTCAGTTGCAAAGGAAAGGCAAAAACACCGTCTCTTTGAGCACGGGTAGACGTCAGATTCAGAACTCGATAGAGAGTTTGCACTTGGCCTTCGCAGTAGATGCTGGAGGGTGTGCTGAGGGGACGTCTTTCCTGGGAAAATGACAACGTGCAGTTACAGCTGCTTGTACAATCGATCGGATGCGATGTAGATAAGGTTGTGCCATAGGTTCAAACAGAGTCCCCACACCTAGCTCGGTGCCCCGGCATGTCTTGGATGCTGCAAATGATCGTTTTGAGTAAACCAAGCCCAGCTTTAACCCTAACTCAAGGTTTATTCGGAAAAACCAGCAAGTCCAGTATTAGTATGATTTGCACCATTTTATCAACATCGTATTTGTTGGCATTTTATAGGAAACATTCTCCTGTTTTCAACTATGCCTTCTGTCCTCTCTTTATAAGTGACTTATCTTGCCACTTCAACATTGCAAAATGATATTGAAAGTTCAAAAGAGCTCAACAGTCACTTATAGGTCAGTATAACAGAGGAGGCCCGCGACGGCCATGGGCTCCTGCAGGCTGATCCCTCGCTCTCCCCAAGAAAACGCCCTGTTTATCAGAACCACGTCCTGTGGGCTGTGGAAGCACATGCAGAGCTGAGGGTGGGGTGAGCGGGAGGGGAGCACAGTAGTCACAGGCTGGGTGATTCTGTGTCCATGTATAGCTCCCGAAACGAGAGTCTGGAGTGAGCGTGAGTTAGGAAGGCCTCCTTTCTGGCACATTCTGCCAGCTGGGGCTTCTCTGGAACTAACAGCAACTCTCGTAGAACAGACATGCGCTTCATTGGAGCTGCTGTGAACCAGAGATCGCCCCGCAGGCGGGCAGGCAGGCGGACCACTGCAAGACCATGGGCTCTTGAAGCACAGATGCCAGAGCACTCCAGATAGCCGGCAGCCAGAGAATTGAGAACGCGGGGGACTGAGAGAGGGTTTGGGGAGAGTCCGGTTCGACTGCTCAGGCTTCTTTTGGTTGCAGATGACAGAAAACCGGTTTGGAATTCATTTTTAGGAAGAATTTTGGGGGTAGGTCATGGAATTGAGGAAAGGGAAACCAAATTTTTGAAAGAGAATCTAGGGGACCAGGAAGATGAAAACAAAGAGTAGACTCCCCTGAGCCCCTCTCTCCGTCTGCTCCCTTCCTCCGCTCTGGCGTCTTCTTGGAGCTGTCCACAGATTCATCGTGAGAACTTCTGCAGCCTCGAAAATGTGTGGAGGGAGATAGAATAAAATGTTCATTATGATTATTTCTCTGTGAAGGGATTACAGATAGTCTAATTTCCTCTAGTTTTCTGTATTTCCTAATTTTCTGTTAGAAACACATGTTTTATTTTTACAACTGACCCAAAATATGAAACAAATATCCACAACCTACTCTGATATCGCCTAGTTATAAAATATAATGACACAGATATTTAAATAACATCAAATTAAAATGTACTTCTAATCAAAGAACAAAAGGCTAATTCAAAGATAAGTTTTAAAGTACTGTGAATGATGCCTTTGGAATTTAAGTGAAATTTTATACCTTTACATATACTCAAACATCGTATAATTTAGACGATGTTTACCAGTGTTTAACGATGTTTTTAAAAGCAGGTTTACTTTCCTAGCAGGGTTTCGCCAAAGCTAACATTAAATTAATTTGCATTCCCTGAGCACACACCATCTGAAATGGCGCTGAGCACTTGAGGGAAATTGACCTTGGATGAAACATTTGCTGCCAGAAAACAAAGTGCCCAGCCTCCACACAGATAATGAAGAACTGACTCTAGGAGTTGTCAGACGCCGGAGTGAACCAGAACCCGTGACAACCCTCAAGTGGCGTCATTTATGAAAACTCACAGTTGCACCAGGGATAATAGCTAACGGCTTAACGCCAGTCAAAATGGAAAACAAACCCCAGGCAGGCAGAGAGCACCTGAAGAAGGGCCGTATGCGATGAGGAATCACGCCAATTAGCATGAATCCGAGAACTGAACAGTGCAGTGGATAATTTCAGTCTCGTGTCGCAAATCCTTACTTTCCTTTCTTCCTGCCGTCCATGGCTCTCTTCTTCTTTCCTTCCTTCCTTTCATCCCAACCACACTGTGCAGAGGATCTAAGGTGGTTTATAGGGGAACATAAGACGAAGTTGGGAATTAGAGTAAGTCACAAAAAATAGGGCTCCAAAATAAAGGGAAAGTAGATCATAATTATTTAGGTCATACAGTCGCGCCCATGTGCATAAATTTAGCCAGAACTTCTCTGTGGCCAGAAGAACACACACCATAAAGATAAAATGCCCCAGTTTCTCTAGAGAACTGAAATTTTTATGACTCTACCATTATTTGTATTTTTTTACTGCCACAGATAGTATTTCCTGGCATAGAAAGCTGCCATGGCGTGGACCATCCAGGCCATATCACATGCGTGGCAGCAGCTCGCATCTGACTGGGTTTCCTGTGTTGGGGGCGCTGTGCCGAGCATGCCGCACACACCCTCTCACTTCATCCTCACCAAGCGAGAGTGCCGTCACCCAGGGATAGACAGCAGTGGCAGCAGCGGCATCGCCGAGGCTGGGTGTGTCACGCGTGGAAGCTGTTCGCACACGCCCCTAGCCGTGGCCTAGTGGAGGGGTGATGGAGGGCTGGTGGCTGCCCCTCGCCAGGAAGACATGGGGTGATGTTGTTGCTGTCGCTGTTGCTGTTATTAATATTATTATAAAGTAGTTCAAACACACGCCGAAGCACAGTGAATAATAAATACACACCTATGCATCCGCCACCCAAGTTTTACAAATTTGAGCATTTGGCTCTGTTTCTTCAGATTTTTGTAAAATGCAGTGCAGTAGACAGTGTCTTCAGCAGCATTTCTGCAACGGATACTTTTCACAAGAAACATTCTTTGTAAAATGTTTCGATGTGGAATCGTCTTAGGAAAATCAAGCATAACTTAAAAATGGATTTCAGCCCAAACAGTTGCGTAGGGATTGGGGTGGAACAGAATAGAATGATGGGGGGACAAAGCGGGCAGGGGCTGAAATGGTCCCACTTCCTGATACGCCGGCCTGGTCCAAGGGTAGAACTGTCTCAAAAACATGAATAAGCGGCATGTTTTCCTAATAACTGTCAGCGTTTTGGGGGGCTCTGACGGAAGTGAGACAATGGAGAGTTCAGGGATGTAGTATCTGGCCCAGACACTCAATCGTATTCTCTGAGAGTCAAGTGAGCGCATGGCCAGGCTGTGTCATTTGGCTTTCATGTAACTGGAGGGCCATCCATCTTTGCCAAGAAGACGCCAACAGGTTTCCCGCAAGCAAAATAAAGACTTTCTTAAAAAATAACTCCAAGTCTTCAGGAACAAATGATGATTAGGTCCCTAAATTCTTCTACCCTATAGATCATGGCTTTAAATATTTTCATCAGGAACTTTCAAAACAGATTGTTCAAAAAATTCACTGAATTCTGTCTCTTAAAGCCAGGATGATAATTTGTTACCTGATATCAATCAGAATTTCAACCAAACTGTATAAAAACAGTTGCCTCAACTGCTCCTTAAGCTATATATTGAGTGTGAATCCTAAAAATGGTCAGGGAAGTGTGACCAAGAGCAACAAGCAGTGTGTGCTAAATACTAGGGACGGGGGGAAAGAGACCAACGTTAAGACAACAGCAGTCGCTGTTACACATTAACCCTGAAACCTCAGTGGCTTCACCCAGTAGGAGCCTGCCCTGGGTCTGTATCTCTTAGAAACGGAAGGTCCTGAGGTCGCCAGCGGTGACGAGCTCATGCTGGGGAGGGACTCCGAGGACCCGCCATCGCCACTGCTTCCCTTGCGGCTCCTCGATCTGGCCAGCTTTCTCTTATTTGCACGCTGTCCTCTGGACGTCTCTTCTTTTCCCGAGACCAGCCAGGGCCACCTCTGAATGGAGCACCGGGGACAGTGCACCCACGACAGCTGTGCAGCTTTCAGCGTCCCTTTCCTGTTGGCATCGGACACGCTGCGGGCTTGTCACACTCAGGCCTTTCATAGACCAGACCAGTGGCCCCGTTGCCAGTAGGATGCCTTCAGAGCCCGAGTAGGCTTCCGAGCCGCTTGCTGCAGTCAGTTCCATGTGGAAACACCCTACGTCCCTTCCTAGAGTGAATCTTGGACTTGCACAACCATGTGCTTCCAAGTATCGCTCTCTCTCTCTCTCAAGGTCCTGGCAGCTAGCTAAGAGCATCTGAGACAAACGGCTTAGGTGGGCAGTGAAGACCCTTAATTTTAACTTCACCGAGGGGGCTATGTCGGTTTGCTGAACTGAGAAATCTTAATGTGCCTTTGTTGCTCAAAGCTTTTTACATTTTTATTTCCTACTCTCTGGATTAAGGCTCTAAATTGTTGGTCTTTTCTCTGCTCCCTGTCATTGATGTTTAGAAACTGGCCAGTTCTTTTTTGAATTCATCTCTTCCATGACATAGCCGTGGGGAGCAGCTGGCACCCCCGCCCGTTTGGCTGGTTTGAAGCCCTTCCCTTAAAGCTGCAGGTCACAGGCACTCCATCTGCCTCTGTGGTGGCACGAGGGGACAGTTTTACAAAGTATTTCTCTGCAGACCGTAGCTTTCCGTCTTCCAGCCCCTCACACCGGTCTCTGCAGCTCGTGCCCCACGACACAGGGTCAGCGCCACGTGTTTGAGGTTCTGATGGCAGCCCTTCTCTCCTGGGGACCCACTGATGGATTAGTTGGGGTTGTATTAGCTGCTATCACAAAAAAAAAAATTGTCAGAGGCTTAATACAAATAACTTCATTTCTTGTCCATGTGAAGGTACAGTGCACATGTCCTAGTTGAGAACAAGTGTCCTTCGCACAGTGACATAGCCCCTGGGGAAGAGTAGAATGTGATGGAGAAAATGAGCACAGTATGTAAATAACCTGATAAGGAGTTGTTTGTGCTAACGTCAGAGGATGATAAATAGAGCAAGCGAGATAGTAGCTCAGTGCTGCGACAACAAGGCCTTGAAGAAACGGCAGGACGCTGAGATGTGGGGGCAAGAGACTCAGGGAAGAGCATTTAAGTCGGAGGAGGGGGAAGTGGGGGGAGTGTGTTCCCACAGAGAGCAATGCTAAACAGAGATTCAGGAGCGTGAGTGTTCTGTAGACTTAATCCTCCTTCCATCCCATGAGCACCGCTGGACAAGGCTTAGTCAGATAGATTTCCGGGAGAAATACAGACTCTGAAAGTGGTGACATCGCATGGTCCGTGGTCCCATGTGGATGCCGAATGCTACAAAATCAGTAGTCTGGAGAACATGCAGAGCTTTGTCAAAAATTGTTGAAGGGACACAGACCACATGATGTCACTTACGTGATGAATCAGAAATAGACTCAGGGAGCAGAGAACAGGACGGTGCTGGCGGTGGCTGGGGAGGAGAGGCCAAAGGGCTCAGTCACACGGGGGAGTGAGCCCTGGGGTCTGCTGCCCGGCACCGGCCTGGAGGGAACAGGGCCGCAGTGCGCACTGACGCACGTGCTGAACGGGTGGACCTGATGCCGAGTCTTCTCATCGATAACAGCAACAGTAAATGAAAGCGGAGGAAACGTTCAGAGCGAATGGATTGTGGTGATGGTTTCATGGACATACACTTATCTCCAGACTCACCGCGTTGTGTGCGTTAATTATGTACAGGTTTTTGTTGGTCAGAAATAAAAGTAGATAGCGACAACAGTGAAGGATTGTTCGAGGAATTTATTAGCAGTAAAATGAGAAGTAATTCAATTGTGGACTTAGAGGGAAGCAACAGACGTTAACTGACATGGAACGCAGATGGGCGGGGCCACCAGTTCACCACTTTCAGAGTGTGGAGAGGGGTTCCTTGTAAGGCGGTTTAAGTGATCTCTCTCCGGGAGAACGCGCACGGGGTAGTTGGTCTGGTCAGATGCGAGAGAGGACCCTCCCTCAGACAGGCCCGCACGTCCGCCTGACGGGGAGGCCAGGTTAGGAAAGCAAGTCAGTACGATTTCCACCGTGGGGGAGGAAGAAGTTTCCCTCCATCCTTCTAGGTCCTTTCAGCTGGTCTAATTAAACTTACATGAGAAAGATCAAAATAGCCCAATGTAGTTGTATACTGTGGGAGCCCCACATACATGAGAGAGTCGGAGACCCCGCGAACGCGAGGTTCAGTGACGGGAAGCGAACATGGGGCATGTGAGCCAAGGAGCAGGCCAGGTGCCTGAGGCTTCAGAAGGAAAGGAAGGGGTCATTCGCAGAAGAGCCGATGGTCTCCGGCCATGCCACCCTGAACAAGCCTGACCCTGTCTGATCTTGGAAGCGAGGCAGGGTCGGGCCTGGTTAGTCCTTGGATGGGAGACCACCTAGGAAGACCAGGTGCTGTAGATGTAAAAAAATAAATAAATAAAATAAAGATTGTAAACTGACACGGTCCTTACAATCTGTGAGGTCAACCAAGGGTTGCATCATCTAAAAAAAAGAGAAAAAGAAGAGTGGATGTTTAGTAGTTAGATATGTGCCCCGCCAAGTAGATCAGAAAGTTGTCTCTGGTAGTAATTCTACGGGCAAGGCTCCCGGATTTAGATTCCTCTGGATAGTTAAGGGAGGGACAGAAGTTTCTCCTCAGCCTGTAGGGTCTCAATTCCTTCATCTCTAAATAATCCAGTGACAAAGTAGCACATCCTGGGGAGTCCTTCGCTGTACCCCCTTCACTACAGAGTCTTGTTAGATAAATGAGAGAGGTCCATAAAAGTGTGTGCAGTAGGCTCCTCCATGGAGCCTTTAAAACAAACCATGAGCAGTGTTTACACTAAACAGATACATAACCTACTGCAGTTTGTGAAAAATTATGTTAATATTTGAAATTCCAAATTGGGTGATAGTCTCTTTAGAAAAAAATAATGTAATGGGGGTGAAAAACATTTGTTAAAAGAAAGGACCTAATGGCATTTGCTGGCTGTTGTAAAATCATAACTGTTATAAGTGAAAAAGAACTAAGAAGGCCAGCTGGAAGGCCAGCGTTTTTCCACCACACAGACACGCTCTCCTGTCAGATCTTCCAGGGAGCATCACAGAGCCGCCTGCCTTCTCCGTCAGCCTGGGCTGAAATGAGACACCGGAGCTCACACTCAGATAAATTACTTAAAAATGTGAGCCTTTCTCATCTTTGAATTTCTGCCAGTAAAGAACAGTGAAGAAAGAGTATATAGATGTAGACAGTCCTGAAAATTTTAATACCAGAGGCCGTTCAAACCTTTATTAGAGAAAATACCGCCGTTTGGAAGCATTCAATCTTGTTAGGGCTGTCAGAACAAATAAAGAAAGTTGACCTAGCTAGCCCGAGGCTCTCGTCTTGAAATTAGGGTCGCTGGACCTTTTCCCTTTGGCTAATGGAGCGTTTGCCTCCTCTGGGGTCGGACTCCCAGCCCTGGTGGTGCACAGCCAGCCCGCATGGCGGGAGGGAGGCGGGCGCAATAATGGTGATGAGCCCTTCACAGTGTCCGGCCGTTCCCTCCCAGGAGGACAGACACGCTCGTGCCATCCTCCCACCCCCCGCAGTGGGAGGCTAGCTCGTGAGGCTCAGCTCTGCGGAGGGCACAGGTCGGCCTGGGGAGACCGCCTCCGGACTTTAGAGGCACCAACGTTAAGGAAGGAATTCCAAGGTGCGCTGTGGAGAAGCGACGAAGATCCTGCTGAAGAAGACCAAGCGTTCGCAGATGGCTCTGGGCTGGTCCATTAACAAAGGACTTTCTTAGATGTAAAACCACAGGTGGATCGCTAAGCATTTGACGCGGTGACCTCTAATTGGCATTATCTGTTGCCCGTGACCACCACCCAGCCTACTGCATGACAAGAAAGCTCCAGACTCCTCAAGCCCGACGTGGGTGGAAGCAGTGGTCCCCAGGGCCCTCCCACGAGGCTGCCTGCTGACGGCAGTGCCACGGCAATCAGCTCAACTCCACTCAAACTAAATCTAAGGAGGACAAACGTGCACTGGTAACTACCGGGTGAAGGAAATTCAGGTGGAGCAGTGGGAATGAACTAGATGTGTCTTCTGCCTTCAAGGGTTTCTATTCCGGGAGGGGGAAAGGCATACAGACGCTCGACCTGTACTTCTCCAGACGGGAGAATCCTCTTCCACATAATTCTGCTCTAGAGACCTCGTCAAGGTGGCCTCCCCATCCACGTGTCAGTAACAGAAAGGGGATGGAGCAGAAGGAAGTGCCGGGCCGGGAGCGGGGCAGTAGCTCATGAAGCGACATTTCCTTTGGGGATGGCCAGCATCGACGCAGAGACCCACGATCCGGATTGCTGAGTCCAGACATCACTAAAACACGAATAAAACACAAATAAACGGCTCCTGCACTTCAAACCCCTGTGTTCTCTGGCGAGTGACGAACTGTTTCCTCATCTGTAAACTAGGAATAAGGCCACCTGTTTTAGCAGGGTTCGTGTGAGTGCGACGAAAATACACATGAAAACATCTAGCGTAGTCTGCCTGCCAAAAACTGCTACTTCCCTTCCCTACTTCCCAATCCCTTCTCTTTCTTGAAAGCAAACATATAAGAGATCAGCATCCGGGTCACTGTCAGCAGGGCCTCAGGACCCACGATTTGCAGGTCAGTCCACAGAGCGAGTCCTCGGCACCTAGAATGTCCTCCATGGGCGGCGTGGCTGTTGCCCCTTTGAGCCGCAGTCCAGCAGAGGAGACCTCGGTCGCACGGACGTAAACCAAGGTCCAAAGGCAGTGTTAGCCGATGCTGAGGGAACACAGAGAGGGGTGAAGCTACCCCCCCCCGCCCCCGGGGAGGGACGGACGCACCAGAGAAGACTTACAGAGGCGTCTGGGCTGTGACTTGACGGTTTTCCACGGGGGCGGGCGTGGACCACGTCCTCTTACTATTCACTGCAAAGAGCAGCGTCGACTCTTCTGCAATTCACAAAAACTATACAGAGAAACCTGAGAAAAGATGAATTCACCCATCCCACTCACACGATCTGAACAAGAAAAGGACTCTTAATGAACACGTCACCATTCCCCAGTTTTTTTTGCTAAAGCAGTTTCATCCGCAGATGGATTACGCAGGGCTGGGCCCTCCGCCCCTGCACCCCAGAAAAACGTGTGTACCTCGCTTCACATTTCCGACAGCTCAGTCGGAAAGCAGTTGCAATGCAATTTTTGATCCAGTTCAGGGGCTGAGATGTCAGCTCTCTCTCCTCCGGAACAGAGCCGAAGGTTACAAGCCCGACGTTGGGGAGTTCATTTCTTCCCCCAAGCACATTAAGCCCATAAATCATCTCTGAGAAAGAAGATAAGGTTCCTGCATTCCTATTTTGTCTGGCATGAAAACCAGGGTCCAATCTATGAGGCATTATATTGTTATATCCATCTGCACTGCCCTGAAATCACTCTCAGAGATTGTAATTCTCAAAGCTATTTTTTAGTACAATAGGCAGAGCGGGCTGTTTCCCATGCAGGGGTAACTGAAAGCAGACGCCTATCTCACATAAATTCATCTCCTCTCTGAAAAATCAATGTATCCCAACAAGCGGTCTGAGGCTCTGAAGGGTTACCTGCTGCCCCTCGGCTCCAGAAAGGGGCTTGAGGGCGTCTGGTGGACCGCTCGGCCTGGCGAGGGCCCTGAGCTGGTGCTCGCCTGCCCTCCAGCGGTCACCGGCCATAACTAGCGCTGAGCGGGGAGGGGAGACGTCGTGGGCAAAGGCTGGCAGAGGCGAGGTGCTCTGCAAAGGCTCATGTGACCCGGAGTCGTGGGTGGCAGCATGTGACGTGCAGCACCGTGAGGGTGGTGGGACTCGGTGTTGCTCATGCAGACGGAAGCCTGCCATTGCGTTCAGAGGGTCCAGCCTGGGGATTTCGCTTCCCCTTGCACACCTCACAGCCCTGGCCCTGCGCCGTGGGCCCTGGAGCGCCTGAGAAGTGTTTGCTGAGCAGCTGCATAAATGAGCGTCGAGTTTCTAAGTGATGGGTTCTGAGCGCCTGCCATACTCTCGATGCTTTTAGAATGCGTGGATTCTTTCCCTTCCTGAGGTCTGTCTGATTTACATTCATCCCTTGGTCACCACTTAGTGACCTAAAAGAATTAGCCCTACTCTAACGTGTATGAGGTACGGAAAGATGATCCAAATGCTGAAGGGGGAGGCACTGAAAAGAACTTTGTGGTTAGAATAGAGGGTCTGGGCTGTCGTTCAAGAGCGAGGATGAAGAATGGAGACAGGGCCCCTAAGGGGAAGTGGGGCTCAGAGAGTAAGGCAACTGAGTCAGTGGCTCCAGCTTTAACACGCATGCACGCACACTCACTCACACACGCACACACAAGCACGCACTCACACACACACACGCACACACACACAGACACAGGAGGAGGGGTGAACGCTCTGCCTCTTACGTCATCTCTCCTAATCTTTCCTATTTCATCACCATCTCTGCTAAATTCTCCCAGCCCTCGCCACATGCTCCTTCTTAGAACAGGTTCCCAACTCGTGTTAAAAATTAAGAAGTTAGTGCTTCCCGGGAGCTGCCTTCCCTGCTTCCATAAGCCAGCAGAGCCAGTCATCGAACTCCCCTTGAAGGCCCACGGCATTTTCCCCACATTCTGAAGTCACTCTGCACGTGACGCTTTTCATGACACCTGCTGCCACTCTCACCTGGAGCAGAATTCGGAGGGTGTGACTGTCAGTCCTCTGATAACGCCAGTGTTTCGCCTCCTTCCTGAACATCCTTATTGCTGCCAGAACCTACTGGAAAAGTAACATCGATAGAGCCCCCGTGCTAAAAAGGATGTGTTCGCGGAGCTTTTTTTTTTTTTTTTTAGTATCAAGAAATTCATATTACAGTTAAAATCAATAGAAATACAGCCTTTCCTACCACGTACAATGAGTTCGCTTTTATCGTTAGTTTTCTGCCTTTACAGTGTTGGATGCCAGAAGGGACCAGTCAGCTTAAGCTTTACTGAGAGGCCGTTAAAGAAACAAACTCAGACTCATTTAAATGCTGGAGCTGGTGCGTTAAAAAGATCAATAAACTAAAAGCACCTGGGATTGCTTTATTTAAACACCCCAAATATGAGAATCATTCCAAGGTCACAATTTGAGAAAACCTATAAAGCTAGAAGACCAGCCAATAAAAAAAAATGCTGTTTCATTAAATAAGTTTAGAACTGTAAAGCCCTTAACTTTTTAGTCTGATTTAGACATATGGCATTTAAATTTTCTCCCAGTATTTTAAAACATCCTCTGGCAAGCAACCATTGATCAATGAACACCATTTGCTTAGGAAAACCTTTCACTCCTGGGGTTAGGAGAATGACAGCGACAGAAGCACAGCTTCGTTTCTTTAAAAATAACAAACACAGGATTAGGCTGTAGGGATGGGGACTCCTAGAATCGTAGGGAGTTGGGAAATTTCCTTTCTGATGACACTCAGCATGATATCTTGCACATAGTAACGTGTATTAAACTGAATATTTACTGTGGACTTTTCAGACTTGGGTTACACACAAGCCTCAGTTTCCCCATATCTGAGTGTAATGATAGCCTTTTCTACCTCCTTCCCTAGATATGAGAACAGAGATGATTGTCACAAACCTCTTCCACTTCTTGCTTATAAACTGTAATGTAAATTGTAAATTTAACATAAATTTGCTTAGAATAATTTTAATAGACCTGATGGGCTGTTAAGTCCAACCCCTGACATAACTAGGAGTCACCGTCAGGCCCGGCCCAGCATCACCAGATACAGAAAACGTGCTTTTCTTCTTGTAACTAAACTCCTGGAGGCAGTCATCCGTGTTTGCCGTTTCAGGTCAGCGTCTCCCAGTCTCCCTCTCTTTTTTATTTTCAGTCAACTTTGTAGAAGCGCAAATTGCCAGCAGTAAAACACACACCCTTGAATTATGCAGAATGATGAGTTCTGACAAATGTGCACACCCAAGTAACCGCCACTGCCAAAATAGGGAACATTTGCAACACCCCAGAAGGTTCTCTGGAGTCCCTGTCCTGTCAGTTTCCACCAACCATTGCCCCAGGCAACCTCTCCTCACATTTCTGTTTCCCTGAAACCGTGGCCGAGTTTTGCCCGCTCCATGCCTTCACGTAAGTGGAATCGTGGAGTGCGTAGTGTTTTATGCCTGGCTGCTTTCACCCCGCACGGGGGTCTGAGGCCCCTTCTTGTTCTCGTGTGTGTCCGCAGTTGGATTTTGATACATTTAACAGTTTGCCACCCTTTGTTGGTTCCTTCACTTTTCAATGGACATTGGTATCATTTCCAGTTTGGGGATAGGACAAAAAACACCTGTTGTGGACATTTGCATACTTACGTAGATTGTGGACATACTTTTTCTCATTCTTTCGAATAAACATCTGAGAATGAAATCGATAGGTTATATGGTAAGTGTATGTTTATAAGAAATTGTTTTCTGTTTTACGTTCCCTTCAGCAAAGCTGGAGAGTTCCAGTTGCTCCACATCCTCGCCAGCGTTTGATATTGTCAGTCTTTCTAACGATAGCCATTCGGGTGGGTGTGCAGTGGTGTCTCATCTTGGTCTTAGTTTTCATTTTCCTGGTGACCAGTGATGTTGAACAGCTTTTCACATGCTTATTGACCGTTGGTAAATCTTTTTGTATAGTGTTTGTCCAAGTCTTTTGCCCTTTTTTACTGGACCGTTGCCTTTTTATTACTGAGTTATGAACATTCTTTATATATTCTGAGTACGATTCCGTTGCCAGGTGCACGTGTCATGGATATTTCCTCTTGTCTTCTCTTGTGACCATTCCCAGTCATGCTTTTGCCCACTCCCCTAAAGCCACTGTCACCAAGATCAGCAGTCCAAGGTAATTTTGGCTCTCATGTTACTCCACGTAAAGGCCACATTCGATACAAGTGACCCCTTGCCTGTGAGGACACTGCCCTCCTCCTGTTTCCTCCTCTGTCACTGGCCCTTCTAGGTCTCCTTTCCCCGACCTCCAGCGGGCATGCTTCCGCGCTCAGTCCTAAGTCCTTTTTCTCTTTTCTGTTTTCATTCACTGCCTTGACAATCCCATCCAGTGGTGCAGCTTTGCATTTTATCCATATACCCAAAACTCCCAAGTCATTATCTCAACCCAAACTCCTCCCAGTACGCCGAACTGACTGCCGGACAGCTAACCAACTGGCAGAGGTCTAATAAGCATTTCGAACTCAATCTCTCAAAATCGGGCTCCTGGCCCACCCCTCCCCATGACCGGCCTTACTGTAGCCTTTGCACTTGACTCGGTGGCTTCTCCGTCCTCCCAGCTGCTTGGGCCCGAAGCCTGGGAGCAGCACTGTCCTGCTCTCTCTCTCCACATCCAGTCCATCAGAAAATTAGATTGGCTCTACTTGGAAAACATCCCAATTCTGACGGGGCTCACCTCTTCCTGAGCTGCGCCCAGCCCCGAGCCTCCTCGGATGTCCTCGCTGGGGTCTCCTCCCTGGCTCTGAACTAGACCCCGAACTTGACCCCACCCCCTGCAGGTGCAGCCTCAGGGCAGGTCCTGTCGGTTGAAGGGGTCCTCAGGTCGCCTAACTCCCCGCAGTTCTCGTTTCTCTCAGAAAAAGCCAGTGTTCTCCGGGGCCCGCAAGGCCCGATGTGAGCTAGCCGGCGTCTGCTCCCGACCTCCCCACCCCACCCCACCTCCTGTGCCCATTCTGCAGGTGGCCCCACTGCTGGGAAGTGTCCATGCAGGGGGTGGCCGGCCAGTCCCTGCCTGAGCACACTCGACAGGAAAATGTGCTATACGAAATTATTTAACTGATGCTAACTATGTTAATTATTATCTAAACCACCCACTATGTGTAATGGTTAAATGTGATGCTTACTCGAGTGATTTTAAACATGAAAGTGCATAAAAACCATGAGCTATTCTCATACTAAATCCCTAAAAGGGAAATTAGAGGTATGGTTACTGGAAGTGGTGAGGTGTTAATCGTTAATGCTATCATCATCTTCTGAATTCTCAGCACAAGTCAAAACACAAACCCAAAGACCAGGTTCCTTGAAAAAATTATGTAGTGTTTGGCCATTCCTGCCATAAAAGTTTTTGAAATTAATGCTATTTCTGCTGTGAAGTGAGAATTTCTCTTCTCATTTATTGATATTTATAAAAATTATACAGATTCCCTGATATAAAATCTGTTTGCTTTAAAAGAAAAAACATTTTTAAAAAGACACTTTGTGATTTAAACGGTATTCAGTGTTCTTCCAGTAGGTGGAGTATTAGGCGAGGGAAAGAAGATCAATATTTGAAAGCTAATTTTTTTCTTTTTACTATTTTGAGAAATGTTTGATATACTAAAACGTAAGTCACCCAGTGGGCTCCCTAATTCTTCTAACTGCATCGGTGCTGCAGGATCGCAGTGGCACCAGACCTTCAGAGGCAGCTAAAGTGTGCTGATTACACCACCGTAATGAGGGCACGCCAACGACAGAAAGAAGTACTTCCAGTACCCCTCGCTTTAAAACTGCTCGTCAGGCCATGCCAAGGACACCCCCTGACTCCTCTGAGAGGGAAACAGTGCACGCGCGCAGAAAGACCCGTCTCTTAAATCCCGTATATTCTCAAGCCTTACACGTTGCCAGGAAAGGGCATCCCTTCTGAGTTTAATGTGGGTCGAGGGCCGACGCCTGCCATTCCAGGCTGGGTGCTTGGGCAGATCACGACTCTCCCTGCAGCCCCACTTCCTCTTCCGCATTCGGAGGGAGGGAGTGATAAACTAGTTGCTTCTGAGGCTTCTCCGTGCTTAAACATTGACCCTGACCTCCATAGAAACATGTGCTCAGGGCTGAACGCAGGGAGCCACTGCTGACGTGTAAATACACGTGGCGGGGGCAGCTCTTGTCCTAACGTGTGGGTCTTAGAACGGAAGTGAGAGAGCCCAGCTCATCGGGGGACCATGCCGTGGCGAGTGGCGATTTCCAGATGCGTCGTGTTTGGTGAAGGGGGACCAGGAGAGCGTGCCAGGCAGAGGACGCCGTTCGCAAGGCGCAAGTGAGGCCCTGAGCCATGGCTGAGAGAACTCAGCGGGGCCGGAGCAGAGCGAGGGCAGAACCCGCCGCTCTGTCCTCTCCCCACGCCCAGAAGACGCCGCCTCCCCCTCTCATCACCTCAGGGCCATCTGCCTCTTCTGAGAGGGGGAGGCTCCCTGGCTTGACTTGTCTTCCGACTGGAGGTGGCCGCCATGCGCGCAGACACACCCTGGCACCTCCCTGACAGGCACTCGTCGCTAAGCCCGTCGTGGAAGCGTGACCACTTCCCATCTGTTCCACGTTCTGCAACAGGGCAGAGTGTTTCTTAGCCTCTGGGGGGTTTATGAGCAGCTTAGACCACAATCTGACTGAGGTGGAGGGCAGGGGGCCCCCCCAAAGGGCACCGTCTGCATGCTTGCCGGCTCTTGGGAGTGGAGGGGCGGTCACGTGGCCGGCAGTACGGGGGGAAGGGGCTGGCACGCTGGCCCCCACAGTGGCGCACGTGTGGTTCTCCGCCACATGGTCCCAGGGGTGGCTTCTGCTGAACTCAAGGCTCCTGGAGCAGAGGGGAGTGTCCCAAAGAGTAAAGATTCAGGGTCCCATGAGCCACCCGTGGGTCTCCTGCGATGCAGTCTTCAGCCTGAGGCCAGGCTTTCTCACCCAAACCAGACGGCCGTGAACTCACAGGAGGGCCTCTGTCGGCCGGGTCATCCAGGCAGCTCTTTTCCTCTAGAACGCAAGTCCCCCGCTCCTTCTCTACCTTCTCCCTGTCACCCCCAAACTCAGCCAGGCTGATGGAACCCCTTCAAGCCCTGCCAAGGCCAACTATGGCCTAAAAATGGGAACGAAGTGGACTAGCAGAATCATACGCGAGCAGACGCTAACGCTCTAAACGCAGTGTGCAAGGCACGAGCCCCATCCTGAGTCAGTCGCTTTTAATGACTTCCTGGTACGTGCTGAACAAATTAGTGCTCCCTTGAGGTCACCCTGGGGCACACGGAGTCACGGTGTTTAATTTTAATCAGCCTCTATTACACAAGCTGTTATGGCCTCTTAACTGCACGTGCAATGACCACCAGCGAAATGTACAGCAAAATAGCTCACTCGGACCCCAAAGAAATTACCTTGAAATGATTACACTTAACCATGGTAAAGGCACCAGGGTTCACCTGAAAAGTGGCAACCACTTAACGGTACAAGTGAGATGATGCAATGTGACATGTCCTTCGGCTTCTCAGGTTGAGCTTTTCTTGCCTTATCTGATTTAGAGCAATTTTTCTTTGAAGCATAAATGTTTAAAATGCAGCCAAGCCCCTCCCTTCCCTCGCTGAGACAGCGGGGCCAGGCCAGGAGGCTGGCGCCTGCCGCGTACCTCTCTGCTTTGTGGCTGGATGTAGCGGGGCCGCTACGTGTGCCACTTGCTCCCTTTCTGACTTAGGACACCCTTTGTTAATATGAAAGCAGAGAACACCTTTGCAGTACCTGTCAAATAAGATAAGGTGCTTGAAAAGCCCAGCACGAACCTTGCACACAGTGGTTGCTCAGTGCATCTCCCTTCTCTGGTGGGGTAGCTGTCTGGGCCCAGCAGGAGAGGGAGCCACACAGCAGGTGAAACCTGGGGTGTTAGGTGGGAGTGAACTGTGATAAGGGGGGACTCTAGGACATAACGAAGCCCCGTGGGGTTTCCTAGGGCCACCCAGGGCAGAGGGAAGGCACCTGTGAGAGGACCATGAAGGGCCCGCGAGGGTCCAGCCAGCCAGGTGGGCAACCTTCGAGCGTGAGGGCCACACACGGGCTGCATGGGGGCTCAGGTTTGTGATCGGGAGGGCTTGTCACCGGCTGTGTGGTCACGGCGGGATCCCGCTCTGGACTGTGGCTCCTGGAGGCTCTGCTGGGCATCTTCACACTCCAGGCAGACTCTCTGCTCCCTTCCCCCTGGAAATTTTCAGAAACCCTTCCCCCGACATTGTCCCTGCAGTGCCCTCTACTGAGAAGGCTGAACACAGGTGGATTCAGCGGAGATGAAAGGAATTCTGTTCATCACAGAGCACATACTGAAGGGAGGGGGTGGAGCAGGGAAGCACCAAATGGGCTATTGACACAGACGCAAAGAGAGTCGGCAAGGACGGGGATGGGGTACAGCTGTAAGGGGGAGTCAGGAAGAGCTGGTTTTAGGGATTAGGCTTGTACAGGGGATACAAGAAAGCAGGGCTCTCTTCTGGCCGGGGTGCTCTGAGGAAGCAGGGCCATTCAGTAACGGGGTATCTTGATTTTTACCTGGGAGGCAGGAAAAACTGAGCAAGACTAGAGCTGTTAGGAGAGAAATGAGCTGGGAGAAGGGGCTGTCTGGCCATTTGTTGGTTACACGAGATCTTTCAATTTTTCTTATATTACTTTTCTATCGCCGCTGTAACAAATTACTACAAATTTAGGGGCTTAAAACACCACCAATTCATCTTACAGTTCCGAAAGGCAGAAGTTAAAAATGAATATCTGAGCTGGTACCGAAGTGTCGGCAGGGCTGGCTCCTTGTGGAGGCTCTGAGGGGATTCTCTTCCTTGCCTTTTTCAGCTTTGAGAAGTCACCTGCATTCCTTGGCTCTAGCCCCGATAAACCAGGATAATCTCCTCATAGCAGCAGCATCTTACCTTGATCCCCTCTGCGGAGCCCCAGGGCCGCCTTCCCCTTCCCCATCCCCATCCTCCTGCACTTCAGCTCATCCTCCCACGGCCCTCCCTGGGCGCCAGGCCAGGAGGAGTCTGAGAGAGCTCCATGGGGAAGCAGGGAACTGCAGTCAGCTAGCGATAAGGAGCCCAGACTTTCCAGCTTCCTCCTTTATTTCCTATCTCCTCAGGCACTAGGACTTAATCCTGGTGATGAAAGGCTTTCTGCATAGCTTTGGCATTTGTCATATTTTTTTATTTTAATTGTTACAAAAGAGTTACGAATTGAACAAGTAATTTGGATTAGAATTATATCTCACTGTCCATTTAGATTCCTGGTATTCAATGTTGTTTAATTAATGACTTGTGACTTGGGAGCATTCAGGATATTTATAGGTAATTGAAAACAGGCAGGATCTGATATGGCAGATGACAGAAGCAAGATCCAAAAACTTTTGCTGCAAAATGAAAGAAATAAAATTTTATATAAATGTAAATTTTAGTTTGGGGTTTACGTGTGTGTGTGTGTGTGTGTGTGTGTGTGTGTGTGTGTGTGTATTTAGAGAGAGAGAGAATTTACTATGTGTTCAGCAGTGTACTGGGCCTGAAGACAAAAGAAATTCTGAATGTCTAAACATAGAGATTTGACATTTCTTAAAGACTGCGTATTCTATATTCATAACATGGAATACTGCTCATTCGTTATAAACAACTTAGTTGTATACGTATTGACACAGATGGAGTTTTATAACACATCATTAACTAATGGAAAGTAAATGCAAAGCAATGTGTGTTTACGTTCCATCCAATTCTTGTAAAAAATTGAAAGACTACATACAAAATTAACATTAATTATGCCCAGGTGGTTTTTTCCCTGCAAATCTATATTGTTTTTCTGTAATGTTTGTATAATTTTTAAGTTCCTTAACAAGATAGGTTAAATGAGAAGTGTTAGGGAGATATCTTCACTGTGAAGCATCATACAATCACCTGTTAGCCACGCTGGCATTGTACAGTTCACCTTTTAGACAGATTAAGGAAGCGGGCAGAGGGCCAGCGGCAGTTACCCATGTGTGCCACTAGATGGAGCCAGAGTCTCTTGCTAATATTTAGCAGAAACCTAGTCGTCTTTGCTCAGGAGAAACGACTTTGAGAATTCAAGTATTTAAGATTCTCTGCCCCAAAATAAGTGCACTTGTTAATGACAAACTTGAAATTTAAAAAAAAAAAAAAACTTTTCAAAATGATCATTAGGCATTCCAGCGTTTGCTTTAATGGTGTTTTTTGGACTTTCGTGACGGTATTAGCAGATCCTCACCCATGCACAGAAACATGCAGAACCAGTCCTGCCGGTCAGAACTCCCGAGATTCCTGAGATATCTATATAAGTATATAAATATATATAGATACAAATATATATATGTACATACATATACATGTATATATATGTACATACATATATACGTATATATGTATGTGTATGTGTGTGTGTGTGTGTGTGTATGTGTGAGAGAGAGAGAGAGAGAGAGGCAACCCCTGGTTGACCTCACAGATTGCAAGGACCTTGTCAGCTTATAATCTCTTATTTTTTAACTTTTTAAGCCTACAGCACCTGGTCTTCCTAGGTGGTCTCCCATCCAAGTACTAACCAGGCCCAACCCTGCTTATCTTCCAAGATCAGACGGGATCAGGCTTGTTCAGGGTGGCGTGGCCGTAGACTGACCTTGACCTTTCAATGGCCTCTAGGTTTCTAATAAATAGTTTCAAGATTCAGTTGTAGGTAGTCATGAATAATCCATAATCATTCATCAGAGCAACTCTCGAACGTGGCAAGCGAGATGAGCCCCCACGCTCATACCCTTTCCTGCCACCCTCTCATGCCCCCAGAGCAGGCCGGCTCCCTGCAGCTTTGCCCGTCATGGCCGCTGCTGGCCGGGCCGGGCGTGGGTCCAGTTTCCTGAGCGTGTGCTGATGTCTCCAGCAGGCTGCGTCTCGTCCACCGTTCCCACAGACGTGCCGGTGCTGGACAGCGACGCAGCCTCTTCCCGCCCATGCCTCCCCTGTGCTTCTCTTGGCAGGCTTTCCCTCCCTTCAGGGAAATGAAAGGTTACAGGAGAGATTTTGGACGTGGTTCCATCGTGTAGCAGTTAGCACATCTGCCTTACACGCAGAAGGTCCTGGGCTCGCGCCCCAGTGGATCCACGGTCCATGGTCTATGGCCATGTCACCCTGAACAAGCCCGATGTCTGATCTCGGAAGCTAAGCAGGGTCGGGCCTGGTTAGTACTTGGATGGGAAACCACCTAGAAAGACCAGGTGCTATAGGCATAAATAATTTTTTTTAAAAAAAAGGTGTTTTGCGGGTGGAGACGAAGCTCTGGGAGCTCACAGTTGGGGAAGCACAGCTAGACTATTGTTTTTGAAAGTCAGCTAAGGCAGGAAAAGCCACATGGGGACGCAAAGCACAAGAGAGGTCCTGTGATTCTGGGACACCACCGCTGGCACTTTGTACATGGGGAATATGCTTTGCTTCCACCGCCATCAATGTAAGCTCTTTCCATCTGCTTCGTTTTCTCCGTCCTCCGCTGCCAGCTCACCTGGCTGTGACAGAACAGCTCTGCGGGTGACAATGTGTCTTTGTCCCTTCCAGGGTCTAATGTCCCTGCCTCGTGGCAGGAAGAAAGCCTCATTTTGATAAGCAAGAAAATTATGTGTATTTACCCAACCTGGATCTCAGCATTTGAATATATATGATAGATATTCATATATAAAACATACATTCATGTTCATATTTGAATATATATAAGATCAGTATGGGTTTATAAGCTGAGAGGACCAAACAGGACAGCAAGGGGGTCCTAAAGAAAACTCATTGCTGGAGATGTAGCATTTCCTACCCCAGAGGTCGATACTGGAGATTGGATCAAGCAGATTTTATTCTGTTACACTGAGCAAAGATCTTAATCCAGCAGGTACATTATCCACAGAAAATGTGCATGAACTAAAGAACAATTCATGAAGGGTCTTCACTTGCCAAGTTCAAATCGTTCTCAAATAACCCAGTGAAGGACGAGATGGACTTCTCGTTTCTTCGTGCCGGTGTTTCAGAGTCAGCACGGAGGAGATGAGACTTCCTGAAGCCAGGGA